>VXBH01001611.1:273421-326039 GCA_013400035.1 Rynchops niger | reverse complement strand
GGGGGAATATTTGTTTGTTTGAAATCCCTTTTGCTACTCCCGGACTTTATTTTGTTAGAAGGATTAGACCATTCATGGAAGCTTTGAAACAAAACTGGACTTTAGGTGGGATTTGATCTGATGTTCTTCCTTTAAAGGAATTTTTCCTATTTTTCGTATATTTTTTTTCAAATATTTTTCAAATAATTATTTTTGCATTTTGAAAGCCCATATTTGAAAAGTAAAGAGAAACAGACTGAAGAAGAAAGAGCGTGGTGATCCTTGTGTTCTTTCGACATCAGGTTGCTAAAGAGTATTTGTACCTAAGAATACACTCATGTATGACTTTGTGTCGTCATCTTTTGACTGGGCGGTTATGCAACTGTGTTTGGGTTTACAAGCAATGACACTTCTCTGCAGATAAGTCCATACATACCCTGAGGCCCGGGCCATTTTGAGCAACCTGCTTTTTTGGAAAAATTACATGTAAAGATTAGGCGGGTGCGAGTCCCAACAAAATTCCTCACCTGAGGTAGACTTGGTGTACCGTGCCTTGCTGTTCCCTGGATCTCTCTTGTCTCTACCACCAGTTTATTCCATGGCATTCCTTTGGAAAGGGAATGGCTGATGGGGAGGGATGTAACCAGCTGTGCCTCGGACACTGGTTGTAGCCCTGAGGGCGTCCTGCCCCACACACTTGGCACTCCAGCTAGCAGGGCTCCCCCGGGTCCACCTTGTCCTGGGGTGATGTCTGTGTGTGGTGCTGCCCTGGGCTGCAGGCGAGGATGCCGAGCTCTGCCCCTTGGATTCTGCTGCTCTAGCATCTGCAGAGCCCATGCCTGCACGTCCCTGGGAGCTGTGTTACTTGTCCCAGCCACAAAAAAACTGGGGCTTTGTGGCTGGGTTTGGGCAGCAAATTGCTGCCTATCAGCCTTCCCTGCTCCTGTGCAGACCTGCTGTGCGGGGAGCTCATTTCAGGGGTCTGGACTGGGACTGACCCGTTCACCGAGCATGAGTTGGGTGCCCACTACGTGCTCAGCCCTGTGAGGCATCTGTATCTGCAGTTGCATCCAATTTGTGGGTTAGTTTCTCCTCCACAGAGCTGTGCAGGGGCTGTGGAGGGGTCTCTGTTCCTGCCGGTACCTGCTGCAGAGACCCATCATCCCGGTTCATCACTTCTTTTTCATTCAATCATCACTTTTTATTATTTGCAAAGCCCGTAAAAGGCACATTATAGTAATTTTCAGTCTTATCCTTTGCAACAACCCTGTTTACAGAAGCTAGTCCAGACTTTACTTTAGTCTGGCTCTGCGTTTCCTTCATTTTTCTTTCTTTTCATTTGTCTTTCATGCTGTGGCTGAGAGGAGATAGTTCTGTGTTATCCTCTGGGGGACGGGTTGCTGGATGGCACTTTAGTGCTGGTTCCACAGTGCAATGCCTGGGTAACAAAAGCAGATGTCTTCTTCAGCAATCCGTGCCTTCCCTAATCCCACAGGACCTGCCGGGACACCTGAAGAGGGTGTAGGTTCTTTCTTTTCCTAAAGAAGCTGTGGATTTTCTTCTTGGTGATGCTGTTCCTCTCATCCTCTTGCAGTGTGGTTTGAGTTCTCCCTGCAAAGGGATGTCTCTGGCTCTTTTACAGCGTTGCTGCACCTTTTTTGTTTCCCTTTGAGTGCCCATGGGACACTCTGGTCCATGGTAGGTGGCAGCCGGGTGTGCAGCCGCTGCAGAGCTCCCTTTGCTGTTCACATCACCTGGTGCGGGTAAGGCCAACAGGAGGGGGTGCATGGGTTGGTCTGGGGCTGCCTGTGCCTCGGTGGGCTGGGCATGGCTTTTATCTTCAAACTCTGGGTGACAGAGTGCCTGCTCTGCCGCCTCCTTGCCGAGCTCACCCGGCCGCTGTGCGTGGGGAAGGGCTGTGGTGGAGACGAGTGTGTGTACTGGTGCACTGTGGTGGTGGTGGTGGGTGTCTACAATGGGGATAGAGGCCCTGGTCCTTTCGGGGAGTTCTCCTCAGAGGTTCTATAAGGCTTCTTTGAAAAAAACATTGAGGACAGACCCTGCTAGGCTGAGGCCCTGCACTGTTCTTCTTGAGAGTGAGGTCAGTTGTGCCCTTGGGTACTGGGAAGGCAGCCAGCCCAAAGCTGGTCCGTCTATGCTGCAGTCCAAGGGCCCAGTTTGGACTGGTTCATCCTAAAAAGTCCCTCACCAGCTTTCTTGTATCTTAAGGGGGCCTACAAGAAAGCTGGGGAGGGACTTTTTAGGATGTCGGGTAATGGTACGACTAGAGGGAATGGATCAAAACTAGAGATGGGATGCTTCAGACTGGACGTTAGGAAGAAGTTCTTCACCATGAGGGTGGTGAGACACTGGAACAGGTTACCCAGAGAGGTGGTGGAAGCCTCATCCCTGGAAGTTTTTAAGGCCAGGCTGGATGGGGCTCTGAGCAGCCTGATCTAGTTGAATATGTCCCTGGCTATGGCGGGGGGGTGGAACTAGATGATCTTTAAGGTCCCTTCCAACCCTAACAATTCTATGATTCTATGATTGCTACAAGCAGTGCTGAAAATCAGAGTGCTGTTCAGAAAGTGTCTCCTTTCTGCTGGGTGCCCCATCTCAGGATAGCTCACTAAACACAAATGAAGGGTATAATACTCATTGCAACCTAAGGACATTTTTTCAGCAAATGGCAGTGCTTCTCTGGGTTCCCCACCCTGCCCCTGTTCTCTTGTCTGTGGGAAACCCGCACTGGCCTCCTCTCTGCATGCTGTGCCCCATTCGCTGCCCTGCTTTTGCTCACTTCCTTGCCCCTCACTCTGGCAGCGCCATCAACGAACCTGGAAAAATAAGCCCGATCGATAGAGCTCATTCAGTTTTGACTCTCCTCCGTGCTGCGTTTCCTAATTTCGGATCTCCTGTGAGAGAGCTATGCCCTAGCTCACACTGCAGGACTGAGGCTGGGCAAAGTCCCTATTAACACCACTACCAAACTGTGGCGTGCAGGGTCTGCTCCGCAGAGAGCCACCTTGCCTGTCCCGCACTCTCCGTCACTGCTGTCGCCTGTGCTGAATTTGGCCCTGACTGGCTGATGGTGGGAGCTGTGGGTGCCATGGAGGTGATGCTGGGCCTGGTGCTTGTCAGCAACAGCCACGGATCTGCAGCTGCCCTGTAGAACCAGGTAGCCGGGTCCTCACCAAGCAGAGCCAGGAGCTGGTTTGGGGAGCGGGGCATCAGGGGCAGCCTCTGCAAGGGCCAAAGTGGTCCTGTGCTCTAGCGACAGCAGCTGTATGAGCCTTGCTCATCAGGAAATCCTACCAGGGAATCATGAAAGCAGAACTGTTTGTCCAACACCCTTTTGTAGATCCCCCCTACCCTTCTCTGTTGCTCCTCCCTGCTACAGTACTCCAGAAAACACCCAGGGAAAGGAGACATGGGATCACTCCTCTTTACTTGCTGGCCTCACTCACCATTGCCACTTCAGGTGGGTTTTTGTTAATCTCTTCCTAATTAACTGTAGCTGGTGGCATTAACAACTGCAGGTGACTTGAAGCTTGAGGCCCTCAACTCACCTGAAGCTGTTGATGGACAGAAGCTTTCTGCAGCCAATGGGGGGATGTGAAGGGAGTCGCCATAGAAACATCTTGGGCAATAAATGGAGCCACAAAAGCTTTGAACTCCTTTTAGCAGAAGCCTGTTTGGGAGTGTGGGCACAGGCAGGTAGCGGTGTGCACATGGATGGGAAAGGTGTGTACACCCAGCAGAGCAAAGATGCCAGGTGCTTGGAAAGAGCAGCTGCAGGAGTGAGCACGGGATTTAAACACCGCTTTGGTAAGCTAGCCTTTGCCTGAGGTTTTTATTGCAAAACTGAGTCAGAGCAGGAGTGTGTGGTATGGTCCTGGTGCTGGGCTGGCAGGAGAGAGCTCGTTCTTGCAGCTGAGCTGTATCCCACACCTTACAGCACGCAGCCCCTGCTCCAGCTGCAAGCCAGAGGGCAGCCGGGGAACCCCTCTCCCCCATTGCTCTGCACAGCAGCACCAGGCAGCTCAGCACAGCCTCTGCAGGTGGCACCCGTCTGTCCCTGGTCCTTTCTTGACCACCACTGCCCTTCCCTATGGCTTGACACTCCGGAGCTGTGTGCAGGCAGACCCCTGTATGCAGGGTCTGAGGTCCCATGCCCGCCCACTGAAGATGGGTGCCCTGGGGCATATTTCCTCCACTCCCAGGCACTGTCTGCTCCTCTCGGTTACCCCCTGGCTGCCTTCCCTGGCAGAGGCTCGATTCCCCTTGCTGCCTGTTCCCGTGTAGGGTGCTGGGGGGCTGCAAGCTGGCTGAGGGGCTGAGCTTCCTGATTGTGATTGATCCTCTGGGTCTGAGTCCCCATGTGAGCCAGAGTCAGGAAGGATGGATAAAGGTTTGGCTGCTTCAGAGGCTTAGAAACCCTCGTGGTCTGACCCCGAGGAGCCCTGGGCCAGGCTCTTGTTTTGGCAGAGTCTCTCTACTGCAGGATGCTGTTCCCCCTGCGTGGGATGCCCTCTGCAAGACAGTAGCTTCTGCGTGTGCCTGGGGATGCTGCACTCCCTTCTCCAACATCTGTCTGTCACGCTGGGATTATCTCCCTCTGCTCCTACTGCAGCTGCTTCCCGGAATCCCAAATCCCCAAAATGCTGTTTCTCCAGTAATCCTTGTCATTAAAAGTGGCTCCTAAGCTCAGAGCACCTCCTCCTCTCCACAACCAGCACCCTGTCACTCTCTCTAGCAGTTTGAGATGGGCACATACTAAATGTGAGCAAATGGGCTTTTTAACTTGGGTCAGGACACTGTCCCCCCCACCTGCTACCAAACTCCAGTTACCCTTGGCCTCTGTTCCTTATGGATTTTCACTGTTCCATTTTTTAATAGTATGAAAACATATTTTCTCCCCTGTTGTTATGGCCCTGACAAGGCACGTGGCTGTTGGTGATGCTGTTGTGCATGTGTGGGAGAGGGAATTGTTTCCTCTGTCACCAGAGTCTAGAGGGTTGAGGACATACAGTTGAGGGGTTCCTTCAGGAGATGGACTTCACTGGCTTTCTGAGCTTGGCTGCCTTCCCACTTATGAAATACAGCTGAACCTTTTGCTAGCAGGCAGGTAGGAATAGCTGAGCATCAGCAGAGTCCTTAAGAAATTACATCCCTGCTTAAACTTTGAAAAGTCAGCTGAATGCCCCTTTGCCACAGCCGTCCTGGGCCCTTTCCCAATGGCATGACATTTTTTGCAATAAAATTCCTGCTCCAGTAATACTGTCCAAAAGTGGGCGCACCTTTGCTGGGCATCCTCACCTGCACCTCAACGCAGGAGAGGGGGAATGATCCCATGGCACATCTGGGAGCTGCTGTGGCGGTGCCGGCTCAGGTCTGCCTGCCGGCAGTTGCCCCAAGCCCTCCCTGGATGCCTGCAGGGGTGGCGGGCCGGTTTTTCCATGGGTTTTCCCTGGTTTTTGGAGAGGAGAGAGGACGAGGTGCTCCTCCTCGAACCGTGTGCCGGCAGAGGGAGCCATGCATCCTCGTTTCATATGCACAGCCTGACATGCCAATTAACGAATTAATTTGAAAGGTGCTGTGAGAGATGAGAATAGAACCAGGACCCTCCACAGGGCAATGTCTCAGGTAGTCTCACTGAGTGACCCTGCCCTTCTCAAATCCCTCCTCTCTGCGTTGCCACCCAAGTTCATCTCTCAGGTAAAGCCTTGGGTGGGTTTGATCTGGCCCAGCTTCTGGTGGCTGTGCAAGACGTGAACGGCCTCCCGTGGCAGGTATGGTGGAGGTTGATGGTAGTGCCTTGGTGAGCTTGGTGTGTGGGCAGCGGGCAAGCCAAAGGCACACAACAGACAAGGGCTGCAACTGTGAGCCTCCAGGGACTGTGGGGTGAGTGGCAGACCCTGCAGACGTAGACTTGGCCGCTTTTGCCTTGCCCAGGACTTGGCAGTGGATTAGCTAAGGCAGACAAGAGCTTGTGAGCTGGAGCTGGGGTTGTGGAGTCTGACATCGTTAGTCCTGCCTAGAGGAGTGACTGTTGTGCTGGCAGGTGATGCTGTTCCCTTCCTTGGTACCACAAAGTGATGGAGGAATGAAGTGAAATGCAAGCACTGAACCTTCCCCAGTTAGAGTGACAACCACAGGTGAGCAGTTATGGACTTGGTCTGAAAAAGCTGTTTGCATTTTTGTGCAATGGGATATTCGTGTCTGGCTGGGAAGGATGCTGGAACCATCAGTTCAGGCTGGAATAATTGGTTTTGCATCTACAGTGCTGACATGCTTTGGTGAATTAGAGATGGGTGGGGAGTGCTTCACTGGGAGGTGACGGCAGCCAGGTGAACTGGTGGTGCTGGGCTGCTCCAGGATGGGAGATGTGAGCTCACATCACAGGACTGAGAGAGGCTCAAACTGTTGTGCAAGTGGCAGCTTCTCACTGTGCCATGGCTGCTGCTTTCTGGTGAATGCATTCGGAAGAGGGTCAGCCTGACTTCCTCTGCTCTGGCAATGAGCCCGGCCAGCAGTGGTGCTGCCATGTGTTTTGGGGCTGTTGTGGGTTAACCCTGGTAAGCAGCTAAGCACCACACAGCCGCTTGCTCGCTCCCAAATGGGATAGGAAAAGAGGAAGGGAAGAGTAAAAGCAAGAAAACTCGTGGGTCGAGATAGAAATGGTTTAATAACTGAAAGCGAAGTGGAGGGAGAGAGAAAGAAAACAAAACAAGGGATGCAAAAGCAAACACTCAGTGCCTTCCATGGGCAGGTTGATCCCCAGCCAGTTCCTGAGCTATAAACCCCTCCTCTCCCTTTTTATTGCTGAGCGTGTTGTTAGATAGTGTGGGATATCTCTTGGGTTAGTTTGGGTCATCCACCTGGTTGTGTCCCCTCCCAACCTCTTGTGTAACCCCAGTTTATTTGCTGGGGGGCATAGTGAGGAACAGGGAAGGCCTCGCTGCTGCGCAAACACTGTTCGGCAACAGCTAAACATTAGTGTGTTAGTTATCAGTGTTATTTTGGTCACAGATGTAAAACACAGCACCATACGAGCTGCTATGAAGCAAATTAACTCCATCCCAGCCAGACACAGTAGAGGGCCTGTTAAATGCCTTTAATTGCATGTCCCTTTGGGGCGCCCACACTACAGGAATGTGCCTGGTGCCCTTTGCAACAGAGCCCTGTGTTAGGCCTGGGCAGTGAGTGGGAGATGTGGCCTCTGTCCTGTGGATCTGATAGCAAAGGCACACTCATGCTGTCCTGGGCAGGGGCACGCCGCTGCCTGCGGTGCTGCCGGGCATGCTTTCCGGAGTGAGAAGACAGAGAGGGATGGAAACCAAGCCTCACAGGGCAAGGTCTGCACGCATGCAGCTGCTGGCTCTGCTGGTGTGAATTAGCCCTGGTCCATCACAGCGCTGGGCTGGCAGGACAGGGTCTGACCCGTGACCGCTCTCAGGGGGCTGTGGCTGCATCAATTCCTGGGCCCAGGCTCTGGTCAGCTTTGGTGCTTCTAGGGAGGCTTTTTCCAAACCTTAGGCTGTCCCAGAACTAGAAAATCCTGCAGCTGAGTCTGTGTTGCTGATACTGAGCTGTGTCCTGGCTGCAAAAAGCTGTCTGCTGTGAAATAGAAATGGGAGGGAGGGACCATGAAGCACCAGGCTGGAAGGCCTTTTCTTTAAACCGCAGCTGAGCTGGGCTTAGGCAGAGGTAGGACACAGTGTCTGGTCCTGGCTTGCACAAGGCGGCACGTGCATTTCCCTTGTGAGCGATCAAAGGCTGGTACTGAGACTCATCTCTGTCTTTTTTTATATCTAGTCCATCACTGTGCTATCTGGTGCCTCCCAAGTATATTTAGAATTAGTAATGATGGGTTTTCTTTCTCCTTTTCTAGCCGGTGCGTGAAGCATTTGATAAGTTTATGCTTTATATGGTTTTGTGTGCGAGGTCTCTCTGTGTATCTGTGCACCAAGATGGGGAAAGCGATTTCATGAGCTAATGCTTTTGGCGCACCCCACCTTGGGGGCTGAGGACTGGACAAGTTAAATGCTTGTGTCTGTTTCTGTCCTGAGCCTCTTAAAAGTTTGGTGTCGGCCCTGCTCAGGGCACCTGGGTCTTGTTACTCTGTTTTTGAATCACAGTGACTGCATGTTCAGGGGTGAGTTTTGGTGTCGGGTCACTGTCAGGTCTGATGGGAGAGCTGGGTGGCAGGTGATGTGTACGGCTCTGAGCCCAACATTCGGGAGAATGGCTTTTTGACTGGACACTGCTTGGCTTTGGGTGCCCAAACTCTGCCTGAGGCTGCTGCCAGCCCAGAGGGTTATTTAGAGGGGAGGACACGAGAGAGCATGTCTTTCTGCATAGAATAGCTTTGGTTGGAAGAGACCTTTAAGATCATCAAGTCTAACTGTTGACCTGGCACCACCAAGTTACCACCAAACCATGTCCCTCAGCACATCTTAGTTGGCTTCAGCCAGTCCAACATTTACCTCCCGTGGTGTTAGGAGTGATGGGGGCCTGGAGGCTGGTGTGGGGGCGTGCAGGGGAATGGCGCCGCGTGGCCAGAGTAAGGCTGCCCGTGCCATTTGAGATGTCAGCACTTTCACATCAGGCTGCTTGGGTTGGGGGTGGTGGGCTCTGGATGGACCTGTTCCTGCTCGAGCGCGCACTAGGGACTTCAGGGCTATGTGCGTGAGTTCTGACGTGACTGTCACTGAACGAGCTAAAGAGGAGCGCGGAGAGGGAGGAGGAAGTGAAACAGCCCAGGGAATAAGGGGAAGCGACAGCAGGGGTCTGCAGAGTAGTGACAGAGAGCGGGATGCAAATGGACAAAGTGCGTGAGGATGGCAAAGCCAGAAAAAGCCACATTTGCACACAGGAAAGTGGGAGTGTGTCTGTGTGCGTGTGTGCTGCCAATGCACACACTGGCTCACTCCTCTCAAGCATGGAACTGCTTTGGGGAAGGGGTGGGCACTCCTGGTGAGGGAACTTGGAGCCACCTTCTTGCCATGTTTTTTTGGCTGTGAAGATCTTTCACTGTCACCAGTGGTGAGTGGCTGTAGGGTCTGCGTGCTGGATGGAGTGAATTAGGTCACAGGAGTCCTGCGTGGGCACTGGGGCGTTCTGGGGGAGCCCTTTGCCGAAGCAGTGCAGGGCTGCAAACGCGCGGTGGGTCTGAAGGTCTCCGAGCTGCAAATGCCTGCACCTGCCCGTGTGGGTTTCCGTGCCCCCTCCTGCGTGTGCACGCACTCACGTGTGCCAGCACGATCCTGCCTGCTCACGTGTATGCATATCTCTCCTTGGCTCTATTCTTTCGCATGCACTTTGTCCGTTCGCTTTTCTGTCCTCCCTGTTGCTACTGTAATCTCTCTCTCCCTCCCTTTGTTCCCTGGGCTGCTTTGCTGCCTCTTACTTCACCATGTCCCTCTTTATTCCTTTTGATAATAACAACATTAGAACCTACATACAAGGTCCCAAGGTCTTTGCTTTGTGCAGATACATCAGGAAAGACCCTTCAAAGCCTGTGTGCTGGAGAGAGAAGATTCTCATCGTCTCACTATTGCTGGGACTGGCAGAGGCAAAGGGACTGACTGGAATACGTGACCTGTGCAAAACCCCACACTGTGTCCTGTGTCTGTCCTGGAATGTCAGAAGTGAAGATGCTGGTCTTTTTTGATGGAGTTTTACACCAAAGCCCTGAACTTTTATGCCTGATTGAGGAACTGGCCAATTAATTTCCCTTTATCACTTGTGCTGAGCAGAGTGGTTGTTCCCACAGCTCCCAATCTGTCCCTTCCTCATTGTGCCATTGGTTTGGTAGTGACATTAAAGTGAAGCTACTTGTGGATTCTGTCCTAGTCTGCTGTGCTCACGTGCATCCAGCTTTCAGAAATGTTCTCCTTTTCAACTGCAATTTGCACATGTGGCCTCTGCTGAGAGCTGATGCTTCCATGGGATGCTGAAGCCCGGTGGTTGGGAAGCAGCATTCCCAGTGACACACAGAGGCTGTCCTGTTTTGCAGATGTGGTGCCCACTACATTTCCCGTGCTTGAAAGGTCCTGTGTGACTGCTGGATGCTGGTACACAGTCTGCAAACACAATGCTGGAGGGGGTGGGGGAGGAATCAAATTTTATTTATTTTTTCCGCCTGACAAAGTGGTTGGAGTTTCTTGCAGAGGGAAGGCTAGCACTGTATCTGTCTTGCAGAATCAGATCCAGAAACCGAAGCTGTTCTTGTTGATTTGTCATAAGGACATGGCTCTGTTGTGCTGGTTCATCCTCATATCAATGACTCAGACTCTTAACTAGGGAAGGGCTCTGAAATTAAGAGACAGATTTAACACTTCTTTTTTTTTTTTCCTTTTAAAGTCCTCCAAGAAATGTGCGTCCTGTCTGTAGCGGTGTCTCAGCTTCGTTCAGCCACATGCCACAGTTTTCTGATGCTGGCTTCCACTTTGGCGCTCTCATAGGTTATGCCTGTGTTGGTGCTTGTGTCCTAAGTCTCCTTGCTGAGAACTGGCTTTGGGAAAGAGCAAGCAGCAGGCAGTAAAACCAAAAGCCATCACCTGTTCCCGGAGTTTGCTGCTGTCTGCAGCCTTTCTGATTTATACTCTGCAAAGGTCACTGAAGCAACAGGCCATTTTGGCATATTTACTTACCCTGCGTATTCTCCTTGAGCAGCGTGACTGGTATGTGGTGTCATTACTCAAGAAAAGGAAAATGGAACTGGGGGTGGGGTGTAGCAGCAGGACCCTCAGTTCTTGTCTCTCTGAAAAGGGCAGAAAGATCAGGAGACCATAAAGCCCGTGCCAGCCTCTTTGGCCACTGTGGAGCCTTTTTACTTGCTCTTATGTTGGTGGCTGTGTTGGGACTGGCCACCAGCAGGACCATCTCCTCCCCTTTTGAGCTTTGAAGGGTCTTTCCTGCTGTATCTACACAAAGGAGAACCTTGGCATCCCTTCTGAGCCACAGACCTGGGGGCTGATGTCGTTTGCTGACACAGCAGCAGCATTGGCAACTCTGCTTGTGTCCGAGGCATGAAGATTTTGGGAATCCAGAGCAGGAGCACCTGTGTGTCAGTGCTGGCAGCAAAGCAGGGGGCTCTCAGAGCAGGTGGCCAAGGTCCCTCTTGATGAGGTGTCTAGTCCCGTCCCAGGCTCATCACCCTGGGAGAGGGGAATGGGTGATTTGCCTGTCTCTGGTGTTAGCTGTTGCTGCTCTTGGATCTGCCCTGTGGCATTCAGAGCTCTGGGCTGCAGTGCACCTGCCTGCAGCTCTCAGGAGAGCCCCTAATAGCTGAAGTCCACCACCAGCTACCTCCAGGGAGGAGAGTGATTCCTCCCTGGAGAAGGTGTGCTAGTGAAAAATAAACTGTATCTGGCCGGGTAAAGTCTTTGAACAGCACCTGTAAGTACTGACGGGGCTGTTCTGTGATGGCTGCCTCTCCAAGGCTCCATGTCCCTTTGGACTCAGCCAGGAGATGTTTGCCATGCGGAGGGTGGCTGGCATCGTTCTGCTTGTGGTGGGGTATGTAAGAAGTGAGATGGAGCTGGCGGAGCAGGGAAAGCCTGGGTCTGTCTGGCCAGTACAGGACACATTCCCTGGGCAGACAGGACAGAAACGGAGCAGGACCCTGTCACCCATTGTGGCCTTCAGTGGTGTGTGTTGGATCTGCCCTTCCTTAAGGGGAGGCGAGAGGACCGGCGCTCCTCACCTCTGTGTGCAGGACAAGGCGAGGGGCTGGTGTGCCTCTCCTCAAACTGTCCCATCGCTCCCACTCTGCAAACTCCCTCCTGCTAGTTAGTATTAGCATTCAGTTTGTGGAACGGGCTATGCAATTAACACAAAGGTACAGTCATTCACTCTGACTGGAGGACTCATGGGATCAGATGTACTGGGGATAGGAAGCGGAGGCTTTCTGCTGGGAAAGAATGTCACAGCACAGCGGACACAGAAATGAAAAGCTATTAATAATGATCCCGGAACTTCACTTCCATCAGCTGTTTATTTAAAGGTGCTCCGTATTCAAAGCCTCCTGATTTATGTGGGCAATAACACTCACAGTCCTGGGATCACTTTTTTAAGCAAGGCTAATGGGGTGAAACCATCATACTGCGACAGTAGAGATCAAGCTGGGAAAATGATACTGGAGAGAAAAATAAACTATTGCCTATATTATCCAGGAGCTACGCTGGGCTGGGAGTTGATGTGGGCTCCCTGCTCTTCCAGCATTTAGTAAGGCTTTTACTTCCTTTTTTTCTTGTTCTTTGTGAACAGAATTTACCGGGCATGGAAGGATATAAAAATTTGATTCTACCAGACAGGATGCTAAAAGCTTCTGGTTTTGCATTCAAGTGAAGTTTTGTCTGTAGTGCAGCCATGTGTGGCTGTTCTGCCATGCAAGGCCCCAGGGGAGACAATCTCCCCATCCTTGTCTCCAGGGGTTCCCATCCTCACTCAGCCCCGTTCCTGAGGGGCTGATCCCTCTGGGGAAAGGGGTTTCTGCCTGCTCTTGTTCGTTCCTTGCATTTTGCTTGCACAGCTGTGGTATTGGGGCACCTCTGCCCGCAGCTGTGTGCCGGGAGGATGGGGCCAGGCTCTTTTCAGTGGTGCCCAGCAACAGGACGAGAGGTAAGGGGCACAAACTTCAACGTAGGAAGTTCCACCTAAACATGAGGAGTCATTTCTTTACTTTGAAGGTGGCAGAGCCCTGGCACAGGCTGCCCAGAGAGGTGATGGAGTCTCCAACTCTGGAGACATTCCAAACCCACCTGGACACGTTCCTGTGCCACCTGCTCTGGGTGACCCTGCTCTGGCAGGGGGTTGGACTAGATGATCTCCAGAGGTCCCTGCCATTCTGTGAAACGTTCAGGGCTGTGGCAAGGAGGGGGTGAAGGGGCCACTCTGCTCTGGAGGGAGACCAGTTTCCATGTGGATTCTCTTCACGGGGCTGTTGGCCCTGGCAGCATCAGTGAGGGCTGCTTGGTGGGGCCATGAGCGCTGGGCCAGCACTGACCTGTTCCTTTTGGCCATTGAATCGTAGAAAACCAGGTTGGAAGGATCATCTGGTCCAACAATTCTTGGCAAATCTGGCAGTGTGCAGGAGGAGTGCTGAATGTTGGCCATCCGGACCATATGTGACTTAGTGGTATCTGCGAGGCAGTAAGCAGCTCTTGGCAAAACCTGCCTGTTTTTCCTAGGGAAGTGAAATAGCACTTATGCTGCTGAGGTCTGGGGCTGGTGGTTGAGGTTTTGTGTTGCTCTGGACAAACTCTGATTCCTGGGACATGACTCCGAGTGCTGTGCATCATCAGAAGCTAGTAGTGGTGGTGAAATTAGTAGAATGGAACAAATTATTGCAAATAAATAATGCAGCTATCATGATTGAATGTAAAATTTAGCCTATTGTTGTTGTCTTCAAGTTGCCTACAAGAAGACCATAACCCTTTAGTCTGTTACAGGCTGGAGAAAGCCTTTATCTACAGCTCATTGGTGATGGGTGTGCTGTGAGGATTGCTTGCTTAGAGACCTGGCCCATCTGCTCTAGCACGTAGGTCCCTGGACCAGCAAGACGGTCAAATTTTCCTGGTTGTGCTTTGTGAGGGGGAGGTGGGCTTTGCTTTGAATGAGTCTCTACCTGGGTGACCATCCAGAGGCTCTTTTTGGTCTGTGAAGCTCTGGTGCCCTTTCTCAAGGACATCTTGTCGTTACTGGCCTGTTACTGCTCAAAGTGCAGCCTTAGGGACCTAGGAGGGCTCTGATGGCCTGGGGCAGCCCCGAGGGGTGTGCGGTGGCTCAGTTCTTGCCATGCTCCTCTTGGAGATGCAGACTTTCAAATAGACTTGGCCACAATGTGCTACTTGTGAAGGAGACTCAGCTACCAGGGATTTCTGCCAACTGTGGTGGATTTTTCTGAGCACTGCTGCATCTCAGCAAAGCAAACTTGCTTCCTGTTTGGGGGATGAGGCTGTGCCACAGTCATCTTCAGGTTCCTGAATTTCTGTGGTACCAAGATTCCTTCCTTTCTCCCCAGCGTGTTTGCTGAGGAATTTCTGGGGAGCAGTAAGGTTTGAGGCTGGAACCTCTTCATCCATGTGCCAGAAAAGCCTGTGTTTGGGCAGGAGGGTATCGCTCAGGTGGTGGTGGTTGTTGGTGGTGATGGCCATGCCTTGGGGACTGAGGTGCTCTGGCTGCCGCACAGATGCTGACTGGGCAAGTCCGGTAGCCTGGGAGGCCTAGGAGTGCAGATGCAGAGCTGTTGCAGAAATAATTTTCTTATCCGTTAGACTATCTTGTTTCTAATTCTTATTTAATGAGTTCCTCTGAAAATAAGAAAAGCATTGTAACAGTTTTAAGTGTGAAAGATCAGGCTGAAATTGGCATTAAAGAGACTAATTGCTCTCATTCTTCCACCTTTCTGACAGCTGTCTATTGCTGCAGACCTTGTCCTGAGGTGCTGAGGAAGCCACTTGCCTCTTCAGGCTGCTTTTGGCCTAAGGCACCTGCAACAGAAAGTTGGTGCTTGCTTCTAATTTGGGCTAGACATAATTTAATTGTCCTGTTACACCAGAAAAAAAGTACTTCTAAAGCTGCAGGAGAGACCTGCAGTGCAGCTGCCCCAGGTCTTCTCCTGCTTTTCACTGCTCTCCTGACCTGCCCGCTTCAGTGTGAGTGATCCCGTGGTGACTTGGGCTGAGTCTCAAAATGAATGTGCTGCCATGGGAAGAGACTTCCCTGGCCTCGTGTGTTCTGTAAAGAGGGGCCACACGTC
This sequence comes from Rynchops niger, assembly GCA_013400035.1. Taxonomy (NCBI): domain Eukaryota; kingdom Metazoa; phylum Chordata; class Aves; order Charadriiformes; family Laridae; genus Rynchops; species Rynchops niger. Next base: position 311,290 of record VXBH01001611.1, on the reverse strand, counting down.
TCTGATCATGAGAGATTTCCAGGGACAGAATTTCCAAGAGGATTAAAATGTATAGGGAAGAAGAGCAAGCAGCAGTGAGACCTTCATGAAAGCAACGTGTGCCGGCCATAGTATTTATTTAATCAGAGGCCTGAGTCTGCATCTGACCTTGAACCCTGAGCACCAAACTGAGGGAAGTTTCTTTGAACCCTTCTGGCTCACTATAATACCCACTTGTTATTCTCTGTAGGAATTTGGGGAGGCTTTCGGGAGAGATGGAAAGTTGCAGACAAGAAAGCTGTGAACGTCTTCAATTTTCCATTTAATCACACAATATTGAATGATAAATAATTCATGCATCTGCCAAACATTTGCTTAAAAGAACCCAATTCCCTCCATATTTGTCAAAGTGTAAGAATTCCTTTTGTGTTTTTTTTTTTTTTTAAATAATTTTAATCTGTCCTTTAACTCCCATCCAGGTGCCCACTTGTCTGGGCTGTCAGCTTTGATTCCACTTGCCTTGTTTGGGGCAGTCCTTGCCTTTCCTTCTTGTCACTTCTGCTGGACTCCAGGGCCCAAAGAAGTGGCAGCAGGAGCTAAGGAGGGGGGTGATGGTTGTTTCTGCGTGTCCGTGGGCTGTGCCAGGGGAATCAGCCCTGGTGGTGGTGGGGTTCTGGGGGTTCTCTGCCCTGCTGTGTGGGACTTTCTGGCTCCTCATGAGGCAGTGGGGCATAAAAGTTGCGAGGCGGTTGGGAATGACTCCTGACTCTCCACAGGGGGCTTGGAACGGGATGACTTTCAGATGCGGCTGTCTATCCAGATCCTAAAATTAAAGACCTGCTCTGAGCTCTGGAGCCTTCTCTCTGCAGCAGGAGGAGCTCCGTCCACCCCAGAAATTGTGACAGAGATGCTGCAGACATCTTTCTCATAACCAGCACCGCTCACCCGTGGCCTGTCGGGGCCAAGGATCTCTGATGCTCTCTGTGCTGGTGGTGCCAAGCCCAGGGCAAGGATGGCCGTGGAAGCGTGGTGGCTGGGGCAATGGCCACTGCTGCAGGCATTGGAAGAGCAGCGATGTCGCCTTGTCCTCCTGCCCAGCTAGAGCCAGGCTCTCCTTCATGCGCTCTCTTTGAGCTGTACCTGGGTGTCAATGCCAATTTGGCGCTGCCTTCCAGTTCCTGTTTGGCCGGTCCCCTGGCTCAGTCCTGTTCTTCAGAAGTTTCTTGCAGTAGCGTTGACTAAGATAATCTTCTGTAATTTATGGATTTTGCTTCCTCCATGGGGTCCCTTCTCATTTTCTGCCAGGTCATGACTGAACTCTTGGGTTTTTTTCACCCCCCCCTTTCAGTTTTTATATCAGATTTGGGCTCACAGCAATGGGGCTTCTGTTTTTTGCCTGGTTGGTTTTTTGTGTCTCCCCTCTTGTTTTTGTTTTTCCTCTCTCCTCAGCTGTTGAGAACTCTGATTCTTCTTGCCTCTGTTAACAATTCTGTTCGCAAGCCTTTGAGAAGCCGGACAGATTTGTCGCATTTCCTTTCCTTGCCAAAGCAATAGGTGGGTTCAAGCATGGATGGCGCTTAGCGGCGTATAGTTTCCTGTGCAAAGGAAAGCTGAGCCATGCCCTGTCCAGATCTGAGTGCTCAGGTGCTTTGTTTTGCTTTTTTGCTAGTGTTTCAGGCAGTTTGTCAGGTTTGTGGGAAAGAGTGACTCGCCCGCGATCCCTTGAATTGTCCCTTGGGATCAGCTTTCTCTTTCCCGTGGGGTCGGAGATGCCAGCGCTCCTGATGCGCAGGGCTCGGTGGGGTGGCAGCAGGAGTTTGTGTCACAGGTGTTTTGCTCTGTGCCAGTGTCTATGCGTCCAGCTGTGCCAGTGAACCCCGAGCTGCTGGATACCCGGCCTTTAGCACTGCATGGAATTGTCAGAGAGCGATGAGGAGGCCAGTGCCGGTGCTGTCTGGTTGCTCTGGTGTCCCAGGCTCCTGCCCATGGAGCTGACTGGGGATTTGTGAGGGCAGGGAGACCTCCCCTTGTGGGAAGCAGGAGGGAAACACCTTCTGCCACTGTTCCTTTGAAGCTGTGTTGCATACATAACTGCGGTAACCAGGATCCTGAGGGGAGCCACGGGAATGTCCAAGGATCAGGACGGCCTGGCGTGGGGCTAGCAGAGCTGGTGTGTACCGGGTGCGCTGTGCGAGCACCTGCGGTCCCTGTGCTGAATGGCAGGAAGGGACCTGGTGAGCTCAAGGGCTCAGAGGGTGAAATTCGGAAAGGGGAAACCACAAACGGCGTGGCAGAGCAGTGGCCGCTGTCTCTGGGGTCAAGCCGTTCCTATGCCCTGGCCATGGACAGCAATCCTCTCCAGAGCGGTGGCCTCTCCCGTCTATCTGACTTGCCTCCTTGGCACTCGGAGGCAGAGCTTTTGCGTGCTCAGCTGGAACAGCAGCTTGTCCCGAGCCCAGATGCTCTGCTTGGTTAGTTCGGAACCTCCTGAGAGCTGTGGTCAGTTGGCTTCTGGTCTGGGGACCGGTGTAGATGTGCTGGCCGCGCTGGTGCAGCTGGCCTTGCCCACTGTGGCTAGCTGGCCAGCTGCACTCCAGCCTGCGGATGTGCTTGGCGCAGAGTGGCTCCGTGTCTTCTCTTCCCTCTCAGCTTGGAGGTGGTTTCTCCCAGTCCTGGGCAGAGGGAATCACGTATGTGTTCAGGGCCACAGGAAGACGCCTTTGCTTCCACCTCCTCTCAGAGATTGTTTTTTAAAGGTGAATTAAAAGTATTGTATTCACGTAGACAAGGCATGAAAATTCCATATTTGGAAAGGAATTGCTGCAGAGCGAGACCGTTATGGCTGTAAAACCCTCTTCCCTAAGGCTGACTTTGAGATTTTCTTTGCAATTAAAAATTCTTTGAAACTTGGACCAAAGAAGATTTGGAAGAAAAAAAAAAATAATCTCCTGAACTTTGAAAATACTTTTTTCTAAACAATGCTTGTGTGAGAGCTTTCACAAATACTGTTCCTCCCGGTGTGTCTGATAGCAGAAAGTGACTGAACATGAGAAGTCAAAAGGTTGTGAATAGCTCCTGATCTGAGAGTTGCTGCACTCTTCTACTAGAATTTCTCAAGGCAGCATCAAAGGGACCAATAATTAAACTTAAAGCAACTTAAAAAGAAGGGAGAAAATGGGTGTTTAGTCATACAGTGCTGAGCATTGTGTAGGTAGAGGCTCCTCCGGAAAAACAACTTTACCTGGACTGTGTGCAAGTTTATCTGAGAAGAAAAGCAGAGGCAGAAGTCCCCTACTGGGAGAATAATTCCAAGGAAAACAGAAAGAGGAAACTTGGAGATTTACTTCAAGAACAAGCATGAGTAAACTTTTACTGTGTATAATGGGCTTTCTGCCCTGTTGTCACAGCTGAGGCTAGGGTGACATTAGTGAGAAAACTTGATTTTTATCATTATCTGCCTGTCTTCTGTGCTCTGTACCAGGGCTGCAGACTTGCTGAAAGGCAGATTGCTATCAAACATTGCTTTGCACAGCCTGGACTTGCACTTGGGATGCGTTCAGCCAGTAACTGTAGTTACATGAGCCTTTCACTGCATAAGTAAAAATAAAAGTAGTTTAAATATCCTCTTCAAAAGCCTCTACAGTTTTGAATCCCTTGGCCACTTATCTCCAGCATTTGTACAAACTGTGATGCTGTGTGCCAACCAGATCAACATCTCACTTGATTGACAAAATGTGTTGAGATTCTGGAAAGGAGACTGAGTTAGAGCGTCTGCAGAACGCCATCTGCAGAACATATCTCAGCAGAGGGATGCCGTGGCAGTTCCAGAGCTTGCAGTGGTGAAAACCTGTCTCACTTGCAGTTGTTTTCTGTGGCGCCACGGCATTCTGAGACATTCTCCAGCTTTGTTTTATCTGAACATCGGGCCTTCAATGTCACATCACTGATGGCATCTGCTACGGAATGGGAACTTTGCAGTGCAGTGGCTACGATCATAAATCCATCTTGATGTGAGTGGGTATCCCACGTCTTTGCTCTCACCAGTGCTGATGTCTCTTACGGAATTAGCAATGCATGTTAATGTATTCCAGCCAAAGACACTTGTTTATGGTGCCTGTGGTGCCATAGTGGGTACTGCAGTGGAGCAGCAGCCAGGTTGGTCCCTAGTGTTTTAAATCTACAGAGCACTCCCTGTGGGGCTGAGGGCTGGATGCCCTGACTATTCCATTGCCCAGCCCAAAGCGGTAACTGTAAAATACCTCTTGGATGCTAGGAAGGAGCTGTAGGAAGTTATGGGGATGTAGGTGGGTGCTTGGCCCTGCTGCAGTGGTCCTGGGTTGGTGTGGTACTGAGGTGCGTTATCAGATGCGGCGTGTGGGGTCTTGGATGTTTAAATGCATTAGGCTTGCCATGTGGCCAACTCTGGGGTCGATAGTATCTTACGTCTGGCAAGATTGCCTCCTCCCTCGTCTCTAGATTTTGAGAAGTTTGTAAAAGCAAAAAAAGTATCTTTGCCTCATCTTGTCTTACAATATCCAGTAGAGGAAGTGAGCTCCAGAGAGCCCGAGTTCATGTCTTAGCCCTAGGCCTGGAGATTATGAACCATCTTAAAGCTTTGCAGCAGCTTTGCCATGCTTGTATTACCTCTATACAACAGATACTGGAAGCATGTTCTAGGCAGCCTGTTCCTTGTCCCAGGAAAGGGAGCATTAAGTGGATTTGAATTCTGTTTAACAGGAGGAGATGTGGTTACACACCACGTGCTGCACTGGAGAAGAATTGCTGCTGAAGTAATTGCAGGATTTTTGCTGCCCTGTCTCCCAGCAAGGTCCACCTTTGTCACTGCATGCTCTGCCCTTGGGAAGCCAGTGGAGAGCAGTGTGAGGAGCAACATGAGAGTCCACAAGCTCCCAGTTTTCCAGCTGTGAGGTTGGGCTTCTGCAAGCAAGCGGTGGAAGCAACTGGTAGTCTGGAGACCATCCCTGGTGTGCTGCTGTCTGCTCCTTCCTTGTCTTTGTTGGGTGACAGGGCTGGAGCCGGGTAACTGATAGTCCCAGTCTGAACTCATCTGCAGATAGCAAACTGAGCAATGAGGGCCATGCCCAGGACCATGGGGTCAGGACTAAGCTGTTATCCCTGACCAGCGACCTTCCTGCTGCAGCTTCCATTTCCTTGTATCCTTTGGGGTGTGGGCATGCCATGGAAAAACAGGAGAAGGCCCAAGCTTTAGAGAGCTCCTGTCATGTGCTTGGTATTCATTCTGTGGCTCTGCCTTCTCAAGGGTGGCACAGGCAGTGCCTTACTCTTGCCTTACTCCCCAGCAGCTTATGCAGCGTCCTCGTGGCCATTCCCAACAGACGGAGCGGTCCTGATGCTCCTGCAGGCAGTCTGTGTGACTCTGCCAGGAGGTGCTGAGGAGCCGAGGCAGTGCATCCAGCCCCGTGTTAGCTCAGGCGGCAAGCTGGCATCGAGGAGGGAGGGCTCTCCTTCTGCTCTGATGCATCTTTCCTGGCTGCCGGAGGGCTCTGCGTTTTCTGCTGATTGTAAGAGCTTGTCTCAGAGGAACGGTGCTGGTGTGGCAGCCCTTGCCATAGAGCTGCAGGCACAGGGAGCGCTGCATGAGGAAATGGCCTCAAGTTACGCCAGGGGAGGTTCAGGTTGGATATTAGGAAAAAATTCTTCACTGAAAGGGCTATCAAACATTGGAACAGGCTGCCCAGGGAAGTGGTGGAATCACCATCCCTGGAGATAGTTAAAAGACAGGTAGATGTGGTGGTTTTGGCAGCATTAGGTTGATGCTTGGACTCAACGATCGTAAAGGTCCCTTCCAACCTAGAGGATTCTATGAGGTCCCAGGGTGGTCGCCTGGCCTCTGGTTGGAATCCTCCCTCCCTGAGCTCCTGGGATGCTACTGCTCTGGCTCTGGGACTGCAGCAGTGTTGGGCAATAGTAGAGTTTGGAGGTTGTAGGGCTGTGATGTATTGGGCAGTGCTATCTTTGTGTGCTGTTGCCTGCCTGTGTCTTCCCCCCTCCCCCTGCCTGCTTTTCCCCTGCATCAGTCTACATTTGTAAAATGAAATAAATATTGACACGGACGGGATGCTATTCAATTTGTCCTGATCACTGGGCTGCGGTGAGTTCTGACAGAGCACAGTGTAAAACATAAGCTCAGGATGTAATTTCTGCTGTCAACATGATGTACAGTATGGCTGTGCCAAATACACACCGACAAACTGCACGAGCTCTTGTGGGGCGGCGGCTGGGGGGGGGCCAGTTTGTGCTGATAATTGGCAAGCAGGGATGACAGAGCAGCAGGAGAGAGAGGGCATTGCCCTGGGCCCGGGGTGGTGTGAGGGTTTGGTGCTTCACGGCATGTGTGGGCTCGTGCCTGGTGTGCCCTGCGCCTGCTGCCTGCGTGCCCTGCGCTTGCAGCCAGCCACACGCTGCCGCCCGCTTAGGATGCGGTGCTGCGGCTGGCTCTGCCTGCAACGGCGGCAGCGCTCTCTGCTTATTTATGGCTCCGCTGCTCACGTGTGGCAGAGAGAAGTGGCACTTCCAGCTGGTGGTGAAAGGTCTTCAATAACACGGGGAAATAAATGTCGTGGTGGTCTGGGTTGCTGTGCACGGGGGCCTTCTGTGGTGCTCTGTAGCCCTGGGGTCCTTTGAATCCTGCAGCTGCAAGGTCACAAGCAGCACTTGGGGCTCTTGGATCCGCTTCCTCTGGACGTGGTCTGCAATGTGACAGCCAGAAAGGAAGGTCTGCACGCTGAGAAGAGACGTGATGCTGACCCTAGCTGTGGCCTGAAGCTGTGACAGAAGAGAAGCAGGCTGAGAATTTATGGGTGGAGAGGAAGAACCCAGTTAGTGGCAACGAGCCTTGCCACAGACGTGTCTCTGGGTCAGGGTTTCTAGGGGGCTGGAGCTCGCAGTGGGTTGTATAGATGGGCTCTGCAGGCTGGGACCTGAGCGTCTCAGAGGTGCCTGAGGCAAATTGTCTCACACCACCCGCATTGCCGTGCGTAAGCAGAGCGTGCCAATAGCTCAGCTGAGTGCAGCCGAACTTCGGACACGTGAGGCGGCCACCAGCAAACCACATGAGTTCAGACGTAGCGGTAAGAGGGGGAAATCTGCTAAATGTGGAAAGCGGCATAATGGCTGAGGCTCCAAACACAAGGTTGTGGTTCCCACAGCAACGGCAGCACAGCCCATGCAGGCTCAGCGGGACTCTCCTCTCCCTGGCAGTCGCTGCTCTGTGCCGTGCTCCGATGCCACAGGGCTGAGCAAGTTGCCTTGGGAACTGTGGGCCAGCTCGTCCGCCAGCCGGGGAGCAGCCACGCTCACCCACTGCGACATCCGTTGCCCTCGCTTCCTCTGCTCCGCCTTGATTTCGCGTGTGCATTTAAATTGTTGCTTTTACTCGTTTATTGATACCGTTTAGGACGTGGCTGCCTCCGTTTGTATGCCGTAACTCTGTCAAGGCTGAACGAAAAGGCAGCAGTGCCTGTTTCCGAATGAGTGGCGGTGCCGTCCCTCTGCGCCCACGGGGCTGGCTCCCGTGTGTGGCTCCAGCAGTCGGGTCATGGAGGAAATGGGCCGCTTGCTGAGGCCACTCAGGAGTGAAATGGTGCGGTGAGGGCAACGGGGATGGCTCCTACTGCCCTCACAGAGCCAGGGTCCATGCCGTCTGCCAGCTGTGTGCCCTGAGCAAGGCCTGCTGGAGGCAGCCGGGGCAGCATGCCACCTTCCTGCCCTTGGATGCTGACGTTCCTTGTAATACCTGGATTTGCACGGCTGGGCTGGCTTGTCTTCAGCCTCCCCACGCGTTCAGGAGGTCTTCAGTGGCTGTGGAACTGCTCTCTGGCAGTGGCATTGCTGCCTTGCCAGGCTTCTGGCAGGGCTTTATAGACCAGTGTGGGGTAGCTGGGGTGGCAAGGAGAGGGAGTCAGGGTGGGCAGAGGGGGAGACTTCAGCACAGAATCACAGAATGATGAGGGTTGGAAGGGACCTCTGGAGATCACCCAGTCCAACCACCTGCCAGAGCAGGGTCACCCAGAGCAGGTGGCACAGGAACGTGTCCAGGCAGGTTTGGAATGTCTCCAGCGATGGAGACTCCACCACCTCTCTGGGCAGCCTGTGCCAGGGCTCTGCCACCCTCACAGCAAAGAAGTTCCTTCTCATGTTGAGATGGAACTTCCTATGTTTGAGTTTGTGCCCGTTACCCCTTGTCCTGTCGCCGGGCACCACTGAGAAGAGCCTGGCCCCGTCCTCCTGACACCCATCCTTTAAGTATTTATACTTAATCCCCCCTCAGTCGTCTTTTTTTCCAGACTGAAGAGACCCAAATCCTTCAGCCTTTCTTCATAAGAGAGCAGCTGGTGACTGCCTCTCCCCGAGGCTCTGCTTACATATAGTCCTTGAGAAGATACGCAGGTGGACTATTTGTTAAGTTCTCTTTCTGGCGGTTGCGTTTACCAGGTACAACCCATTTGTACTCAGACCTAGGACACATCTGCAGGCGTTGCCCACAAGAGTGCTGTGGGGTGGCCAGGGCAGAGACGCTGGGTAGGGTTGTTCTTCCCACACTCGCTGTTTGCCCTGGGTGCTGGCCTGAAGCTCTTGTGCTGTTCAGTTTATTGCTGTCTGGGGAACTTACTCCAACATAGCCACAAATTTCCCAGCCATGAGAAACTGGAGAGATTCTGTTTGTGGCAGTGGTACACTACATCTTGTTATATGTTTCTTCTATATATCCGTGTAAGCGTGATAAAACAGGTTTGTACGTGTCCTCTTATGTCTTGCTCTGAAGTCTGCTGCAGGTGGGGCAGCCTCAGCTCTGTCACTCCAGAGCTGGGACACATATCTGTGTTTGATCGACGAAGGCAGCAATTATTTTATCCTGTGAGACTTCTAACAGTGGGAAGGAACAACCCAGCCTGTCACCCATCTACAGGTCGTCTCGCTTCCCTGGGTGTAGTCTCCGATGTTAAATATTTTGCTATGTGGTGATAGGGGTTCTCGCTGTATTGGAAGAGTAGGTGGCCCTTCAGGACCAGCAGCAGGAATGGCTCCTGCATGGGGAGGCCCGACTGCAAGAGGGAGTCATGCCATTGCCAACAACCTTCTGTGCATGGTGCGGAGAGGTGTTAATAACGAACGATCTGGCAGGGAAGAGGGGTGGGGAGGAATGTTGGTGTTTCTGTACCGTGATTGCTAACGTAAAAATGCCGCGGAGACCCTCTGCTCCTTGGAGCATGAGGAGCACAGGGCTTCCATGTGTGAGAGCTGACGTGTGTGTGTGGAGTATGGCATGTGTACATGGAGGAGAAAACATGTGTACACTCAAGCGAGGCACCGATACGGACAAAGGAGAGTGCCAGTGTGTGTGAGTGCTCTTAGCTGTGCATGGGATGGAACATGAGTGTGAGCCCTTGTGTGTGAATAGATTTGTGCACATTGCATGACCCACTGCTTGTGAACCATGAAGAGGCAGTGAGGAATGATGCCTGGCACTAATGCCCCATGTTTCTCAGTGTTTGTCCAGTCAGGCAAATGCAGAAATATCAGTGCAGCTCACTGGATGCTCTGGGGAACTGCCCCGTTGGTGCGGTCGCACGAGGGGAATGTCAAGGGCAAGGAAGAGCTAGGGAAATACTTGCCACCTGCCCCTGCTCTGAACTGCTAGGGTTCAGAATCAGGCTCAGAATCACGCAGGAGACTCTGTGGAGCACAGTCCAGTTCCCCTTTTATGGGGAGTTGATGACTATCTAGTCCAGGATTGTCCCCTTTCCATTCATCCTCTTTGCCCCTCCCGTTTAGAGTAACAGATGACAGGAGATTAATCCTGCAAATTGATGAAGATATGCATGTTTCACGAGTAGTTGTGGCTGGTGTCGCAGAGCTCTAGTGGAAGCTCGGGGTGTTGGTGCAGGGCGGGATGGATTCTGCACACCCATCTCCCGGTCGGCCTCTTCTCCTCAGGTGCTCACTGGATGCAGTCTGCCCTTGGCCACAGGTCTTCTCGTGTCTTTATCCTTGGTACCATGTGGGTGGCTTGAAGCTCACTCCAGAACCTTTCTTAAACTATTAGCTTTAAAGTCAGCCTGATGGCGAGTCCTTGAAGAGATGCTTTCCTCCTAGTCCATGGCTGCAGAAGTGAGATGCTGGCAAAACTAGCAGCAGTGGCCGGACAGCCAGCACCTCCACTGTCAGGCACTGGCATCCCCTGGTGTGATCCTTGTGCGTGTGTGCAGGACTGGTGTGGTCTGGCCCTGTGCGGTGCTGGGGGTGCTGCCTACACATCTCCCACCAGCGTGGGCAGCAATGGTGCAGCAGACCTCGCTCCCCTCGGCAACCAGGGCAGTGTGGTGAGGAGGGACCCTTGACAGTTGGGGGTCCTCGGTCTCGGAGTCCGTGCTGGAGCAAAGGGTGGTGACGAGAGCTCTGCAGCTTGCTGCCTTCCCTTCCGGGGTACCTGCCAGGGTACCTTCCCTTCCTGCTGGAGCAGGACTTGTGGGGCTGGGCTTTGTGGTGGGGCACCTGGGGCCAGGCAGGGTGGGAGATACTGACCAAGGCTGCAGGGGGAGGATGGGGGTGGGACATGGAGCCCGGCTCTCACACCAGCGCTGACACCTTGGCCTTTTGCAGGCTCCTGGGGATGCTGCCGGCTGCCCTGCACCTCCCTGTGTGATCCAGCAGAGGATGGAAGCAACCGGTATCAGCTGGGCAAAGGACCCTTCACCAGGTGCTGGGATCTCATCCCCCTGAAGATGGAAGTTACAAATGGGCTTGTGACCTGCACTTGCGGTACAGCCGCCTGTGCTGCCGGACCCCCGACGCAGTAGTCCAGGGCCACCGCGGGACAGGCGAGGCATTGGCCACAGCAGCTCCTCCTGCTAACTTCTCTGTGAAACCGTACGTGGAAAAGCTTCCCTTCGCTTCCCGTGAATGACGGTGGCGGGTGCCCGTGCCCCGCACGCGGCTGCGGAGCCCCCTGCCCGCTGGCAGGGTGGGCAGCAGGCTGTGCAGGACCCCGCTCCCCAGCAAGACTGGCAGCAGCTGAGCACAGAGCCCCGCAGCTCTGTCCCCGGGGACAAATGCCAGCTGCCAGACTCTTCTCTGGAAACCCAGGAGCAGCCTGCAAGGTACCAGCACTGACTGCTCCCGCGTTAGCAGCGGGAGGTCCAGGACGCCTGTTGTCACAGATGTGACTCCAGCCTGCTGGGACAGGAGTGCTCCAGCTGCAGGACACGGCATGCAGCAGGGATGGGCATGCTCTGCATTGACCGGTGAGCCCCACGCTGCTAGTGTGGACTTTCCTCCTTCTCTTCCCTAAAGGATGCTAGTTGCCTGTCCAAAAGGTACTGCTCATGCAGCCTCCTAGAGTGCAATGGCGAAGGGTCTGCAGGGCTTCTCGTGGACCATGCTGCTGCTGTTCTGCGCCATCCAGGAGCTGGGCGCCTGGGCCATGCACACTGTGGTGGAGGGCCCTGGCGTCAGTCAGACGGGGGACCCCGCACTGCTGGCTGGCGGGCGAGTGAAGCGTGGCTGGGTCTGGAATCAATTCTTTGTGGTGGAGGAGTACACAGGCACGGAGCCGCTGTATGTGGGGAAGGTAAGGTAGCCCTATGTCTCCATGGGGGTAACCAAGCTGGTGGCAGACCAGAGCATGCTGGCAGCATGGTCAAGCCTGGCAGGGGAGAGAGACGACCTGTATGAAGGTTTCTCATGGGGGCCTGGTTAGCTCTGTGGACTGGGATGGCAGGAGCCCAGTCCCTGTTTGGGGCTGGTGAGGTTGATGTGCTTCCAGAAACCCCAGGGCAGGAATACACCAAAATTCACATCTATGTTCTTCCAGTTGCATGCTGGGTTCCCATGGTGCTTAGGGTGGATGCAAGAAAGGGTGTAGCTCTGGGTGTTGTGGGGGCAGTGGGGAAGGCTCAGCCCCACCTCTGTGGGTGGACATGCTGGGCTGGAGCAGATGTGTAGACTGGGCTGGGTGGGCAGGACGGGCATCTGCTCATGCTGGTCCCTGACATTTCTTAGCAGCCGAAGTGCTGCTGTAGCACCAAGGGCCCTCCTGCCCCAGCAGTTGCTGCCGTAGGTGCAACCCTGACTTCCTGAAGATGGTTCATACCTGGTCCCGTAGCCCTTTCAGCATGGGGATCACGTGCTGGGTTTTGTTTCATGGCCTCTCCCTGTGGCTCCTTCCTGGTCCTGGAAGGACCTCCTGGACCTGCAGGCTACAGCAGCTCTTTCCTAGCTAATTATCTCCAAAAACTGGGGCTGGCAGAGATGTCCCACTCTAGTTGTGGTGCAGCAATCCTGCTCTTGTTTGTGGCCAGACCGAGGTTCTTGCAGGATTTACGGATCTCAGGCTGACGTGCGTGGTGTGGAAGGTGCTTGGTGTGGGTGTCTAGGGCTTGGAGGGACCCCGAGGGTCAGCACTGGTGATGGAGCTCTCCTGGAGCTTGCCGGGAGCTATGTCTGTCCTTTGGGTGCCCGTGGGAGCTGCACTGTGTTAGTGTGCTGCTCCCAGGGCCAGATCCTTGCTGGGCTGTGCACAGGTGGTGGCACCCATGGACTTCCAGGTAGAGGCACTGGGAGGTTTCAGGCTTGTACGCATAGCATCCTGCTCTGCTGTGAGAAGGTGTGATAGTGGTCACTGGAGCATGCTGGCCTCCTTGTGCTGGAAAAGCCCTGGTCTCCCTCTGGGAGTCTCCCTTCTCTCCAAGGGGGTGGCTGTTCATGTTGTCCTGGCTCTTGCCCTTCCTTGCATGCCCTGTGGAGAGGAGTGCCAGTAAACCTGGAGCTTGCTGGGTCTGTCCTTGGGAACTTGTTGCTTCTCTGGTGTGTGACCACCTGGGGCATGGGGAGGCTGGACATGGACCTCTGGTCCCTCTGCTCCTGGCGTCCTGAGGCTGAAGGAGCATTTTGCCTTGGGGTTGCTGGGCTTCGTCCTTTTCTGGGAGCTGTGGAGAAGCTGCCCTGTGGCTTCCATGTGTCGGGAGGATGTGTTACTTCTATACTGATGAAGGCAGTGCCAGCTGTTGGGATCAGTCAGAGGAGCGTGCTGCAAGCCAGCTAGAGCTGCCCCTGTTGGGGAGCAGTGCCTCTCCCCAGAGGAAAATGCCCCAGAGGTCATGCAGCAGGGCTGTCTGGTGGCCTTGGCTGTCTGGTTATGAGTCTGGAGGAGGCTTGAAAATGGACTTCTTGGCTAGGGGCCAGCTGGGATTTCAGTGGTGATTTGTGTCCATTTCAGCAGACACTCGAAAGGCGCACTCCTCTGCCACGGCGCTCGGTGCAGTTACAGCTAATTCACAGCTCCCCTGGGAAGCGACTCAAAGCATCAGGCCCTGTCAAACTCCGGAGGTAGCCTAGCAACCGCTGCATCTCCAAAACGAACCCGGGAACCTACAACTAACCCATTTTACAGCCCCTTTCCGCATCAGTCACTGCATCGCCCACCCTGCTCAGAACAAACAAGCCAGCCGGCGCCGCAAGCCGTTCCCTGTGAATATTGCTCCCGAGGGCTGAAGGCAACCCAGGGACGGGTTTTTCCCTGGGGTTGGAAGAAGCTGGGCTGCCCACCTGGGGATGCCAGGGCTGGGGTGGGCCGTGGCTTCCCAGGGCAGTGGTGCCAGTCCCCCCCAGGCACAGCCTGTGGGTCCCAGAGCCTTCCTCCACAGGGGACCCATGGCTCCATGCAGTGTAGCTGGGGCTAGCCCTCCATGGACACCGCTTGCACACCTACGCGTGCTTTTCAGAGGGCCGATACCATTTCCATAAAATCTGGGTTCTCTGGCTAATCCTTCTTCCGAACTGTAATTTCCCCTGAGGCTGCTGTCAGTTTGATGTGGATTTCTTCGGGTTTTTTTAAATAGAATTATGGGGTCAGCACTAGTTACAAACTTCTGCATGTGGACAGATCTATTTTAGATAGAGGAGAGGATTAAAGGGAAAAAAGCAGATTTAATTAAGTTGCTAATATTTAAAGAAAATTGATGAACTCGGGGTTTATGAGTTGGAGCAAACAGAGTGCTCCTTTATTACAGGCTAGTTTTTATTTGATTTTCTTTCTTTCCCAGCCCCAGAGTAATTTTTTATTTGTGTATTTTTGCTTTCTGTTTAATCGTTTTTAATAAGGAATGTGCACATTTAATTTTCACTTAATTATTAGCTAGTAATTAATGGCTTCGTAAAAATCTTGATTGTAGCCTTTTAGGACAGGGAAACTATTTTCCTCTCTAACAAACCGAGCGGCCTTTTGTCCACCTTCCGAATAGCTGTTGCGGATGCTCTAGTCCTTGGCCGGAGGAGCTGAGCGCAGGGTTCCCTCTGCTCCTGGGGTGCAGCGCTGAGTTGGAGGGGTGGCTCGGGGGAAGGTGCGGAGAGGGTCCTGGGGACAGCATAGGTCAGTGCCAGGCCAGAGCTGCCCAATTTTGCTCTCCTGCTGTGCCCGGTGGTGGTGGAGGTCCCCAAAACATGGTGCTCCCTGAGCCTTCCTGCTGTACTGGCAAGGCTTGGCAGGAGAAGCATCCCTGGGATGTAGTCTGGGCCTGTGGCATCTCCCCTCAGATGTCTGTACTCTGTTATCCGGCCCTCCCCCATTAGTTGTTGTTTAGTCAAGCAGCACAGATTTAGCTCTTTTAATCTTCCCTTGTAAATCAATCACTGCAGCCCCTTGAGCCCAGGCTCCATTTTTCTTCCTAGCGTTCTAGTTTGCAGGGATGCTGATGCCTGCTCTGAGCAGTCAGCGATGAGCAAATATGTAAAGAGGATGTGCTGAGAGCTCAGTGTGGTTCTGGGAAGAGGTGCTGGGTGGTTTACCTCTGGCATAATTATTAATCATGAGCCTGGTGTTCAGCGGAAAATTGCAGGTTTCTGTTACCTGCTCTATACAGACCATGTGCACCTTTTTTCTTTCTGAAAAGCTTGATCTCTAGCAGGGTAGCAGTGAACACTAGAATGGTAGAATGGTTCAGGTTGGAAGGGACCTTAAAGATCATCCAGTTCCAACCCCCCTGCCCTGGGCAGGGACACCTCCCACTAGACCAGGCTGCTCAAAGCCCCATCCAACCTGGCCTTGGAAAGGATGGGAGAGGATGATAAAGTGGAGGAGGCAGCAAGCTCTCCAGCAGCCAGCGGGGAGGGCTGGGGCAGGACCGCCAGGGCAGGATGCTCCTGCAGAGCCAGGCAGAACATCCCTGCAGGCACTTGCTCTGAGGGGTGCTGCCCCAGTAGGTCGTGGCCAAGCCACGGTGGTCCCAGCGTGCCGCTGGGCTCTCAGCCCCGAGCGCAGGTCTCCTTCCCTTGGCAAGCTTTGGGAGATGTTTCAGCATGGGCAGTAATGTGGGAACGTTGTGTAAAATGCATTGAATTGTCTAAGGCGTGGGCCCCTCACTCATGAAATAAATATATAAACTGTATCTAACAAGACAAATATAATGAAGGCGTCATAAAAAAGAGGCAGCTCTGGTATAAATTCTTGCTGGTAGAGCTGTGTGTCTGAAAGGTGGATTATAGAACTGCAGTTTGGAAGATTGAATGGCCCATAAACATTTTCATATTTCATTAGCCGATTAATGGAAGGCTTTTTTCTTTCTTTTTTTTTTTGGGGGGGTGTGTGTGTGTGAGGCGACTTTGCTGATTCTAAGCAGAAATTGTAGGAAGCAAATGAAAGCAGCTGATGAAACCTTTCCGGGGGCCTGTCCCATTATGGATTGTCCCAATTAATGCCCATGCTACTCTCTGTCAAGATGCATTCTGCCTGTCCAGTTACTGTTAATAGATTTCTCATAAGTGGCTGGATTGTAAAAACCTCATAACTCAGTTTAATGCCACCAATAAAATTATCTCTGGACGTCTGGCCTGGATTCCAGTCAGCTCCTGGTCTGTGGGGAGCTGCTGTTTACCCTTTCTTCTCCTAATTTCAAATGTTGTCTTAATTAGAAAATGAAGCAGGAATTGGCTACAAAAGCGTCTTCCCCAGGGTCTGTTTTTCATCCTGAACACAGGCCTAATTTGCCACATTCTCCCGCGGGCTTTGCTCAGGTTGGGGCTGTGGGTGTGATGTTGTGAGGGGTTGACACCCCCCCTGCGTTCTTGCCACATGAAGCCAATGCAGATGTGCAGTGAGTGCGTGGGCTCTCAGCCAGGGAGATTTGTCAGCACCGACTGCCCAGAAAAGGGAGTGTGGTGGTGGCTGGAGCAGAGCTTGGCAGATGAGGGTGGGCTTTGGGTGGATGGAGATGGATGCTGGTGAGCTGCCTTTACACCCCGGTCTGCTCTGCAGCTTGGGAAAGGTGATCCTGCACTGCCAGGGTCCTGGGTCCTTGCCCACAGGGAAGACTTTTTTTTTTTCCCCCCTTTTTTTTTTCTTTTTGGAGTGCTGGTGAGTTGTCTTTCCCTTTTCCAGCATCTCCTAACCCCTTGCAGTGGTGGGGTTTGGCCCTTGGTTTGTGGTGTGGGTGGGTACTGGTGGGATTTGTGATCTCCCGAGTGTATGGTGGCAGAGGCAGGTCTGAAGTTACAGTTTATGGGGCCTTCCTGCACGCACAGGCATCGTTTGGTGGTGCTCTGTCCTGCTCTCTGGTCCAGCAGTAGCAGAGGGAGTAGACGGGCATCATGCAGGGACCATGGGCACCTTGCACCAGGGGCTTCACAGCCATGCGGTCTTGGATGCGGGGGCATGAGCATGGCCCCAGCCTGCTCCCACCCCTCTCCCTCTCTCCCTGGCAGATCCACTCCGACTCGGATGAGGGGGACGGCTCCATCAAGTACACTATCTCCGGGGAGGGCGCAGGGACAATCTTCCTCATCGACGAGATCACAGGTGACATCCATGCCACCGAACGCCTGGACCGGGAGCAGAAAACCTTCTACACCCTGCGGGCTCAGGCCCGCGACCGGCAGACGGACCAGCTGCTGGAGCCTGAGTCCGAGTTCATCATCAAGGTGCAGGACATCAACGACAGCGAGCCACGCTTCCTGGAGGGGCCCTACATCGGCAGCGTGGCAGAGCTGTCCCCCATCGGTAGGTCTGGGTGGGAGGAGGTGGGTTGGGAAAACCTGCACCCCTCTCCTATCAAACCTTGAGCTCACCGTACCCTGCAAAACTGCCTGCAAATCCCAGGGATTCCAGCTGAGACCAGAGCTAGGGAGCCAAAAGGGAAAAATAAATAAGGTGGCTTAAGGAAAACAAGTGAATAAATCCTCTGAGCTGATTGCTAGCCTGTGGCTGAGCGCTCAGTCTCAGCCCTAAGCTGTGCCCTGGAGACAGGTTGCGGTGGTGCCAGCTGCCTGCTGTGCCTTGACCCTGGTTTTGCACAGCCCCCTCGCTCCCAAATGCTGGGGGGGACCAGGGGGGACGGACGGACTGAGCCCTTGCATGCCGAGGGACTCGGGGCTGCCTGTAGCTCAGATTAACCTGAGTGGGGTTTCTCCTCCTCTGCCTGCCCATGCCCCAGGCCATCCTCTGTGTGCTGCTTTGCTGCTCTCCAGAGCCCCGTGGCTGCCCAGCCACCCCTTTATGCATCCCCGTGGGGTTGCCGAGCCCTCTCACCCTGTAGCCTTCCTCTGTGAGGCCAGGCCTTGTCTGAGATTAGGGAATTCACGTCCCTTGTGACAGGAGTCTGCCTTCCCCGTTGTTACCGTTAGCCTGCCCATCCCCTTCCCACTAGGCATCTCAAGTCCATTGGCAATCAGCCTTGCTGGGACGTGCGCCATGAGGCCGCATGAGTCCATCCCCCAGGGATGGCAGAGCAGGGCAGAGAGCTTTGTGCTCCCCTGAGCATCGGGAGGGTAGAGGGAGGTGATGCATGAGCTGCTGCCCTTCCCCCCTGTGCTGGCCCAACAGTGGGTTCCCGTGCTGCTGAGCACGGCTGGAGTCCAGGCAGAGCAGCTGGCTTGCTGCGGTACCCAGAATGTCACACCGTTCCCCATCCACGTCGGGCTATCTGTTATCCCCTATTGACTAGCCAGAGCGTGTGGCAGACTGCACGTGCCGGCGTGCGCTGCGGGCAGGCAACGATAAATCACTGTTCTCCAAAGGCTGCATCCAGGTAGAAGCCAGCCTGCAAAAGACTGACTGACATCAAAGATAAGGCAAGTCCCCAACACTGTCAGCAAGGGATGAGTTGGCAGCGGGGAGAGTGACGGTGCCAGGAGAAGGCAGTGAGCTCCGGGAGGGAGGGTGGCTGGGCGTCCAGGACTGAGCTGCACGGGAGGCTTGGCAGGTTGGGCAACCGCCGGGTCCTGCTTGTGCAGGAAGGTCTGGCTGAAGAGGCATCCTGGAAGCCGAGTGCAGGGGATGGTGCTTGGGTCTGCGCTGCCTCAGGACAGAGCTCTCCCTCCGTGGTTAACGTGCAGCGTGTTGTGGGAGCGGTGCACGGCCTCCAGCGGGTACAGATGTGCAGGAATTGCCCATACCAGAGGAGCTGCTGCCGCCTGTATTTCTGTTGACGGATGGAGAACAAGCTCTCCTGAGTCACCCCAAGCTCTCCTTCCTCTTCCACTTACCTGCACAAATCCTCTCCCGAGTCAGAGTGATCTCTTGAACTACAGCTGTGTGCTCCTGGAGAAATGAAAGGCGGCATGTGGGCAGCAAAGCAGGAGGCATCCTATTCCCAAAGGGAAGAAAGAAATTAAATTAATCTATTTTGCTTGAACAACATTTAAAAAGGAAGGAATTCTTAACTCTGAGTATTAGACAAGGATCCCAGTTCTTTGAAAATCACTAACAATTATGGAGCTGCCTGATCAGACTGATGTGAACAAGACATATCAAAGGAGACAGTTTCTATGCGAAATTGGAGATCAGAGGGAGAAAGAAACACGGTTTCACAACATGAAAGGAGGCGATTCCTGCAAATTAAAATACTCAGAAGTTAAAAGTAAAGAGGAGTGCTGTGAATGGCGTGGGCTGTGCTTCCAAGCTGCATGCGCAGAGTGGGGAGCTGGAGCCAAGAGCCTGTTCTGCTTACCAGGCTGATGTCTGCCTGCCCGAGACAATCTTGGAGCTTTTCTGTAGCCTGGCCATGCCCTGGGGACCGTAAGGTCTTCTTTGCAGCAGCCGAGCCCTGGAGATGGCCCAGCTAACAGGGCAGGGAGAGCTTCACATGGCATCTTCAAGTGGTGCTGCCACATGGGTCCCCTGCGGTGTGAAGGCAGAGCTGGAGGGTACCCACACACTGCTGCTGCAAGTCCCCAGCTCCCTCCTGGTTCTGCCGCAGCTTACCAGTGCTTTGGCCAGGAACAGGTAGCACAAAGGACATGTCCTGTGAAAGCATAAACAAGCAAGTCTGAAAAGTAGCTTCCTCCTCCACCCTCTTGGGGTTCAGCAGCTGCCCTGCTCCTCCACCGTAGCCCTGGTGTGGACACAGAGGGAGATGGGGCTGGTCACGGACCCAGTGTGTGAAGTTCAGCTCCAGCTGTCGTAGGAAGGGCTGGGGATGCAGGACATGAGATTATGCCTGGGCCAGGGAGGTAAAGTTCAGGATTTTCTTGAGGGAAATACCCTGCCAGGCCCTGTTTGCGTGGGGGTGCTCCTTTTGTGGCATCAAGGCTTGATGCAGCTGTGATCATGGCTTGTTTTTGTGGTTGGTGTTGGTAGTGATGTCTCTGAGCTGGACAGATGATCTCCCCTAGACCTGAGGGGTATTTTCATAGGAGTGAATGGGGACCATGCCTTGCTGCCTTCTTGAATGTGGAAGGAGGTGATGCTTTGTGCTGGCCAAGCCAGGGTAGGAAGGCTGGGCAGCCTGAGGAGAGCTTGGGTTGGCTATTAATACGTCAAGATCGAGGTCAGACCCTAGCGACCTGCTGGGGAACATGCCTGGTCTCGACTCCATTTGGGTGCAGATGTTTTCCTAGATCACCAGTTCAGCTGTGCTCTCTGCTGGGGAAGGGACTGGGATGGGACCACCCCAGGGGGCAGGGATGCTCTCCAGCTTGGAGCCTGTTTGTGGGGACCTGTTCATTCCTCATCTCTGCTGCTCTGACAGCCTTTGCTCTGTGGCCCAGCCTGAAAAGCAAAGGATGACCCCCTTTTTTCCTCCTCTCATGCTCCTGCCTTCCCAGACCTCACTGGCGTTTGTGCTTGGGGCTGCCTGAGTGGGTGGTTTTTCTTCTTGCTCATGGCAGACATCAGCTGCTGCTCCCCATTCCCTGCCAAAAGCATAGTCCCAGCTCCCAGAGGTGGGTACCTTCCCGGGGCATAAAGAGGAATAAAACAAATACGGTCAGATCCGCTCTTTGACAGCAGGAGCAGATAAAAGGACATTATTTGCATAATGAAGGAGTACTAATTGGGAGGGAAAGTCATTTGATTTCCTAGTGTCTAAGAGGGAATAACAAATGAGACAACTGCACGAGCTCTCACAGAGTAGCTGGGAGTGCTTTGCAGCACACCTGCCCCTTGCTCCGCACTGGGGCCCGGGCAGCACCTTGTGGTGGTGACAGCATACGTGCTGCTGGAGGTGGTAACGCTAAGTCAGGGTGGACTAAAGGCCTCTTTGATCCAGAGTTTTGTCCTGATGATGGCCAAAGTGGATGCTTGAGGAGGAGGAACAGCACACACAGCATCTGTGATCCTCCTCTTAATACTCTCCCAGCCAACAACCAGTTTCAGTGTGGGGATTTCTGCAGCTGTGCGTGGTTTCCCTGGGTTTAGTCAGCTTCACTGTCTGTCTTCCACGAGCTCATCCAGACTCACTCTAAACCTCTGCAAAGGCAAAGGAAAAGAGGTTGCTGTTGCTATCCGATGGATCAAAAATGGCAGAGGCAAGATGGTCAGGAAGGTAAGGCCAGAGTTTGGGATTTGCAGAGGACAGAGGTGGTGCGTGGAGCTAACCTCGGCCCATGGAGCCAGGCTGAGCGTGTGCCCCTGGAGAAGCCAGTGTTTTCTACACACAGAGCGCAGACCTGAGGCTGGCACTGAGCTCCTGCGCTTGGAGCAAGCACATCCAAAATGGCAGTTTTACCTGGGCTCCCTTGGCATGGCAGGACCAGCTGCAAGAGCAGGCTTCAACTGGCTCATCTCCGGAAACCTCGTCTGCTCGGGGGGCTGCTGGGGCATCAGAACTAGCCCAGCTGCCGAGGACCGTTTTGCAGACAGCTGGGCACGGAGCCATGGGATGCGGCTGTCGGGAGGCAGGTTTGACCTGGTGCTGGGTGAGGCTGGCAGGGAAGGCAGCCGGAGTCGAGCGGGGCAGGGGACTCTCCCTGCTCAGCCCCCAGCCTTGGGCTAGCCAAGGACCGATCTGTCTGCAGGATGGGGCCTGAGCTGCAAACCCCCCTGCTGTCCTATCACCTCAAGGAGAAGCTGTGGGCTAAGAGCTTGCAGATGCTCTGTGCTGGCACCCGAGGCTCGGCATCTGCCTGGGTACCCCAGTGCAGATCACTCCCGAATTCCTGAGTCGAGCAGGGTTTAGTACCAAAGGAAGAGACCTGGAGCTGCAGAAGAAGGTAGGATGGGACCCAGCCAAGTGCCTGGGAACTGCAGGAGCTTCACCTTGTAACAGGAGATGCTAAATTTAGCTGTGTCTTGGGCTCCCTTCCTGAGCTCCCTGGGGTCTGCCGAGCAGCTGCCTGTCGCACATGGGCACGAGCCCAAACCCAGCACTCGCTGCCTGCCGCGAGATGGCTCTGCGGGTGGCACAGAGTGGGTGTTGCCACCCAGAGCTGGCTTCTGGGCTGTTTGGGGAGCATGAAGAGCCTGGCATGAGGGACACGCTAAGAAATGTGCATCCTTTCATCAGAACATCGCTCCTCCCTTGCTGCATCTTGCTCTCCTTATTTCTCTGTGTAGCACCAAGTCAAGATTAGAGATGATTTGGCTGTACAGACAGGAACTTGGGGTCAAGCCCTGACTCTAGCACAAAGCTGGCTGAATGCAGAAGTGATTATTGTGAAGAGAAATGGTTTAATCTCCACGCTGGAAGCAGAGAAAAATACTTTGTTTAACATGCAGCCAGAACACTTGCAGGCAGTCTGATTTTTTTTTTATTTTTTTTTTTTCCCCCTGATAAGAAAAGTGCTTAAAACACTTGTGTACATCTGGAAGCTGCTGGGGCTTGCCCTGCTGCTTGGTCCTCAGTGGGGCTGCACCTTCACACTGCACTGTTGGTCATGGTGCAAGCTCTGAGCCCTCTGCCCTGCACATCTGAGCATCTGCTACATCCCCTCTACATGCGCTAAGCCCCTCCGGGAACCTGTTCCCCCTTGATTTAATGCTTTGGTTTGCTCCCCGAGACACTACGTTTATCTGCTTGGTGCCAGGGGCTGGGGTGCCTTCTGGCCAGACACCCCAAAGGATGTTTCCGTAGTTGTATGTCTGAGCGATTCCACCACAGCCAGGTTGGCTCCCTCGGGCTCGTCCTGGGGGATGCGAGGGCTCTGCAGTGAATCTCCTCTGGGTCGGATTTGGCTTCCTACCAAGTAAGGATGTTCCTGAGATTGCAAGGAAGTCACTTCTGCTTCAGTAATTTTTAAGCTCCTCTGGTTTATTTACTTCCCTGATGTCCTGCCTGCTTGCTTCTGGGGTGCATCAGCCACTGTGTGTCTTGGGGCAAGAGGAAAGCTGTAAATTGCATCATTTATAAAAATCTCAGCTGCCCACGGCAGCCAGGTCCCTGCGATGGAAGTGCTGCACCCTGGCATCAGGCCAGGGCCTGTGGCTTTGCATGACAAAGCGCTCCTTTCGGGGTCCTTTATATTCTGCAGGGCTGAGGGGACCATGTGCTGCCCCAGAGCTGACTGCCTGCACAGAAAGATGCTCTAAGCATGGGGAGAGGGTTGGCCTTTGGGCTTAGCCCCAGCTGGAGGTGAGATTGCAGCCCCAGAGCTGGTCTGGAGAACAGCTGGAGGCTCCTGCCTGCACCAGGGAAGGGGTGAAGGCTGCCATGAGGAGGGACAGTCAAATTTAACAAGTGTTGGCTTTTCCTGCTGTTTGCCTCTCTGCAGGCCTGGATCCTGGCTACACTTCTGTCCCTGGGGAAGTGACAGGTCCCGTCGGCTTGCTTGTGGATTCAGTGCGGGGCCTCTTTATTCTTGGATGTGTTTGGAGTTTGCCTGTCGACATTTATTTTAGCTAAATGTGTTTGGAGTGAGTGGCATAGTAAGTGGTCTGCAACCATTATCCTTCTGCGCGCAGACGGATGACACCTCCCCGGATGGCTGAAACTGGCCACAGAGGCTCTGGGTCCCGCAGGGAAGGTGGTGATGGATGCTAGGACAGGTCTGTGTTAGTATTTCAAAGGTACTGTGCAGAGCCCGGGACCTGCGGAGCCTCATCCATCCCAGCCAGGGTTCAAGGAGAAACGGCCCCTTCATCCCACCAGCTCCCAGGGGGCACCATCAGGCACCTTTCGGTGCTGGGTGCTGGCAGCCCCTCTCTGTGCTGCTGATCCCAGCTGGGCACAGCAGAGACGGGATTAATCTCCCTGCCCTGCGGAGTCAAGGGCTGGCTGACATCCCTGGCATGTCTCCAGGTCTGCTTAGGGGGCGGAAGGGGGACAGCCCAGGCAGGGCCTGTGGAGCCGGGGGATGGCTGGTGGCCCAGGTCTGTGTCCCCTCCTGCAGCGCCGGTGCGGGCTGCGTGGGAGGATCGCTCTGGAAGTCAGCGTCTTGGCCCCACTCCCCTCTTGGGGGGGAAACAGAGTTTGTTTGTTCTGCTGTGCCAGATTGCACCTCTGCAGCAGAAGAGTAGGAGATGGACTCTGACTCATTAATTCTTAAGTAAAATTGTTGGTTTCCTCCAGTTGTGTCGGGTGAGCTAGCCAGGGGAGGAACAAGGTCTTTATCTCGTTTTACATGTCTAATTATCGCTCTGGATAGGAGTTGAGGCTTCCTGGTTATGGGAGGTGGGTTATACCATACGTGATGGATGCTTAGATGTTATTTATCGCATCTTTTATGGCTAAGGCACATGCCAGAAAACTAAATAAAAGTTGTACTCGCTGTACTTGCTGTGGGCAGTGCTATGCTTGGAGAGCAGGGAGTAATATCAAAGCAGGGGTGGGAGGCAGCGTTCCTAGGCTTGTCTCTGCAGGAAGGAGAGGATCAGGCTAAACTGGAATTCCACGTGTTTGTTCTTCATATTAAAGGAGAGTGGGAGGGAAGGGTGGAAAAGGGATAAGTGTGGGGGTTAAGAGAGGCTGCTGGAAAGTTAGACTCCTAGATATCCTATCGGTGACCTTGAGCAGGCTGCATTGCGTCTTCACAGACTAGAAGTCAAGGCACAAAGCAGGGTTCATGTTCCCTACCTGCTTGTTGTTGCTTGTCTCTTAATGAGATGCCATGAGAGCAGATGGGGAAGGGCGGAGCCTTCATCACCTTCAGGATTGCTGGCTTTCAGCATCATCCTGCTGCCTCTGAGCTGAAGGTGCCTTGCTGTAATGTTCCTCATGTTGCTTGGTTTCCCCTTGCACTGGAGTGGAAAGGGCTGGTCCCATCCATGGGGCTCACGTCTGGGACCCGGCAGCCTGGATCTGCCCCGCAGCCCTGTTGCTCCAGCTTGGAAGCGCCCAAGGCAGCCCTGTGGCTAGGAGCCTTCTGTGCTGGCACTGGAAAACTGAGAGCAGCAACGTGCATGGCTTGTCCAGAGCGTGGCTTAAAATGGAGAACCAAAAGGCACCTCTGGATGGGCATGGATCCTGCCTTTCCGTTGGACTCTGGCACTGATGCAGTTTTGCAGTGTTCAGGTAAATACTGGAACACAACAAATATATCTCTTTGTCTGATAGGGGTGGATTAAGAGGTGAATTATACAATTGAGTGAGCACATCTGGAGAGAAGCAGCACGATATGCAAACTTTTAGTGGCAACCCCCCCCTCTTTAATGATCATGGGACTGGGGGACAGCACTGAGATGGCCGGGATAGAGAGGGTTGTGGCGTGGTCCTTGGGGCACTTGCTCCATCCGCATGCATGCAGTCATGACGCAGGTTGTACCACATACAGGGCAAGTGCAGGCAAATAACTCTGGGCCTGTGTACGTGTGGGTGAGTTTCAGATCTCCTCACCCTTTGCCTCTGGGGGGCCTGGGCAAGAGCAAGTGGTTCTTGGCGTGGGGGTGGTCTGCCTTGGCTCATACCTGCTGAAAGACTTGCGTGATGGTAGGCAGGGGGAGGAGGAGGAGGCAGGACAGACCCTTTCAAGGAAATGCAGCAATAGTATTTCTTGAACAGTTGTTTGCAAGGTAGGGAGCTAGTGTTGCTGCGGTGTAATCTGGACGTGCCTGGCAGGGATACGCCATAACTTCACCGGAGACAGCAAAGCATAAATATGTCGACTCGAAGTAGCCTGCTGCTGAAGACAGATGAGGGGGATTCTCATGTTATCAGCAGAGCTGCAGCTCTGAGAAGATGCCAGGGAGAATGAAAAGCAACCATGGTAACTGCTCATTTTCTTCTAGTGAACACCCTTTCCAGGAGATCAGATGTGAACTGGGCTAGGGGGGAACGTGTGCATCCCAGCTGCTTGCAGCAGCATTGCTATCTCTACTGTCTCGTCTCCTGCCCGAGTCCAGGCTGGGCTGGTGCAGAAGCTGCCTGGCTTGCCTGCAAACTGTGGGCTTGTGGTCTCCTGACAAGGGAAGAGGAAGGCATCAGGGCCTGGAGCTCCTCATCCTCCACCTGGATGGTTCCAGCTCCGTTTCTGCCTGCTGTGTCGTGGGAGCAGAAGCTGTTTCTGACTTTGTGTGTACCTCTGGTGTTGGGGAATGTAATGGGTCTAGACTCAGATGCTGACGACTTGTAGAAAGCCTGGCTCTGCGTTATTCGTGACATGGGTCTAGCCAAGATCAGCCTGTGAGATTGTCTTTGCAGTGTATGGATGGATGCTCTGCAGAACAGAAGGGTTCCTGGACCAGAGTGTGGTACCTCTGGTCCTCAGCTGGTGGCACAGCAGCCCTAAGAGGTGCGTGAGGCAGAGCGGAGCTGCTGGATACAGCAGTGTGAGCTGTGAAGTGCTCTCTCCTGGCCCCTTCAGTTTGGGCTGGTCTTGTGCCCTGGAGTCATCTCTGAAGCAAAACCTGCCTTCTAACTGCAATCTTTGCTGGGGGATCTTGTCCGTTATAAATTCCCAGCTCCTCTGCCAGCCTTGTCGGCTCTTGTCCCTGGTAGTATCTTGCAGCAGGGAGTTTCCCAGTTGGTTTGATCTTTCCTATGAGCAGCTCAGGGCTCTTCTGCCTGTCCTGCACCTCATCCCACCAGAGAGGTGCTAGTGCTTGACCTGCAGGGCAGGCGTACTCTAAGTCTGGTGCTAGAGGTGGAACTGGGTAGCCTGTCCTCACACGTCTTTGGCCACACTGTCTTCTTTCTCGGAGGTGTCTGTAGGTAGGATTAGGTTTCCCCTCCTTCCTCCCTTCTATTGTCTCTGTAGATCTCGGCCCCTTTGCTCCCTGGCCTGTTCTCATGTCCTGGGTCCTGCTTTTGTCAAATTGAACATCATGTCAAATTAAAGCCATCACAGGGACAGTTGGAGTGAAGCACCCAGTTTAATGAGGCAGCGTTGAAAATCAATAACTTAATTGCAGACATTTGATGGACTTTTATCCAATTTATAGTCCTCCTGCCCTGCTACGTGTAGAGCATGAGGACGTGGTGCTGTATCTGGCTCTGGGCAAGTAAAAAGCCTTTCCTTTTCCATGGCTGTCGTCCCTTTGCAGGTCTGTCTGCTGCAGTGTGGGTCAGACCCTGGCTGGAGGTCACTGTGTGGTGGTGGTGACCAGAAAGGGGCAGCTGTGGCAGTGACATCTCATCCCCAGCTCCTTCCCAGATGGTCCAGCAGAAGTCTGCTGGGAGAAGAGCTCCCAGCTCTTCAGACCAGTGATCTTCTGGAGAGCAGGTCCTGCCTACACAGCAGCCCCGAGGTGGACCAAGGTTTGATCCCTCCTGCTGCTCTGCAGGACAAAATTTGCAGCAGGATCTGGAGTCCTGGCTCTCAGGACTTTGTGAGGAGGCAATGCTGCATTTGCACCCTACTGTTTTCATTTCCATCGGCATGTGCAAGTGATCAGTGTTGGCCCCTGCTCTCCTGTTCTGACAGCCCCCGACCCTGAGGTTTGTGTTGCTCTTCTCGCCTCCTCCCTGACTTTCTGTTTTCCTCCTTGTCCCTGCTGCAGGCACCTCTGTGATGCAGGTGATGGCGTCTGATGCTGATGACCCCACGTACGGGAGCAGTGCCCGGGTAGTCTACAGCGTGCTGGAGGGCGAGCAGCACTTCACTGTGGACAGTAAAACAGGTGAGCAGCACCCAGCTGGGCTGGGGCCCTCTCTGTGGGGCACCAGATCGTGGCCGCACATCCTGCATCTGTCTGGTACTGGCTGTTGGTGCTGGGGTCCCCGTGCCACGGGCATTGCTGGGCGTTGGAGAGGAGGATGCTGCCCGGCTCCCTGCAGTGCTCGCAGTAGTGTGGAGCAAGACCTGCAGCTGCCAGCCCAGGGTGCCCTGCCTGCGCCTGCCCCGGCCACAGCCCCTCTGGGCGCTCTGTGCCCGGCGCACGAGTGCGCCCGCAGGCACATCAAATCTCCGTGTGAAAGGTTTAAGCACTACCAGAGGGGCCTTACCAAAGGCTGCATTGTTATCACCGGCGCTTTGATTAAAGGTAACACTTTAAATTAAGGATCGGTTTATAAATGTTCTATTAATATTTAATGAAAGAACAGTAGAAGCTGCTCCATTCCTTAATCACTTATAATAGACCCTGTTGTAAAATGCCTCTGTAATAAATCCCTAGCAGATGATGCTCTGACACACTGGTTAGAGTAGACCATAACCAGGAGATGTTGGGGTATATATTCTCCTTGCCTCCCAGGAGTGTGACTCTCATTACCCTTAATGGCAGCCTTGCAAGCCTTCTAAGGAAGGAAGACACTCAAATGCTAATAAGAGGTATTTAAGGCACAAAGCATGCAGTAAAGTGCCCACAGCATAATGAAAAATTGTCAAAGGACAAGCGTGCTGGGTAGCTGCAGCCCTCCTTGGAAAGCTGGACAGCAAAGTCCCCCCCCCGCCACCCCGTTGCTGAACCGCAGTGACACAGGCTGAGACCAGCCCCTGGGCTGAAGTGCCAAGTCTTTGTCAGGCTCACTTTCTAAGGCTGTTTTTATGCAAGTCAGAGTAGATATTTGTTCAGAGGCTCTGCTGTAAAGAGTGCCTGAGCCTCAGCAGCTACATAAAACCTTGTCCCTCCTGAGAACCGGTCTGGTGTGCATGGGCAAGCCAGTCACAGCCCCGGCTGTGCCACCAGCCCCGGGTACCATTGGAGGAAAGCTCAAAGCACCTGATGGCAGAGCTGTGGTACGTGGTAGAAAATGCCATTGTGGGGAGAGTGCACAAGAAGCAGGTTGGGGCTGTGCCCACTCCTGGCCCAGGAGCTGCTGCATCTGGGCTCTCTTCTCTCCCAGATTTGCTGTGTTTTATTGGGAGGAGGGAGATGAGGGGGAAGATGGATGAACAACGGGCTAAACACTGAAAAATCAGGTGCATGTGAGATCCTGTTAATCTGAGTCAGCTTTGTGGGAGTGGAAGCCTGGCTGCTGGAATGAAGAGGGACCACTGGGAGCAAAATGCACAAGCCAGGACGTGCAGAGGCTCAGCTTCCTGCAACAATATTAATGCTCTGTATTAAGGCATAAACTAAAATGTGCCCTGTGGGACTGTGGTGAGAATTAATGTCACTCTGGGAATCCAAACTTCTTGATTCCTTGACTTTTTGTGTTTTAATTCTCAAGCTGCTTGTTTCATACACTATGGGCCGGGGGGGGGGTGTGTGTGTGATTTACTGTTCTACTTGCTTGTGATTCATAAAAGCAAAACTGATGACAGTCTGCAGAAGAATCCTTGGCCCCTCTTGAGCACGTCTGTTTCCAGAATATCTGCCCGCTCACTCAAGCAGGTGCCGGGGCTGACTCTTCGGTGATGTCTGCGCTGGGAATGGTCTTTTGTAGCTGCCTCGCCTGGGCTCCAGGAATGTGATGGGCAGCTCTGCCCCGTCGGCCACTTAAGACGCGGTCGCAGCCTGTCCTGCACTGCCTGTGGCCTTGTGCCTGGCGTGAGCTGCATGTCCCTGTCCCTGAATGCCCTGGGGGCAGCAGGTACGGGACCGGCGGTGCCAAGGGGGGGATGTCCCGTCTCTTTGGTATCGGCTAGGAGCCAACGCATCCACCCAAGCAAATCCCACCCTGCTCCCACTCTGAACTTGAATAGGTTTTTCATGCTCCACGTGGGAATCCTAGTCTGACTGCCTTGGGTGGCCCAGCTTCTGCCCTGAGCATAAGATTTAATTATCCATAGCAGCAGCATAACTCTCAGAGCCACCATTGTTATTAATGGCCATAAAAAGAACCATAAAACCCTGGCATGATACATTTCTTATAATATATGGTAATGAAGAACAATTTGTTTTCCCTTTTTGGTTTTGACCTCCTCCTTCACCTGTTCTTGCAGGTCCATACACGCACGTGCTCCCTTGCACACTACCGAAGCCCATGACTCCTCACAGCGCGGGTTCTCTCTTCCTTACCTTTACAACCAGCTCTTTTGGCACTGTCCTGCATAGTATAGGTCTCGCGTGTACAAGTGTGGTTTGCACACTTGTTTTCTCTCTGTTCCTGGATGTTGCTAGCTGTAGTATTCAGCTGGGATTTCAGATTCGATGGACCTTTCAGAGGCAGACCCAAACCGTCTGGATGCCATGCTATGCAAAGTCTTACCACTCAATACGACCTGAATTCCCACAGTCTCAGACGTATTTTTGGAGGGGGACGAGCAACTGAATGGCCCCACTGGAACAGTGGGAGCTGCAGCACCGGCATTTGCTGATGTCCACAAAGTTATTGGAGAATTACTCCAGTTTCCACAGTGTTGAATGATGGTGAAGGAAAAGCACAGCTGATGCATATGAGCTTTTCTTTCTTTTGTATACACCAGCTGCTACCTCTTGCTTTGAGAACTAAGTTTCAGGGACTGAAACTCTGTTGGTTTGTGTTGTGCTCCTCAAATGAGGTCCCAGAACTTACCCTGCGCATGTGGAAGGTCTAGGCCGGCTTTTTTTGGTGTATGAGCTGGGGAGCTTTGTATACACAAACTCTGGAGGTGTGATTCTCTGTGCCAGCTATGATAAAATCCCCTAGGCTCCTTGCAAGATCCTGCAGGCAATAGTCACATTTAGGCTTTGTGCTGCCTTCCTCCTTTGTTCTCTGTTTGCAGACAGGGTGCAGCTGACCTTTGGCCGCTCTTTGTAACGGGCGAGCTGCATGGCACCGCGTCGTGGCTGCCCTGCTCCTGCCCGAGGAGACTGTGCTTCCAGGGTGGTCAGCACCTGTGTGTGCTCTGCTGCTTCCGTTGGGAAACAGCCACTTCTGCCATCGGGGTGAGCAAGCTTCAGCCTGACTGCAGAGAGCCCCTCTCCCCCTGCAGCAGGGGCTGGCTGGTGGCTGCGGGGGCCACCAGCCCCAGCGTTGCCCAGCAGGACATGGGTTGGGAGGTTTAGTGCTAGTTCCTATTCTAGCTCTAGGAGGGGAGGGGAGGAAGCTCATCCTTACCAAGATCCTTCTAACTTACCCTTTTCAGATGCTGAGAATGAACACGGAGAGTATGTGGCTCCCAGTGCATTTACATGAGAGGGGAATTCGGTGTGCATTTAAATTCGCAGGCCAAATTTTCACGTTGCTTTTTATCACCCTGCGTTCCCTGCACCTTCGCAGATAACTCACCTTTATGGGGCGAAGCTTTTCTTTGGCGGGCGGCTGTGCCTGCCTGTTCATGTCTGTTCCCGTGTTCTTTGCAACTCCCTTTCTTATCTCTGGCCAGCATGGCCGGAGGCTCGCTGCTGCCTACGGTCCCTGCCCGCAGCCTCAGGAGGAAAACCTGAAAATACTCGACACCCAGAAGGGAAAGGGAAGCATAACCTGATGTCCGCAGCTCCAGCAGTCTTATGCATCCCTTTGCAGGGATATTGACTGCTACAGGACAATCACAGCAGGTAACATCGTAGGCCACATGATATTTGTTGCTTTCCTAAAAGCCCAGCTGGTCAGTTTGGGAGAGTGCAAAAGGAATCCTGAGAAACCTTTTTACTGAAAGGAAGAGGTTGTTCTTAAAATCTGTCATTCTGCTTTATGCGGGGAAAAGGCAGAAGGATTCAGAAGGCTAATTGAAATGCAGTCTGGCATTTATGATTACTTAAAACAGCTCTTGACTTCTGGAGCTCATCTCCTGATTTGGAGACGTAGCCGGTGAGGGCTTAGGTGTCCTTGTGCCAGGGAGAAAGAAATACTGACCTGCTGTGCCAGGGAGAACAGGGCAAGAAATACTGGCCTGCTGGGATGAAGTTGGTGGTTATTTGTGTGCAGTCATTAGTTGTTTCATCCTTACCTGTCAGCTGTGCCCTGTTTGGAGCTCGACCACAGCCCTAGTCCCAGGGTAGCAGGGGTAGACTGGGAGAGGAGTTGTTGCTGGGAACGTGCTGCGTGCTGAATTGGGCTGTTGAACTGTTGGATTTGTGTGATGCCGTGGTGGGAGGCAGAACATGTTTCTCTGCAGCTCTTGCCGGTTTGTTAAAAATGCTCCTCAGGGCCTGGAAACACGGATATCTGTATGTGCGTGTTCTCCTGTGCGCATGGGTTTATGCAGGTCTGTGCCCCATCCCAGAAGCTCTTCACCAGAGCTGTGCACAGGGTTGAGGGACTCTGAGCATGGGTGACGAGAGACTGCAGAGAAGCCGCGCTTATTTAAGGTGATTGCTCTTATTAGAAAGACTGAATATCAACAGTTCTTTTCGGGCACTGGTGCAGAACTTTGGTTGGTCTGGGGCCCAATTGTATATTTGGTCATCTTGAGGAAATTAGGGTATATCTACTAGCGTGCAGTGGGAATTAATATTAATGCTGAGGGATTTAGCTGCTAAAAGAAGGGACAAAGGAAGGGTAAGTGTGCTGGCCCATCTGTCGGAGCTCACTGCCTCCCTCCAGGGCACTGCTGCCTCTGTGCTGGCGTGGGCAAGGCTGATTCCAGCCAGGAGCAAGCCCCTGCTGGATGCTCCTCCCTGAGCAGTGGCAGCAGCTCTGTCTCTGCAGGTGCTGCCCTAGGAGCACGCCAGTTTAAAAAGGACTCGGACACCCGCTCTGAAAGGTACCACGTTAAAAACCTGTAGGCTGCAGCATCCCTCAGCCACAATAGTTGTGTGACTCTCCATCCTTCCAATTAACTTTAGCTTGGTTATGCTGATGCAACCGTAATGTTTCCTTTTCTGGATCTCGGGTCTGTACCTTATTTGCTGAAGAGCCGTGAACCTCCTGAACTCTGTGCCTAGCACCTTGCTCAGCTTCTGCCTCCCAAATTGTCCTGAGCTGAAGGACAGGAAGGGGGGCTGTGCATGTAGGAGAGATGAAGTGCTGGCTCCTGGGGCTAAGACCCCACCTGCAGTGGGCTGACCTCCTCCGGGATGTATGACTCAAGCAGCACTTGTGTCTTGGCAGATATATTGGTATTTCTATGACCCTGCAGGCAGGTGTGGGCACAGGTAAGGAATCTGCAGTCTAGTTGGCAGATGCCTTGCCACCCCTGGGCTGAAGCAAGATCTGTTTGCTTTAACTGACCAAGCTGCTGGAAAGGAGTGAGTCTGTTTTATCCAGCTAACTAGAAGGGGATAGAGAAGATGGATCCAGACTCTTTTCAGGTGTGCACAGTAAAAAGACACAAATGGGAGAAAAAGAAAACTTGTTGCCATGAATCCTTTGAGGTACTTAAAATCTGAGTGGACGTGGCCCTGAGTAATCTCATCTGCCGTGGACGACTGCTGGCTTTGAGCTCTAGTTGGACCAGGGACCTGCTGAGAATACATCCATGTACGTAATGCCACAACTTTCTGGCTTTGCACTTTGTGGCAGGGAGCATGTTACTCCTGACTCCCATCGGCTGGAAGGTGCCTTTTCCAGAGGGTCTCTGAGGATGTGGACATTGAGCTAGAAGTATCTAAGAGCAGAGCAAAGCCCATAATGATGTGATTCCTGGAAGGCAGTTACCTGTTGAATGCTTTGTCCTGCTTTGTTTTTATTGCCCAAAGACTGTCTGCTGTTTGAGCAGATTTGATGACATTTATGTGAGGCTGTAAGTGTCCCCTTGCCTGGTAATTATACTGATTAATCTGGATCATGCTGGAAAGCCACATGTGCCTTGTACCAGAGGGTATGCCACCATGCGTCTGTATTATTCAACTATAACAGATGCTGACAAGAACTCAGGAGATGAGTCTGAGCTGGAGGTGGTTCTTGCTTTGTTAGCAGTGTCTGGGAAGGACAAAGTTGGGCACTTTTACTGGCTGGAAAGATCAATCTTGGGAGATGATAGTGAGGATTTTTCCATGTTCTACATGCAGCAGCAGAGATCTCTGCATCCTGAAAACAGGCCTGCTGCCATCGCCTGCTGCAGCATTGCAGAGTCCATGGGAGGCAGGTTTTGGGAGCAGGGGCTGTCCTGGCTCCAGAAGATGGGACCATGCAGGTTTGCTGCTGGTGGGTGTTTATGGCAGCACTCAAAGTGCCATATTGAAGGAACTCATGTAGAGTATGTTTGCAGACCCTGATTTGTCAAGGGTAAGAAAATGGCAAGTGGGTACCTCAGCCTAAAAGGCAAAACCAGCCTGACATTTCGGGTAGGAGCTTGGTGTGGGCCATGCAGCTCCAGGGAGAGCAGCTTTCTCGGTGACAATCCTGCTGGGGCTCTTGGAGGGGCAGTTCATCTGCATCAGACCTCCACTTTTCCAGGATGGACGGGACAAGGAGCAATGCACCTTGGCAGGAGGTGGTTTCTGCTCACAGTCTGCACCCCCATCAAAGATGAGGATTTTGTCTGCCTCGTGCCACTAGAAGAATCGGAGACGGTTGGGGCCGTTTGTCTGCCCTGCACATGCCAAATGGCCTGGACTTGTTCCCTGCTGGGATGGGTGACCTTGGAGTTGTTCTGGGAAGTGTCTGAGCACTTTCCTCCCATCTTGCATGGCGTATTATAAGCTATATCATTATGAGCAGCTCAGTTAAGTCATTACAGCTTTGGTGAATGCATGAGCTTTTTTCCCTCTCATCTCAATTCATCACTATTGTGCTGACATGAATCATTTTCATTATAAAATGCTTCAGACCCTGTTAATTAACAGAATTGCTTAAATTTCAATGAGATAGTGCTTGCCCAGAAATAACGGTTTTGTATTCATAGTGGAGAGGCAGGAGAGGGCTATAAGCATGGCCAGAGGAGGCCAGTCCCATGCAGCCCTGGGGAAACGGTGCCTGTGCAAGGCCAGTCCTGCCTGCTCTCCGATGGGAAGCTGGGACATGTGCCTGGAGATGCATTCATCACTCCCTGTCGAAGTTCCTCAGCCTCTTTGGATGAGGTGGGGTGGGACTCCTGGTCTAATAGCTTCCTCTGTTCAGACCCCGGATGAATGAGGATGCCAGTGCAGACCCTGGGCACCATCAGTGGGTCTTCCCACAGAGGGGTTGGGATGGTCCCTGGCAGAAATTCTGCAGTGCTCTGTGCTGCATCTCACCTGCATGCTGGCTGGGAGCGTGGACCTCGTTGATGGAGCGACAGAAGGGCTGAGAGTTACCCACGTGCGTAAACAGGCAGATGCTGGAAGTGTTTGAGGGATGGTGGGTGAGACAGAGCCTCCTCTCGATTGATGGGGCTGAAGGCAGTGGGAGTCCAGGTAATTACAGAACCGAAATGACAGAGGGACAAGAGAAGCTGTGTGAAATTGTGCCTGTCCATGAAAGCTGTGGAGCAGCAAGGATCTGAAACAGCAGTTATGTCTTTGTAATAAATCCTAACGGTGATAATCATTGGAATAATTGCTCTTTTCAGAAAGCAAGGAGAGATATATGTCTCCAGAACAGTGTTGCCAGATCCTGCTGCACCTGTAATGTCATGCAAAGGTTGGGGGGGGGATTTCATGCTCCCAGCTCAGTGGTGTTTCTGAGTACCTTTGGGCCATGGCACCAGTGGCTCCTTGGTGTGAGCCATCCACCCACAGCCTCTGTCAGGAAGGTGGAAGCTGTGGAGGATTGATGCTTGGAAGCCTCGGGGTGTGTCCCTAGACACACACCTTGTCTCCTTGCAGCCTGCTAGGACCGAGATGTCCCCTCCACTGTGCTCAGGTTGTGCCGAAGCCTTCCCAGAAGTGTCTGCCTTGAGCCTGGATGGCTGCGATGCTCTGCCATTGCTCGCTTGGCTGCATGTCAGCAAATGTCTTGCAAGTCGCTGAGAGCAACTGGATGATTCTCTGCTGTTTGCTTGGCACGGGACGAGCTCCTAGTCTCCTCCAGGTCGACCCCCCCTCGCTGGAGACCCACCCCACACAGCCAGGCAACCCCCCTCCATCATCTCCCCCACCACTAGGCAGGATTACTGGTGAAACAAAGCAAAACTGGGTTTTTGCAGTTCACATTAGGAGGAGGGAAAGCCAATAGTTAAACAGAAAAGCCTGGGAGAAAGAACAATTACAAAACCAGAAAACAATGTCTAAATCTGTGAGAATGTTAAGAAACTGAGCTGGAGGGAATTTTAAGCTGATTCCTAGCTGTTCTGGGGGTTGCTGGTATAGTGGGACTGGGAATGTGCTGCTAATGACCTTGTATCCATGTACGCACTCATGCGTGCCCCTGGTGCCACCTCAGGGCAGAGCCATTTCTTTCTTTCATTCTCAAAATATTTCTTCTCTGCTTTGTTTCCATGTAAATAAAACACTCCTGTGTGACATGGGAAGTCATAACTTCTGCCATTCACAATGTTTTCTGGGTTTTACTACTCTTTGTTTCTTGTTTTACATTCCTTTATATTTTAGTTCTGGTCATTTCCCCCAGGCCCAGATGACTACTGAAGACCTAGAAACTTTTTAAGAGACTTCATTTCATAAAAAGTACTAATGTGCCATACACTTTTGTTAAGCCTTATGGTCTCTAGAGCATTCTCAGCCCCTGACTTAAAGTGTGCAGATCATCTCTGCTGTCTTTAACTTAGAGGGACACTGGAAAATGAGGGGGTTTGTGCAGACAGACTTTAGTAAATACACTGCACCCCCCCCCCCTCATTCTCCAAATCAAACCGGGGGGCCCTCCAGGCGTGCTTGGGCCATCAGGCACCTGTGAAGTAGAGCTTGGCGCTGTGGGATGCGCTGTTGGGAATGCTGTGGCAGGCCTGGCTCCTGCCCGAGCAGATAAAGATAAGTGGGCTGTTGCAGATTTGTGCCAAAGGGGTTTCGTGACTCAGCCCGGGCTCTTACACCACTGTTCTGTGCAAACCTTGAGGCTGGCCCCAGTGCAGCCCCCGCATCTGGACGAGTCCTCTTGCTCCTGTGCCTCTGGCCCCCACCAATCCCTCAGCCAGGCTCCTAGCATCCCCGGGGAGAAGAACAAACCTCCTCTGAGCTGGGGGTTAACCCTGTCAAGGGTACCAGCAGCCCACAGCAGAAGCAGCAGTTGGGGAACCTTTCATGCAACACACCTATGAATCGGACGCAGAGACCTGGTGGGATCAGGTTGGGCCTGTGGCCATTCCTGGGATTTTCAGGATGCTTCCACCTGGCTGACAAGTCCCTGGGCTTGTTCTTCTCTGCAGACCCTTCTTCTCCCCTCAGCCAGCTTTTGCTTATGTGATGTCTGTGAAGGCTGCGGAAGGGTTTGCTCCCTCTGCACCGAGGACCAGCAGATATTGGTGGTTGATGCCAGCGAGGTGGTCCTGGGGCAAAGGCAGCTGGCAGCACCCAGGGCTGCCTTAGGAAGGGCATGGCCGGTGGTTGAGGGAGGTGACCATTCCTTCTACTCAGCCCTGGTGAGGTGGCACAAATGCTGTGTCTGGTTCTGGACTGCCAAATATGAGAGACACGGGTATACTGGAGTGAGTCCAGGGAAGGGCCATGAAGATTGGTGAAGTATTGGAGCATCCGCCACGTGTGGAGATGCTGGGCAATCTAGCTGATCCTGTTTAGAGCTGGGGCTTGGATGAGGTCATTGCCATTGGCCCCTTCCAACCTCATCTCATCTGTGACTCTGTGGGTGTTCTGTGACCTGCCTGTGCTCACGCTTTCCTGCCTGTTCCCAGGTGTGATCCGGACAGCTGTGGCTGACCTGGACCGTGAGACGCAGGACCGGTATGAGGTGGTGATCCGTGCAACGGACATGGCGGGACAGCTGGGTGGCTTGTCCGGATCCACCACAGTCACCATTGTAGTCACTGATGTCAACGACAACCCACCACGCTTCCCTCAAAGTAAGTCCTGACAGCAGCTGGGGGTGACTGCTGGCGCTTGTCCTGGTCCTGGCCCCTTGCGGGTGGTGGGACAGAAGCTCAGCTCCCAGCGCAGCCTGGCAGGTGTCTGCAGAGTGAGCCAGCCCCGCTGCTCATACGAAGGCAGCACCAAGGCACCGTAACACACACAGCTCCTTGGGTGAATGTGACCCCGCCTGGCAGCACGATGGAGGGGCAGCAGCTTTGTCTCAGTCTCTCCAGGGCCCTGGACAAGATCCCTCCTCCTGGGGCCTCACTCCTTCTGGGAGTGAGGAGGGCTGTGTGGTGGGGTCCTTTCCCGATTCCTCTCTGAGCAGTGCTGGGGGAGAAGGCAGCCTGGTCTGTCGTGCTGCTGTCTCCCGGGAGCTTGGGCAGGGACTCCAAACTAGGAGATGACTAGGCAAACTAGGGCAGATGACACCAAACTAGGTGGGAGGGTTGATCTGCTTGAGGGTAGGAAGGCTCTACAGAGGGACCTGGACAGGCTGGATCGATGGGCCAAGGCCAACTGTATGAGGTTTAATAAGGCCAAGTGCCAGGACCTGCATTTCGGTCACAACAACCCCAAGCAACGCCACAGGCTTGGGGCAGAGTGGCTGGAAAGCTGCG
>VXBH01001611.1:198466-263561 GCA_013400035.1 Rynchops niger | reverse complement strand
AAAAAAAAAAGCAGCAGCACTGAGTCTGACATCTCCCTAGACAACCTAAAAATACTCTTCCTGACTTGAGCATTAATAAGGGAGCATGGTCGAATAGTATATTTGATGAACACTAATCAAATTTGTTATCTAAGCACCAGCTCTGACAGTCATCCCCGTCCCGCTAGCTCCCTGCATTTGCACCTGCTGAGTGGCTCTGGGGGTCCCTGGGGGGGGTCTGCATTCACATCACCTGCATCCCCCCAGTCTAGCCATGTGCTGTGGGTGGATGCCCCATCAACGGGAGCCCTGTGGCACAGATGGCTGCCAGCGCTCGCCTCTGCTGGGGGACGACGGTGGTTGGGATTTGCAGGCTGTAGCTGCACGCTGGCTTTGTGGCTCTGGACGCTTCCCGTGCCCTTCCTCCTCAGGTCTCCCTGTGGGGCTGCAGGCTCGGCACGGCAAACAGTGGATGGGGGGTCCCAGCACCACAGCAGTGGGAAGGGACTGCGGGGACAGAGTGTCCCTGAGCTCCTGTGCTGGGGATGGGGGGAGCAGCAGCGATGCCGGGGTTGGTACCACCAGGCTGCTTCGTCTCTGGCCGCAGCGCTTGGCCTCACCCTGCAGCGCACCAGGAAAAGTCTCAGGCAGAGGATGGGGAGAAGCTCTTTTGTCCTCGCCTGAAATTAGCTCCTTTTCTGATCCTCCCACGAGAGCCCCGGTGACGGTCTCTTCCTTCCCTTATGGCTGTGCTGTCCTTAAGCCTGTATTTACAGTAACTGCCAAATCTGCTCACGCCCAGCTGGGAGAGCCAGGAGGGAACAGCTTAGTGGCTCCGCAGGTTTTGTTAGTTTATCTTCCTCCATGGAGCGGGGGGGCAGCGGAGCCTGGTGTGGATGCTTCCAGTAGAAGTTCTGTTTGTCTTGTCTTCTCCAGTTACAAAAGAAAAGAACAAACCTGGGTCCTGCTGCTCAAAGGAGCTCGGAATAAACTCCTCTTGAGGAATGAAAAGAAAATAATAGCAGCAAAGGGCAGGCTTTGCTTCCCTACAGGTTCTCCACTGCAGGTAGGAGCCTGCCCTGGGCAGATCCTGCTGAGCTCCATCGTGTTTGCACAGTGCCCTGGCTCATGGGCTCTGCCGGACCCTGTGTGCGATGGTGGATCTGGCCCCGTGGGTGCCAGGGAGTGCTCTGTGTTCCTCCTTTTTCTGAGCTTGACGATGGAGAAGGAGCTTCAATGCCAGGCACCGTGCTGGGAAGCAGAAAGGCATTGCCGTATTCTTCAAAGTTTTCCACATTTTGGATGCACAAGTCGCCGGGGCAGCCTGGGACCTGCTGTGCTCTGCCACCCCATGGCAGCTGGTACCAGGGAGCTGCTTTGGCTACAAAGCACCTCCTGACATCTGCAGACGTGTGCCAAGACCTGTCCGTCATGGGCAGGAGCTTTCCTCGGGCTCTGTTCCCAGAGACCCCTCAGGAGTTCTGGTTCTCGTTTCTTTGCACGTTCTTGAGCAGGAAGATGCCGTTCACATTCAAAGCGCCATGTCGGGGCCTGGCTTGGGGCCCAGAGATGGGTTCCTGCTGCGGGGTCATCCCGCTGTGATGGCAGCCATCCGCTCTGGGCGGGCCGGGCTAGGAGAGGAGGGCACAGTGTCCCTGGCCAGACCCGCACTGCCCCAGGGGAACGTCTCTGGCCCCACTGTGTGCCCCAAGGCCCCTCTCTGTGCTGATGCTTTGTGCCTGCCGGCCGGGGTGACCTCT
The DNA here is from genome assembly GCA_013400035.1 of Rynchops niger. NCBI lineage: Eukaryota > Metazoa > Chordata > Aves > Charadriiformes > Laridae > Rynchops > Rynchops niger. The sequence continues at coordinate 261,822 of VXBH01001611.1, read as the reverse complement.
GTGCCATCCAGCTGAGGTGCTGTCACAAGCCCTGCCCAGCATCAGACAGTGATGGGCAGGCGTACCGGCTGCACCGGAGGGAGGGTAGCCCACTGCCGAGCTGCGGCACGTCCCAGGGCTCTGCCAGCGGTGGCCGGGGAGGAGGGGATCACGGCGTTGCAGCACAGCTCAGCATCCAGAGGAAACTTGAGGTGACAAGAATCAGAAGGACAATATTTACACGCAGCAGCTAGGATTTCAGAACAAGTCAGTAAATGCTGCGGCTCCCCTCCAGCAGGGAAGCCTGTCAGGCTGGATCGCTTCAAAACCCAGGGAGACTCTTCAGCGCTCTGACTTCTCCCGTGGTGAGCTCTGACTCATCCTTTTTAACTGCCCCGACATTCCTCCCAGTGACATTATCCTTAACGTTTTGTAATCATGAAATATTAATGACTGATGTTGAATTTAAAGCACAATTTATGTCTGAATCCTCTGGTGGAAAGGGCAGTTGTAAAGGTACAGCCTTCCAAGTGATCGAGGGGTTTCGGAGTGGGGCTGTGCAGCATCTGTCATGTCATGCCCGGTGCAGCAGGGGTGCACGGGGTGCCTGGGAGCCTCCGTGTTGTTGACGGCATGTCCAGCGTGGCGGTTCCCGGCACTTGGCTGTTCCTGGCGCGCCGGGGTCCGGAGCCGGGAGGAGCTGGCAGGGCCCTGCGGCGTTCGCCACGGCCATGCAGGTTGCATCTGGCTGCCGCAGGGTTTGGGGTGCCACCGGGCAGGATGTTATCAACTCCGTGCAGCAGGGGTGGTAAAAGACTCTTCCTCTTTCCTCAGTGAGATGTAAACTTTGCAGAAGGAATGGAGTGAGCTCACTGGGCGTCCTACTGCCCAGGCTCGTGCCTGGTGCTTGTCAGGGCTGGTGGGAAGCTGTGCCCCCTCGATTCCCACGACTTACGGGCACATGGGCTGGAGTGTGTCACACGAGGGTCTTGCCTCCCTGCATCCTCCGCAAGCTGCCCTCCCTGCCCGCTGGCAGGACAGTCCTGAGGAGGGTTTAACCAGGAAAGCATTCCCTCCAACAGCACTTTTTCCCACAGGCACCCTGTCTGTCAGGTTTGAGCAGCTCCATACAAGAGCTGTCCCCCCACCTTTGAGACCCCCATCTGGGACCCACTGCTCTTGCAGCAGTCACCGTGCCCAGGGGTGCATGTCCCACCTTTAGATAACCAGAGAGAGTGTTTTTTGGCATCTGAGGAGCAGTGAGAAAAGCCGAAGAAGGCGCCTGGCTGCAGATGATGCCGGCTGGGCTGCGTGCTGCTGCCGAGAGGAGAGGAGGAGCAGGTCTCTCCCCCCAGAACTGGCACTTCCCAGCAGGATCTGCCTTGGCCGGCTGGTGACCAGCAGAATATTTGGCCTTGCAACGTGGTAGGCAGCAGGAACCATGGGGGCTGTTCAGCAAATCTGGCCTGGGACCAGGCCAAGCATTTCCAGAGATAAATCTTCATCTCGCTCGCAAGCTGTTTACCTTCCTTGGGCTAATATTAGTGATTCTCTTCCTGTTTTCCTCTTTGCTCATGTAAAATGATGAGGCCTTGACTGCTGTGTCCACTGCTGGTAATTGAGATGATAAATCTTCCTGCTGGAGACTGGCTTTAATCAGAGCATTGTGTTTGGATGCGATTTAATGACTCTCATGCTGCTGAGTTCGGGCAGGACTCAGGAGAGGTGAGAGCCATTTATATGTTACTTGGCTTAACTGCTGCTTTCACTTTGCTTCCCCTCAGCTGGGAGCCACGTTTTCAGCTCCAGCCTCTGCTGTAGCCGCCTGTGTCTGATGAGCCGTACCCCTGGCATGGCCCTGCCTTGTCCTTGCCATCAGCGCTCCGCTTTGCCATCGGGCAGCTGCCCCGACATCCACAAAACCATCCTGTGCTTCACAGCCATGGCGCGAGTGCTGGAAAGCAGCGTGGCCCATCCCAGCCCTCTAATCTGCATTTTGTTGTCCCAATTTGCTGAGATAATGAGGATTAAAGTCCACTTTAGCCTCTTCTGGCTTCCCTACTAATGTAAAATTTTTGAATTCAGTACTGTACTAATTTGGTCTTGAGGCAGAAGAGGGTGGGTCATACACTGCGCCCAACAGCGTCCTTGAGCCATGTTTTCCCCAGGTGCTGCAGCCACAAAGAGCAGCCCAGGAGCCTCTGGGCTTTCCTCAAACTCTGCTGCAGCCCGCGGGAAGGCAGCAGAGCACCTTCCTGCGTGCGGTATCGCTGCCTGGCTGCGTGTTCGGGCAGGAGTGCAAATGCTACGTGTGCTTCAGCAACGGTTGGGTTTGGAGCTTCACAGTAGAGGTACGGGTGTAAAAACGGAAAGTCCTTTATTGTGAGTTTGTGTGAGGGTCTGGCAGGATAGGGACTGGTCCAGCACAGCAGTAACCGTGGATCCCCTCCTTTCCTTGAGGAGAGGCTGTTTGCAAGGGCATGTAGCGATAGGATGAGGGGCAATGGTTTTAAACTAGAGCAGGGCAGGTTTAGATTCGACATTAGGAAGAAATTCTTTATAATGAGGGTGGTGAGACACTGGCCCAGGTTGCCCAGAGAGGGGGTGGAGGCCCCATGCCTGGAGACATTCAAGGCCAGGCTGGATGAGGCTCTGAGCAACCTGATCTAGTTGAAGATGTCCCTGCTGACTGCAGGGCGGGGGCTTGGACTAGATGGCCTTGAGAGGTCCCTTCCAACCCAACACATTCTACGATTCTGTGATTCCTGCTATGGCAGGGGTGGCCAAACATCTCAGCAATCCCTTCCCATCTCTGTGAGCGCTTGCTGCAAACCTTCCAGCCTTTGAGAGCTGTTGCCCAGAGCTTCATGGTGCCAGTCCTGCAGGCAGTCGGCTGTCCAGAACCCAAGGAGAGGGTAAGGTGTTGGTGTTCTCCATCTGAATGTTTAAGACAGGAATATTGTACTGTTCAGACTATTTTCGTGGTTAATTAAGAAAAAATACTTTGGGATGTGGATGAAGATTCAGCTGGAGCATTTGAGGCTTGGTCTCAGTGTTGCCATGCAACAGGACTGTGGCTTTCTCCTGCTCCTGAGCCAGGGCACTGCCTGTCCCATCCCATCCCGTCCTGTCCCTGCCCATCCTGTCCCGTCCCTGCGCTGCCCACCGAGCAGCACCCCGGCACAGGGATTCCGGGCCATGCTCGCTGCTCATCCCAAGCTGCGCCGTTTGTAGCATCGAGGAAAGCGCAGACGCTGCAGCGTGGAAGCGATGGGCAGAACTCCTGTCTCCCACCCCCAGCAGGCTCCAGCAGCTCCGAAATAAGTCAGCCCGTGTTGGCAAAGGCAGCCGCCAGTCATCAGCCTGGAGCTGCCGTACTGCACTGCTGTGTTCCCAGCATCTCCCCCTTGTTCTGTGTATTTTCCATGTCTCTTTCCTCAGTCTTTTCAGATTAATAGCATTCCAACTCCTGGAGGAAATGCAGAAAAACGGCATGTTTAATTTTAATTTAGGAAAGCGTTTAGGTAGCAGCCTAGTTTCCTCGCTGCTGTCAATCAGGTTTCCTCAAGGCTGACATCAATTAGTTTAAAAATATTGAATGTAATTTTGCCTGACACAACATATTGCAGCCACTGCAAAATATAATTTATTTTAGAAGAAGAAATAATTAAACTAATTTGCATGTCAGTCAGCTGAGCTGGAATACTGAGGAGAGATGCTGCAATGGAAGATGACTTTTTTTTTTCTCCCACCCCCTCTCTGGGCGCGCTCAGCCTGGTATGTGCCACCTTCCGCCTCATCCGCGCGCCAGGTGCTGCTTGGCAGAGCCTGGCGAGGGCACGTTCCCGTGCCTTTCCGCAGCCCTCATCCCCCCAGTCCGCGGTACACACCTGCTGAGCCTTTCCTTCTGCGCGCCGGAGCCGGCGCAGGGGCACGCGCGTACGGTTCCGTGTGTCTGGAGGAAGCACAGGTCAGAGCTTTCGGCCTCGCAGGTGCGAAGTCTGCATTAGTTAGGCGCATCGTGCCTTTCGTCACAGATGTACTCCAACAGTCTCATTCGCGCTTCTGCCCATCATAAATTCAGTTTATGCCACACAACTTACAGAAAACATATTTCAGAGATGCTTTGGAGATTTTTATTATTTTATTTTTTCAAATACATCCAACCATTTTTCATAATTCCCACCCATAAATCCAGGTACTGGCTCAAAGGAAGAGGCAGGTTGATAAAGAAAGCATTTCAGGAACCTTTAAATAGATCGTTCTACGGCCAAAATCTAAAGAAGCCAAAGTGTGCATCACTGCAAGAGCAGACGCCGCTGCAATGGTTGCATTTCTAACCTTGACATTCCTAGAGATGTCAAATTTTAACCCTGTCACTGAGCCAGGAGTAAGTGTGAGCCTCGGGCTTCCCCAGTTTTGGAAGGGGCAAAAGGAGAGCTTTTTTATGACAGGGTGCACTTAGAAAGGACAACTGTGCTTTGAGCTGCGCTCAGGGGAGTGGGATGTTAGTTATGGCTCTGGCAGAGGGGTCGGCGCGGGTCCTCGGCACTGCGCCACAGTGCATGGGGGACCCCACTCACACACACGGCATAAAACACTCCCGGCAGCTGCTCGCTGATGCTGTGGAATGGGAGAGCCCTATGGCTATGCCCAGCCCTAAATACGCTCCTGATGAGGCTGTGAGAGGGGATCTCGAAGCGAAGCTGCCATGCTCAGGCTCACCCAGGTGTCCCAACCTGGCCCTGTAGGGCCACCGTGGTGTGTGCTGTGCCAACAGGTCCTGGGGAGAGTTCGGCAGCACTGGGATCGGCTCCTGCTCGCAGCCGGCTGGAGCATCTGGGAAAGGAACCAGTCCTCCGGGTCGCAGTTGGGAAGGGGTGGAGATGAGGTCCTGGGCTTTTCCTCCACCTGGGCTCTTCTCCCTCCCTTCGTTTTCTCCCTTTCTCTGGCAGTGCCTCCAGGGCAATGCCAGCTTGCTTCAGAGCTGAGCAGCAGGGATGGTTATCCATCTTCCTGCGGGCTGAGGAGGGGGCAATGAGATGCTGTCGTCCTCCTTCTTGCTGGAATTGAACCCTTTTTCCTCCTGTTTGTGGCTCCGGTGGGCATCAAGTGCACCCCTCCACCTGCCCCGGGCTCCCTGCCCCGCTGCCTCCCCCTTCCTCTCTCCCTGAAAGCAACTGCAGTTTATTTCACTGCACCAACATGCCTTTTAAAATAACACATCGTTCTAGGCTTTTAGTCACGACTTCTGCCTCCCTCCCCCAAAAACAACCATCTAATCACCAGAGCAGCTGGTCTGGGTGAGAAGGAGTGATAATGCGAGAATGGGGTGAAGGCAGCTCTGGGGAGGGGGCTTAGGTTCCCAGCTAATTATGGAGCAGCACTAAATCTCTTCTCCCGTGGGTCCTCCCCAACCTGATCTGCGGGGCCCAGCATTAATTTTATAGACAAACAGGCAGCAGAGCTCCTGCCCGAGCGAGGAGAGAGGCATCGGGTCTGTCACAGTTGCAACCTCTGGGTGAAACAAAGGAGATGGAGTACGAGGGAGTTCTCATTTCTGGAAGCACACGAGGTGCTTCAGAAAACATTAGGCCCTCCAGAGTGATTTATAATCTTATAGTGAGGGCTCAATGTACCTTTGCAGTGTGTGCCATGGGGTAGAGCGGCACTGCAGTGTGTGGAGCTGTAAATTTGATCTCCATCCCACGTGTGGAGCGAGCCTGGAGCAGGATCATGCACCCCTGAGGGAGGGGAGGGGGCTGTGAACCCCCCAGGACTGCTGTGAGCCCCCCCAGGACCGCTGCCTGTGCGAGGCACGGGCTGGCGAGTTGCGGGGCTGAGGGGGCTGCTCTAGATCTTCCCGCATGACCCGGCTCTGCCGGCTGGCAGGTGCTGCTGGGTTCAAATTCGGGCTGCTGATGGCAATGCGAAAACAGGAGCCAGTGTGCAAGTCCCTGGTCCCAGGGCAGGAGCCTCATGCCTTGCCAAGGAGGGTTCAACCCTGGCTCACCTGGGTGTGGTGGAGGTGCAGGTGGCAGATTTCTTCACTGCCCTGTGCTCTTAGTTGGTCCCAGCTGTTTCACCTCTGCTCGCTCGCCTCTCAGCTGTGGCTGCTAGCCCCTAGGGTCAGGATCCAAGTCAGGGTGGGATGTTCTTGGATCTGAATTTCCTCGTCCCCTTTTGGTGCTGTCTGGCTGCAGCACGGATGCTCGTTGGTGGTGACTGACCCTTATCGTGGGGTCTTGATCAGGGCTGTTCAACTTCTCCAGGGGCAGATCAGGCCAACAGCAGTGTTTCGGGAGTCTTTGGCATGTAGCCCAGCGGTTGGGTTTTTTTACTGGAAAACAAGTGTGTTGAGGCTCAGTGATGCTCTGCAGGCACCACTGGCCCACAGTGTGTGCCAGGCGCAGGCAGAGGTGCAGAGCTGCCATGGCCTCTGGACAGACAGGGACAAGAAGGGTTTGCTCCCTGCTAGCAGCAGATGGTACTTCCTGCTGAAGTTCTGCTTCCTTTTTTGTTTCAGATAATCACTCACAGGTATCAAGAGCCTCTCTCCGTATCCGTATCCTGGACGTGAACGACAATCCACCCGAGCTCGCCACCCCCTATGAAGCTGCTGTGTGTGAGGATGCCAAGCCAGGCCAGGTAGCAGGTGTCCCCCAGCCCTTCTCTTGAGTCCCCAGCAGCGCCTGCAGCCGTCTCGTGCTGCAAGCAGCGGTCTGGACCAGTGCCAGCCTGCCCAACCTTCCCCTTCTGCCCGAACACCTTCCCGTGCAGCTGCTGTCACACTGGGAACCGTTTTGCTGGTGTCCTACAGCTAAGTCTGTCTACAGGGGCAAAGGCTCATCCCTCGCTGTGGCAGAAGCTGGTGATGCTCTGCTGGGCCAGACCCTGTGGAGGGGCTGTGGAGGCAGCACTAATTCTCACCTCTTTCTCCCTATAGCTGATCCAGACGATAAGCGTTGTGGACCGTGATGAGCCTCAGAGTGGCCATCGTTTCTACTTCACGCTGGCACCCGAAGCCACCAACAACCACCATTTTTCTCTGCTGGATATTAAGGGTAAGCCCTGCTGCACCCTGCCCAGTCCTGCAGCCTCCGGGCTGAGCGGCACAGCTGGTCCTGGGAAGGGGACGGGGCTGTGGGCTTACGGGCCATCTGCGCTCAGGATGCTTTGGGCACCCTGCGAGGCTCCTCGCCAACCTGAAGTGGTGGGACTGGTCAGCCAGCAATTTGGATTTCCTCAAGGAGGGTCTGCCGGCTTTCTTCTCTGCTGCAGACAGGTCTAAAGCTACTCTCATCCTGGCTGATTAGCCTTTGATGTTTTCAGGGCTCTTGGTCTCTTTCTTGATGTGAAATCTCCAACCTGCCCGCAGGCGAGGAGATGATGTGGATTTACAGATGAACACGCTCCCATTTTGAGCATTCGGATTTCTCCCTCTCCAAGGTAAATCCTGGAGCCCCCGTGCGGGTGGGCAGCCCCTGTGCCCCCAACAAACAGGAGCGGCTCAGGAGTCCTGGGAGGCAGCAGGGCCATGCAGCAGCCAGCCTTCGGCCACTGCGGGCTACCTGGGACCTGGCCAGCAGAGCCGAATTCCCCATTCAGTGGTGGCTCAGGAGCGTGGTCCTTCTGTGCTTCCTGAGGCTCATCCTGTCCTCCGGGAAATGCAGTCGGGCAGGGCCCGTCTGTTCCTCTGGGAAGCTCTGGGGCTCTTTGTGCCTCTGGGCTGAGCGGCTACCGAGGACCTGGTCCCCGCCTGCTGCTCTGACCGGGGTGCGGGTTTTGCGGACTGCAAGGTCGGGCTGCATTTGTGTGGATGACAACAACCCAGAGAGGCAGTTATCAGGCTGCTTCCTATTTTTGACTGGTGTTTTGGGTGAATTTAGGTGCTGATCACAGTGATATGTACAGCAGGGATCCTTGCAGACACCAGGATCTTCTCCAGGCAGATGTGCGCTCGCTTATCAAAGGGGCCAGCACAGATGGAAGCCAGCAGACCACGTTGAAATGCGTCTTTGTTTTGTGGTGTTTTTTTCAAACCACTTTTTTTCTCTGCTTTTGCAGTTTCATCTGTTGAAAGTCTGATTTAGTTTGTTCTGAGCTTACGGGAGGAACTCTCTGCTGATGTAAGATCCTGCTTGCTCGGTTTGGTTCAGCATTATTAGGGATAGTCAAAATGGAACTTGTAGCAAAAAACTTCAGGCATAATCGCAGAAGGACGGATATTGCTGTGTGTCCTCAAAAGTGCAGCTGTTCCTGACCCGAGACCCTCCCCCTGCACTGTTGGGGCAGCTGTTCACCAGACCTTTGCTTCTTATCATGTAAGCAAGCTTTAATCCTCTGCAAGATTTTGCCCCACACCCAGCGATTAACTTCCTTCACTTTCTCTGAAGGACCTTATGAGAACGTGCTGAGTTACACCCCACTGTCTGTCCCTACCCGGACCCCTCCAGAAGCTCGGAGGGGCCCGGGGCCACGCTCCCTGCTCTGAGCGATGGCTGCCGTGGCTGGGTTGCGATCCCAGAGCCATCACTGCTCCTCCTGTCTGGCAGAAGGGACCTGGCCACGCTGGAGCTCAGGGGGGGCTCCTTCGCTGCCTGGCGCTGTGTTCGCCCCCCGTTTGTTCAGCCGGGGTTCACCAGCAGCCACCTGAGAGCTGGCATTGCAGAAGGCTGCAGGACGCAGGCTCGTGTGCCGCCATCTCCTCCGGAGCTGCTGCTCTCTTGAGTGGGACGAGGCTCTCGTTGCACAGGGTAATCCTTCGTGCTAAACGATCTCACCAACTTTGCATGTGGTGCAACACTGCATAAAATGAGTAAAAGCTGGCATCACCCTCCCGCCTTCTGTTCTCGGGAAAACAAATGCTGCTCCTGCAGGGTTATTCCCAGGGTGTTTGGAGACCCTCCCAATTGCCAAGCAATGCTGTCTTCCACAGCAAGAGGAGGCGGCTGCCTGTGCAGATGGAGGCCCCCCTCATTTCTAATGTGTGTGCGTTTTGGTGTCATCTCCCTTCCTTGGATTTCTCCCCTCCAACCGTTTTTCCAGCCCACGGAGCGCCCTGGGTGCGCTCACCTTCGCCCCCTGCTCTCCTGGGTTCCCTTGCTGCATCCTCCTTTGTCCCCCCCTTGCCTCCCTCACGTGCCTTCACCCCTCTTGCACTTGTCTCTACTCCTCCACATAAATATCAGTGGTGACAAACTGCTACCACCAGCCCATCTGTTTCTTTGTACAAATTTGTAGCCAGTTTTGAAACGTGATTTATAAATATTGCTTTTGCAGCCAAGGAGTGACACTGATGGATGTCAGCACAGATGGATTCACTAAGCTCTTGCTTAAATCCTTCCCTCTTTTGCTTTGCACCTACTTCCCTCGGCTCCTGCAAGGCAGCAGAAAGCCACCTCGAGAGGGTGACTTGTCCTCAGCACGGCAGGGACCGGCATCTCCTCGGGAATGCTCCTGTTAGAGTTTGTCAGGCAGGGCAGGGCTGGTAGCTGGGGAGCCGGGCGGGGGGGCTATGGCCAGCAGGGAGTTAACTACGAGCTGCCCGAGAGGTGTCTGAGGGGTGGGCTGCTTGGGCAGGCACCTTGCCGGCAAAACTGACCCCACAGGAGGCTGGAGAAGCAGGAGAGTCAGGTAAATCATAGAATGATTTGGGTTGAAAGGGACCTTAAAGACCATCCAGTCCCACCCTCTGCCCTGGGCAGGGACACCTCCCACCAGCCCAGGTTGCTCCAAGCCCCGTCCAGCCTGGCCTTGAACCCCTCCAGGGATGGGGCAGCCGCAGCTTCTCTGGGCAACCTGGGCCAGGGGCTCACCACCCTCACAGCAAAGAATTTCTTCCTAATATCTGATCTAAATCTACGCTCCTTAAGTTTGAAACTGTCACCCCTCATCCTATCATTATACTCCCTGATAAAGAGTCCCTCCCCATCTCTCCTGTAAGACCGCTTTGGGTGCTGGAAGGCTGCTATAAGGTCTCCCTGGAGCCTTCTCTTCTCCAGGCTGAACAACCCCAACTCTCTCAGCCTGTCCTCATAGCAGAGGTGCTCCAGCCCTCTGATCATCTTCGTGGCCCTCCTCTGGACCCATTCCAACAGGTCCATATCCTTCTTGTGCTAGGGACTCCAGAGCTGGACGCAGTACAACGTCAAAGCGCAGAGCCCAAACCGCCCAGGTGGGAGCAGAGCCAGGCGGGGTAGCGCAGGAGAAGACGCTGAACGCTGCCTGGGCTCCTCCAGGGCTCCTGGTGGGCAGCGTGGAGGAAGCCAGCAAAGGGGTATAGGGAAAGCCCAGGGTGATCAATAATGCAGCCTGTCCATCAGATGAAGAGCTTGTGGAGTGAGTACCTGCTGGTAAGTGGGCGTATGGTGACAGGGCAGGTCTGCTGCAGCCTGATGCTGCCAGGACACGGTCAGGACACTGCCACTTGCCCAAACCCTGCTGGGTCTGGCCCCAGTGCAGCCAGAACTGCACGGAGTGGGGCTGGCCCTTGCAAAGAGCCTGCAGTTCACCCCTGCAGCACTGCTCGGCAGCTCCCAGCGGCACGCAGAGCTGCCCCGGCTCTGATGCTCTGGGTCAGAGCTACAAGAGCAAAAGGTGACCCTTGCAGGAGACCTGAATTATAGCTGGTTTGCAGGAATCAGGCTTTTGGAAACAGCACTGTTTCCTACTGGTATCTCTCTTTTCTTGCTTTTGTTCTGTCCAAGGAAGTGCTCAAGCACTTCCTAATTCATCAGACAAGGAATAAATGTCACGTGTGGTAATGACGACCCCAATCCAGAAGGAAGATGCCCAGCAAATGAAGTGCCTAAAGGAAGAGATAGAATTGGAAAAGCTGACCTCACCTAGGTCCAATTGGTGCCATTCCAAAGGCATTTACCATCCTCTGCCTCCTAACTCACCTTTTGCTGGGTCTTTCTGGCCTGAGAAGATTGATTACAGAAGGATCAAAGGCAATTAAAGCCTGAAACCATGTTCTCCAAGAAATGCTAATTGTGTTGGAAGGGATGGTGGAAAGCATCCAAGCCCAGCAACCTGGAAAGGGTGCTAGATAATATGGAGCGACACATGGAGCTGCTGACTCCAGAGCTCAAGGACTAGGCAAGCAGATGTCTGAACTCTCTGCAGGTCTCATTAAGAGCATGTAATGGGTGATAGAAGATCTGAAACTCATAACAATCAAAAGCAAAATGTTAGGATTTGAGGATTGCCTCAGGATAGAGGAAGCCTCTCCAGCCCCACAGGGATGCCGTTCTCAGCATGAGCAGCGCAGATGCTGATCTGATGGGGGGGGTGGGGGGTGGTGAAAAAGAGCATCAGATCTTCAGCGGGGCTGAGTGCAAGGTCAATGAGCAGCAGTGATGCTGTGGCCTGGCACCCAGAGAACTTGGGAGAAGGAAGAGGTAAAAGGGAAAAATGGGATTATTCTTCTACCAGCTGCACCTGCCTGTGGCTGGAGTGGGCTCTGCTCCTTTTGGGCAGCTCCAGTGGCAGCATGGCCACGGTGTCCAGCCAGGAGCCATCTACACCTCCCCGGAGCTGCAGAACAACTGCCGGAGAAGGGGAAGGCAGATGCTCGTGTGGCCCCGGGAGTGTGGGAGAGGGCAGAGATATCAAAATCCAAACTGGAGGTAGCTCGCTCCCCTCTGCTCTCCTAGCGCTGTTTAAGATTGAGTTATGAGAAGGATTTATTTGTTCTGTCTTTGAAGCTGCCAAGAGCCTCTTTGGAGAGGGAGTCAGAGAGACTTAATTATTTTCTTATTCCTAGTGATGTTACGCTACCACCAGAGCATATTGTGTTCCAAAACTTTCCTCTTAGAGCAGTGTTGACTGGTCCCTGAACACACTCAACCCACCTTGGTTTCTGCCTCGTCTGGTGACTTGCTCCTCAAGCAGACAGAGGTGCCATCGCCTGTCTGTCACACAAGCTGGCATGATACGACAGGGGATAACATCACTGAGGGGTCGGGGAGAGGGTGGCATAGGAAACGTGCAGAGGAGACGTCAGTTTGTGTAGCAAGATGGCAATGAGAGTAAACGGTTTGGCTTGGGGCTTCAGGGAACACATGGTGCAACCCTTAGAGCGGTGATACCGTAGCACAAAGGACTATGCAGGGGATTAGTCTGGGCAAGACTGGGCAGGGAAACATAAGCGTGGAGATACAAACTCATCTGTGCAGGAAAACTGGATTAACGTCTGCTCACATTTCAGTACCACCTCCTGGGAAACGTTGCTCCTTAACCTTGTGACCCCAAAAATGGATTTAGCAGGAAGCTGCTGCAGAGGAAGAGGCACGGGAGGCTGCAGGGACAGGCCTGCGCGGCTTTTCTTTGCACCGACTTGGGCTGTGCCGATACAAACACATCTCTGCCAAGACACGCGTCCTGAAGCAACTGCCTTGGGTCAGCTGCATGTAAAGCAACAACTGTACCAAGAGAAATTATATCATTTTGTAGGAAGTTGCTTTGGATGCATTTTCCAGGATGCATTTTCCCTGATCTGGGCAAAAGTTTTCTTCACTTCTATTGTCAAATAGGCTACATTGCGTGGCGGCAGCACTGCTTTTTCTGGAGTATCTCAGAAGGGAACACAGAAGTCTGGAAGCAACAGGGGTGTAAGAGCAGTCCAGGATGTTGGGGAGCTGTGGGTGCAGCGGGGGGGCAGCGGGGAGGGGGCTGGAGCCTGGAAGGGGCTGGTGTCTGCCTGAGGGGGGTCTGGCTCTCCAGCCCCCGTGAAGAACGTTGTAGGAGTAGACATGACATTTCTGTGGCTCTCCCTCCTGCAGAAAGTGCTCGTGTCATCCTGTTCGGGAGAGAAAATGTAGTTTTGTGATATTTGAAATAGCGTTTTGTAGTTGGGATTTTTTGTCTCTCTCCATACCGCCGAGTTTTGGGTTACAGAGCAAGACCTCAGCCCCTTCCTGAGCTGAGGGTTCTCAGAGCAGAGCTGTCTGTCGTGCTGCTGACGGATTTGGGTACCGCCTGCTTTATTTTGACTTTGTGGGTTCAGCAGTGAAAATACTTCTCCTTCCCGTACTGGGAGGTGAGGGGGCTCAGCGCTGCGACGTGCTGCCTGAGCAGTCTCCGCTGAGCTGGGGTTAGTGGCCGCCTCCCTGCGACTTGGACGTGTGTTTCCCCTTGATTTCTAGAGACTGTTTCTAAAAATACAGCGTGCCTTGTGGCAGGTCCCTAACAGGAGCTGGAGCTGGCTGTAAACAGGAGGGTGTCACCAGCCTTCTGCTGTATTTCCAGGGAGGCAAGGAGCTGGTGCTGCACCTGCTGAGAGAGCTCCCAAGCACAGCAGTTTGTCAGGCCTGGGCCAGAGAGGAGCTGAGCAGCGCCTGGAGGAACAGGGCTGTGCACGGGCATCCTCCGAGCCAGGATCCGACCACGAGCTCAGGCTGGTTACTCAACTGGTGTGATGGTGCCACCGGAGGTGACCTTCCTGGGCTGATGGCCAGAGCCTTGGGTGCTCGCAGCAAGTGGGTCTGTCCCATTTGTCCTGTGGCTTCCTCTCCACTGCATCCAGATGCCCGAGGCTTATGCTTAGCTGGGCTACCTAGGACTTAGTCCTGGCCTCTTGCTGAGATGGTGCCATTAACGTTATTTATATCTCCCTGCTATGCTGCAGCAAGCTGAGGGAGAAGCACCAAATGAGATCGTGTTACCTTTGTGCAAATGATTAGCATAACAATATATATATTTTTTTCCCTAGCTCATCCTTGGTAGGCAATAGGCAGCTTCTCTGCTGCCAGCAGCCTGCTGCACTTGCTTCATCCTCTGTGCCTCCCCGGGGGGCTGGTGCTCCCCAGCTCCTCCTGCCAGCTCTGCCGAGTTCCTCTGAGCTGGGGCCACGTCCTGCTCCAGGAGTCTCCACGGTGGTGGCAGATGTCCCGCAGGACCAGGTGGCTGCCCAGGCAGAGGGTCAGTGGTCCCTGCCTCACCTACAGAGAAGCCGAGCAATGCGTGTGGGGCAGAAAGATGGTGGCTTTCTGCTGTGGGCAATCCCCTCCACGGGCTGCCGGCACTGCAGCACTCGGGTCACGTCTGACCCAAAGTATGGGTTTGGTGCTGGGTGCTGCAGCCTTGCAGGAGCAGTGCTGGCATTGCATGCAGTATCTCCCTTCTGAGGCAAACCGTCCCCAGGTCAACTCGCACGAGCATTTGCCTTACTGCCGTCTTCTGCTCTGAGCTCCTGAGGATGTTGCCTGCCTGAAGTCTGCTGCTGCAAGCAGGGATGAGTGAGGTTACCTGGAAAATTCCCGTAATTGATAAAAGATGCTACATACAAAGGAAGAGGGTTTTTTTCTAGTGACCTGCAGCACATTTCTGTGTGCACGAATAAGATCTGGTTTTGAATATCACCCTTGTGGCGTTCAGCGCCACTCCAGCTGTTGGCTGATGTGGTCTTCTCTCCAGTGTCCTTGCCTTTTCCCCCCTGAGCTCTTCAAGGCAGACCTGTGCTCTCAGCTGAACTGGAAGAGATGACTTACTCCCTGTCTCCTTTATGCTGGAATCCCAGCTCTCCCCAGCTAGGGTGCCAAAGGCTCTGTTCTCCCCAGCAACACGGCCGTATTCTGGCGAGGCAGAAAACTCTGGTGGGCTGAGTCCAGAAACCTAATGATAGGAAGCAGCAATCTGGTATCTGAGTGCTGTTCTGGGCACAAGCCCGAGCACTGCTTCTGGGCACAGGCAGCCCATCTTCCTCGCTCTTGCTGCACCTAGCCATGCTCGGCTCCAGCACACGCTGGGTGGGCTTCACCTCTGCAACTTCATGTCAGTGTGGGGAGCACAGATTGCCCCAGCTCCTCTTCCAGACTGCCCTGAAGCAGAGACCAGCCTTGCCCTCGCGGGGCCTTGGCTGGGGTTGGTTACAGCAATCATGAGGTCTGTGCCTCAGCACTGGGATCCTGGCACACTCTGCCGAAAACACGTTGCCCCCAGCCCTGAGCAGCCTGGGTGGAGATGGGCTCTGTGATTTGCTCTGCCCCGGCTGCTGTGCGCTGCCTCTGGGATCTGCCACGCATCCCGTCTGGCCGGTGGATCTTCCCCATCCCGCGGAGCGGCGTGTGCCTTCCCCCCCTGCTCTGCTCTTGGCTCATCTCCCGTCCCCACCGTGCACCGAGTGCTCCCATGCAGCACCCGATCCATACGGCAATTTCCGTGGTGGCAGGCAGCCCGAGAGCCAGAATTAGAATAGATGTCTTTTCCGATCGAAGAGCTGATTGATACAGAAAGGGGCCAGTCCAGCATAAATCAGGTGCAATAAGGAGAGAGTCTGTAGACAGCAGCACCTTGCTGTGAGCAGGCCAATCTACGTTTTATTAGATAAAGACTGCAGACAGTCGGCAGCGACTTCTGACATCTGGCCGCAATAGCTGAGCTCCCTTCCCGGCTCTGCTGCTGGCTGGCAGGGAGCAGCACACATGAACAGGGAGCCGAGCTGATTTCCAGTCCCTGTTCCTACCCTCCCTCCTCCGGGTCGCCTGGGCACAGCTGCTGCTTGGGTTCATCTCTGGCGCCGGGGCCCTGGAGGGGCCCATGAAGTGGCCGTGTTAATGGGATCGTAATGGGTTATGCTGTGCCGGCTGAGCCCCTGAAACAGCAGGGTTTGAGCAGATGGGAAGGAGGATGGCTGGCTGGGCTGGGAGGTTTGGAAGGAGATCTGCTTGCTCCTTCAGAAGTTACAAAGGATCCCGGGGGTATTTGGCTTTCCGGCTGAGGCAGGACCCTTCACCCGTGGCTCTCGGGCTTGGAAGCAGTAACTGCTCTTGCAGGTTCAGTGCCACCTGCAGACCCCTGTCCGTTCTGGTCTCCATTCAGCAATTCATTTTTATTCTGATTCCTGCTCTGTGCCACTCTCAGAGGGTCTTCTGGAAGGTTTTTTTCCCCTCTCTCTTCTCCGACTTCGTTGTTTGTCTGCACAGATCAGATACTCACGTGCTGTTGCTCCCGTGTCAGGTTTGCCGTGCCCTGGGCATGCTGGCAGGGGCACACCAGGCTGGCCCCAAGGTGCCCGGCAAAGAGGCACATGCTAGCACGTAGTGGGCCCCCTCCAGGCACTCGGGCTGCTGAGGGGCTGTGGTGCAGGGGAGCCACGAGCTGAGTCCCTGCTCCCCTGTGATGGAGAGGAGGGAGGCCCCATCCCCTCTTTGGGCGGTTGCTGGAGTTGGCGCACGATCAACCCCTGTTTGTCTTGAGCGCGGAGGAGCTCAGGGCGAGTCCTGCTGGTTGTGCTATGGGAGTGACTTTGCTGTGGGTTTACTTGTTCCCTGCAGACAACACGGCTGCGGTGCACACGCAGAGGATGGGCTTCAATCGCCACGAGCAGGATGTGTACTTGCTCCCCATTTTGGTGGTGGACAGTGGCCCCCCGGCCCTCAGCAGCACGGGGACTCTAACCATCCGCATCTGCGGCTGTGACAGCAACGGGGCCATCCAGTCCTGCAACAGCACAGCCTACGTCGTGTCAGCCACGCTGAGCCCCGGTGCCCTCATCGCGCTGCTGGTGTGCATCCTCATCCTGGTCGGTGAGTGTCCGCCTGTCCCCTGGCCTCCTCCCATCCTGTCCCTTCTCCTCTCCATCCAGCATCACACCAGTGAGCGCAGGCAGTTGCTGTGGGCATGGTGAAGGCTCCTTTGCCACATCTTTCCTTGCTGGTAGCTGCAGCGTGCAGGGCAAGAATCATAGAATGGTTTGGGTTGGAAGGGAACTTAAAGATCCTCTAGTTCCAAACCCTGCCCTGGGCAGGGACACCTCCCATCAGACCAGCTTGCTCAAAGCCCCATCCAGCCTGGTCTTGAATGCTTCCAGGGATGGGGCATCCACAGCTTCCCTGGGCAACCTGTTCCAGTGCCTCACCACCCTCACAGCAAAGAATTTCTTCCTAATATCCAATCTAAATCTACCGTCTTTCAGTTTATAATCATTACCCCACATCCTATCACTACGTTCTCTCATAAGGAGTCCCTTCCCATCTCTCCTATAGGCCCCCTTTAAGTATTGGAAGGGGCTATAAGGTCTCCCTGGAGCCTTGCCCCCTGCCAGTGGGGGACCATCGGGCAAGCTCCCGCGTTTGCCCCAGCTCCCCTGTGCGGGGCTCAGCAGGGCAGCCAGAGCAGGGCTCCCTCTGCACAGGCCGGGGGGAGCCGCTGCCTGGCAGAGGCTGGAGAGCTGCTGGCTTGCTCCCTGCCTCGCTGGGCAGGAGCTGAGAGCTGCTTGCAGGCTGCCATGCCATACCCACGGCAGTCGGGATACGAGCGCATCCCAGCACGGTGGCCAAGGATGGCAAGTGTGGGGCGTGCAGTTGTGCTCTTACCTCGGAGCGTGGGGAGGGTCAGAGTTGGAGTGTGGATGCTCGCAAGCCAGACCACTGCCCAGGTTGGAACCTGCGCCCTGGGAATGCTGCTGGCTGCCACTGACACAGTGGCACAAGCTTGTGTTTGGGCCATCATGGCACGGTGTGAAGGTGCAGGGGAGGCGTGGGCTTCTGTGCTGGTGGGAAAGGGCTCTGAGAGAGGGGTGTTGCAGTGCCCTCAGGTTTAGCACAGGGCAGTTGATGGATGCTGCTGCTGAAAGCCCTCTGGCATCAGTGCGGGCTCGCAGCTGGCTCCTGAAGGCTGTCCGGACACCTGCAGAAGCCAGCGCCTTGTTGAGTGAAGTCTCCTCTCCTTGGCTCCCCATCTCCTGCTGTGTCTCCATTTAGAAAACCCTTTCCCACAGGGTGCACTTTACACTGGTTTCATTTTCCAACGCAGCGCAAACAAATTTCTGCCTAATTGCCCAAACGAATAAAGTGCACACTGGTGCTTTAAAGGTGATGGGATGAATGGATGATGATCCAGGACACATCTGCAGCTCGTTGCTCAGGCTCTGTGCCATCTGCTCCACATTCACCCTCCCAACATTTGGCTGCTGCTGCGATTCATGCACCCCCTTTTCCCACTCATCTTCTGCAGAATCCATCCGTTTGTCTGTCCAGCCGTGCCTTCATCCCTCTGTCCCTCCTGTCTCAGCGGTCGTGCTGCATGGGAAAGGAAGCTCCTGGTCTGCACTGGAGCCCAGGCAAACCTCTGTGACACAGCACAGATGCTGTTTGATGGCTGATAGGAACCAGCTGATACACTGGGGGTCTCGGCTGCTGGGCTCCCCGTGCCTCTGCGCCCTGCTGCCGAGCACCAGCCATCCTTGCCCTGCTCCCATCTGACCGTCTCTTCCTTTCCCAGTGCTGGTCCTTCTGATCCTTACACTGAAGCGACACCACAAAAGCCACCTGACGTCCGAAGATGACGAGGACATGAGGGACAATGTCATCAAATACAACGACGAAGGGGGTGGCGAGCAGGACACAGAGGCCTACGACATGTCAGCCCTGCGCAGCCTCTATGACTTCAGTGAGATCAAAGGCAGCGACGGAGGCGGGGGGCCAGGAGAGGGGGTCCCCAGCGGAAACCCAGCCTCCGAGCTCCATGCCCTCCCGCAGTGGGTGCAGAGCCCGGACCTGGACTTCTCTGTGTTCAGAGACTATATCTGCAAGAAGGTGGAGCAGGCAGACGAGGACCTCTCCGTGCCACCCTACGACTCGTTCCAGACCTACGCCTTCGAGGGCTCGGACTCCCCCGTGCCCTCCCTGAGCTCCATCAACACCTGGTCCAGCGGCTCGGAGCAGGACTTCTCTTACCTGGGGGTCTGGGGGCCCCGTTTCCGGCAGCTGGCAGCGCTCTACGCGGGGCGCAGGGGTGAGGAGGACAGCGAGGAGTCCTAGCCATCCCGCCAACCCCTCGTGAGGCTCCCAGCGCCTCCTGGACCAGGGCTCCGTGCCACCAGGTGCCACGCGGGGACAGCGTGTGCCTCTGGCTGGGCTCGATAGCTGCCGGACAGGGTCTGCACCGCGGTGACAGGGAGCACTGGGTGACATGCTCCTCAGCAGCTTCCTCCTGTTCGGGGCACCTCTGCACCCCCACGGCGAGGCCAGGGTGCCCAAAGGAGCCACTGTGGCCATCGTCATCTCCTTAATACCAGTTTCCATTAAAGCACTACACATTAATTTAAGAAAGAGAAAATCTAATTCAAGAGAGTTTGGATGGGGATTCTCCCCCACGAATTATCATTTAAATAGATCTGTTCAGTGAGCCCAGTTTAGGAGAGGAAGAGCAAACCGGGAGCCTTTTGTCGTCTAAATTGGTTTTGTCACTTGAGTCAGAGCATTTGAAGTGCTTTGATTTCTTTAAGAGCTTTGCTTGCAGAGGGAAACAAGCTTTTAACTTCTGTTCAGCTTTTCCCCCCTTAGGTTTGCTTGCTCTTTGGAGTCCTCCTTCTCTCCGCAAGTGGGCTCCTCGGCGGCATCGGAGGGAGCGTGGGGCGCTGGGGATGCGCCTGCTGGATGCGGGCTCCGGGCTCACAGCCTGCACGGAGCAACCGCTGCACTAGAGTTCACTTCAAAACACACTTCGCCTCTAAGCTGCAATTGCTTGCTCTCTCAGTTCTTAGACCTTTCTTGGTGTTATCAGAGATGCTTGTGATTTGAAGGGGCTCTCCCTGCACAGCGGAGGTCGTCTGTGAGGTCCTGATGTGCCCCGTGGCGCTGGTGATGGATGGGGACATCCCACCTGCTGCCAAGGCATGGTGCTGTGGCCGGAGTCATGGAGCAGCCGCGGTGCTGGGGAGCACTGTCGGAGGGGTGCGGAGTGGCATTCCCTGTGGCGGCTCTGCCAGCCACTCGGGCCAGGCTGGGCCCGGGTCTGCAGGGCCCTCAGCCGAGCTCTAGCTTCCCACCAAATGTCATGGGCTGCGCAGGGGAGAGGGCAGGACATCAGCACACCCTGGCCTTGAGTGATGGGGCAGAGCTGCGTCCTGGCTAGAGGACCACACTGTAGGGCACGAGAGAACCCCAGCCCCCTGGTTTGGAGAGATAATTCCTGCTTACACCCAGCTGTGACAGCAAAGCATCACCATCGTCAATAGAAAAGCCATCCCCAGGACAGGTCCACGAGGCCAGATCCTGCTGGCACTGCAGTGCAGGCTGGGCAGCGGGTCTGGGACACCTCAGGGTTACCCCAGCTGTCCCCACCCCGGCACGGCGCCCTGCAAGAAACCTGCGCAAGCTCCCGCAGCGGGGCCGCCTTTCTGTGAAATCCCTGGTTTCGAGAGGCAGGTCAGGAGGAGGCCAGCAGGATGTGCCGTTGCTCCTCGGGCTGCAGATGATGCTGGAGGTAAGCGCTGGGTGCCCCGCGCCTTTCCAGCCTGCTACCTTCCCCCAGGGTGAATTGAGCAGCACTTCGAGCAACACCCCTGGGCAGCTTCTCAGGCCACGCTGGCTTGTGCAGCTACTTATCTGTTCCTGTTGGGAAAAAAAAAATCAATTATATCATTGATAGGTAACTGATAAGGTCTCCAAGGCCTGACACATCCCGGGCTTGTCATTGGGTTTGTCCTTTTAGTTTAGCCACAGACAGTCTTTTCTATCCTTGGAGAAGGTTTAAATGTAAATGTACACGCGTGTTCATTTTCCACTGTGTTTTGCTTCCCGGCTGCTGGCGTTGGTCCTTTGGCTGCAGCATGAGACCTGACAGCAGAGAAGGGCAGGACGCGTCTTTGCCACGGCTCCTGCCCTGGGCTGCTCCTGCCCCGGGCTGCTCCTGCCCGCTGCCGCCACGTCCACCCACGCAGGAGCCGCAGCTCGGCTTTCGTGCTGGGACCGGGAGCTGCTCGCTTCTCAGGGTCTCTCCGGTCTCCCCCCCGCAAAAAGGAGGTGGCAGGCATCCCGCTGCTGGCACCCGCACCCCGGCGTGCTGCTGGTTCACTGTGACGATGCTGGGAAGGCAGCGGGGCCAACGGGCTGCTTCACACTGGCCCTCGAGTGCCGGCTCTGGCCACTCCACCTCAGGCAGGTGATGCCCCGACCCCGGAGCAGGAGAATGGAGAAAGCCCTCTCTTTCCTCAGGAACGTGTTCGTGTTTTCCCTCCGGGCTGAAGAGGTGTGCCCTCGCCCCTCCGGAGCTGGCCCTTCCTCTAGCAAAAGTGTTGTGCAATAGCAGGGCTCTGTCCGTAGGAGATGGGGTCTGACAGGGTACGTGTTTAGCAACCCCCCCACCGGGTTATTCTCCATCCCCGACCAGCCAGTCCTCCCTAACGCGCATGCACGCACGCTTGCGTTTTAATTTCTATCCCACGTGTAAATACGGGAGGAGCGCGGATGCCGAGCGAGCCGGCTGCTCCACTGCCCCGCACTCCCTGCCCGCCCGCACCCAGCGGGAGGAGCTGGCGGCTGCCACCGTGTCTGATGGAGTCACTTTGGTTTCCTTTCTCTACCCAAATGAAATTAGGAGGTTGATTTCCTCACCCCTGTTATTTTTTCAAGGTCTTTCTAGGACCTGGGAATAAATTATTTCCTTGTCGTCTAGCCTGAGTCTTATTTGCTTATTTTTGTCTTGTTTTGTTTCCTTATCTTGCACTGTCAACAAGGTCACATCTGTGCCTCCCCAGAGGGACCAGCCAGGTTTTGTCCCACCGTCAGGATGGTCCGTGGCACAGCCCGGCACGGTGTCTTCCCTGCCAGGAGCTGGCAGCCAAACCACCTGCCTCCCACAGCAAGGTCCCACTGGCAGGATGCTGCTTCTTTGGCTTCTTAGAATCAGAGAATTGCCTAGGTTGGAAGGTACCTTTCAGATCATCGAGTCCAACCATCAACCTAACTCTGACAAAAACCATCATTAAACCATGTCACTTAGCACTACGTCTACCTGTCTTTTAAATACCTCCAGGGACGACAATTCCACCACTTCCCTTGCTCCTGATTTTCATGGAAATGCTCATCAGAAAAAGTTTCTTCAAGAGAAGGGTCATTTATTCTGGCTGAATTTGAAGGAAATGATGGGGGAAAAACATGCCTGTGGCTTTCTCCATCTCTTCAGGAGGAGAAAGCCAGGTTGTGCTTTGAGTGGTATGAGGTGCTGGGTGCATGGTCCAGGCTGGCTGCGGTGCCTCCTGGCCATGTCTGCTCCCAGCAGGAGACACCCCAGCACCAGGGCCCGGGGACTGAGCCCCCGGAGCTGGGCCAAGGCTCCCCAGTGTGGTCCCAAAAGCACTGGTCCCTGTGGGAGAGCACCAGCAGCTCATCCTGCGAGGGGAGGGGGTCATCATTCCTTCATCCTGCAGAACAACAGCAGGAAGAAGAAGAGGCAAACTGCACACCAAGCAACAAAAGAAAGTCTGATGATGCATGTTCCTGATCTTCCTGTTTCAGCCAACGGAGTTCCTTAGTGTTCCTTAAAAAGTGTCTCTTCAGTGTGGTTCTCTTGAAGTCACCAACAGCCTCATAGCTGACCGGGTGATCACTCACAAGCTCCGATCCACAGACCTCTTCCCAGCTTCAATACAGCTGGGCGTTGTCAGTGGGTTTTGTGACCATGACCCGTTCTCATGTTGGCAATGCCGTGTATTACGGCAGTGTTCAGTTATTGGCTGCAGCAAAAAAACCTCCTTCGTATTCAGTTTTAATACTGAAATGAGGCAAATAAATGACACTCTAGCCTGACCGCAGATAAATCAATTGCTGGTGGGTTTCTTGGTGGCGAGGGACTGAGGAAGGAGCAACGTGTTAATGGAAAACAAGCGTGAACCTCCCTGAGCCCAGGAATCCTGGTCAAGGCACGCAGCTGTGTACGCTCCTGTACCCGTCGGTGGCTGGATGCGGTGACAGCAGCTGGCCGGCACAGAGAGAGGGGGACACACGCTAAACTCTGTGGTGGCATCAGTGTAGGTCAGCAGATAGCACAGGCAGAATTTAGACCTCTCCATAAAGTGACAGTCATTTAAATAGCATCTTGCAGTCCTCACTCTGAAAAAGGCTTATTGATCCCTGAGGTCTTTAAGCATTTCCATATCCTTCACCATCCCCGTGCCTCCACTCCCACCCTGCTCCCTCAATTATTCACTAAATGTTATGGAAGAAGCATCTGGTGACCTTTGACGACAGCAGTTAGTGGGATGCTGTAACAGAAGGGAGGAGTCTTGAGGCCGGAGGGTTTTTCAGGCGTGCAAGGTTTGCTGCCAGACCCCAATGTACACCCAGCTTTTCTTGTCACAGTTGCAGCGAGCGCCTCTATAGCTGCCAGCCTTGAGGAGGCCTTTTTGCAAGCATCATCATTAATTGCCCCAAAACAGCGCATGTCTCAGCAGCGTGCTCACAGCTGTATGATCCGGCAGTTCCGGAGACATCGGCCTGTTGCTGTTTGCAGAGGTTCTGATGGTTGCTGTGTGTTTGCACCCTGGGTTTTCAGCTCAGGACCTTGGCAACAAGGGCTCGCACATTCCAGCCGCGGCCAGCACAGAGATGTGCTGGCTCCACACATCTCCCTGGCTCCTGCTGTCCAACTCGGGCATGCAAACAAGCAGCCTAGCTACCTTGGGAGTCCGGGGATCGAGTGGGCTGGATTGTCCTGGGAACTCCCCATCAGCAGAGGAAGCACCTGCAGTTAATGTGCTCCTAACGAAGGAGGTAACAAGTGCCTAGCATTGAGTGTGATGAGCCTGGGCCGTGCAGAAGGATTTGCTTCTTGATATTGTGGAGGAATGGAGAGAGCTCAAAGCGACAAGTTGCCAGCCAGAACCAGACCCTTAACTACAAAAGAGGAGGATTATTGAGAGCTCTGATTGCAGAAGCATCTGTGAAGATGTTTGAAGAGCTCTATGCCCCCTCAACGCAGCCCCTTTGGAGGAGATCTTTCTATAGCATCTTCTCTCTCCTTAGCAGTTGCACAGCAGCCTCTGGCTCCTTGCAGGGCAAGGGCAGGTTGATCTCTTTCTTCCTTGCTTCTGCAGGAGGGGAAGCCAGTCCTGCTCTGCAGACTGGTGCCCAGTGGCAGGGCTGTCCCTGATCCAGGGGCTGAGCAGGCTGGGCAAAGCCAGGGGCTGCTCCGCTGGCGAGTCTGGAGTGAAGGTGCTTCTTCCAGGTCAGTTTTCTCACATCAGAGGCAGCTCCTGGGTTGTGAAACACGCAGCACCATAGACCAAGGGCTCTCAGATCATTAATGATGCCCCCATTTGCCTGCATGGAGCGGGGCAGTGGGTGTAGGGAGTCATCCCCCTCGCTACCCCCCTCCAAGGCTGAGGCAGTGACCCTCGCCACACGGGATGCAGCCCGAGGCTGTGTGCTGGCAGGGGACAGTAGCATTTGCCACCGTTGCGTTCTGAACGAGCCCTGCAAGGCTGGTGCCCCTGTGCTATGACGGCGGCTGGATACCACAGCTCCGCTCCCAGCCCCAGCACGGGGATGCTGCAGCGGTCACCTCTAACGCCTTCGCTGGGAGGCACCACGAGCTCCGAAAGGCAAGGTGTCCGAGCCTCCTCCAGAGAGATATTTACAAAAGATCGATGTGATCTGCTGGGATCATTAAGGGGAAATGAAAAAAGGGCAGTGATATCTGCACCCCCAGGAGAAAAATACATCTCTGGTAACTGAGTGCAAGCAAGGCCATGTAAGGCTCTGCCTGCTGCTCATGTTGGTAATACACGGCTCGGGAAGGTGATCGCTTTTCCTCCCATATCCTGCGAGGAAGCTGCTCTCTCGCCAGAAAGCTGCCTCTCACCACCTCTGCCACAGCTACTATCACAGTTCCCTGCATCCTTTCATTTACCAAGCCCTTGAGCTTTCTTTGGGGTTGGTATCAGACTCTCGCTGCTCAGCATAATCTCAATTTTGCATCTCTCCTCTTTGTGCTCAGCGCAAAGACAGCAGCTGTGTCTTGTCAGGGGGTTCTTGCTGTGCCGCGGTGCTCCAGTTTGTGCTCTCTCCTTGCTGTGGCTCTGCTGCTTCCCAGCCCATCCCAGGAGTGTTTCCAGCATCCCAGAGGTGACCTAGACTTGTGGTCTGCAGCGGCAGGTATTCCCCCCTGCTCACTAGCAGGGATGGGAGCTCAGTTTCCAGGCAGCTGTTACCGCTGTGTGTTGCCACAGCCAGATAAGTTAGGAAAAAAAAAAAAAAAATCATTGAATTTTACTTGGCCTTGGAATCTTGCTCCTGGGCAGGCAGTCAGTGGGGGCTGAAGTTTCCCCCTTGTTTTGCTGAGCACGCCGAGGCGGTGCGGTGGAGAATGGGCATTCCTGCTGTTTGCCAGGACTGCGTCCTGTTCAGGACACTGGTGCCACGTGGGGTGGCCAGACTGGTTGTCACCTACTCGCATATCCCAGCCTGGGCTTGCTCCCGGCACCGTGGTTCTTTTACGGATGAGCATGGGTTTAATGACCGTTCTTCAAATTCTTAGGGAAAGACCCCGTGCTTTGCAAAGCTGGATCCAACACAGGCCAGGCAGAGCCTGAAGCGGTCAGGATACGCAGCCACGGTACCAACAGAGCAAGGGAAAACCAGGAGCCCCCGCGCAGTAATTGCACAGCCCCAGCTTCACAGAGGGCCTCAGCCCAGCCTGCCCTCGCCGATGCTGGAACCCGGATGGGGGCGGGGGGGGTGGTCAGCATCTGGCCTTTAGTGTCACGATATTGCACAGCAGGGAAGGGTAAAATACGGGAGCAGGAGCTGAGTGCCTCAGCATTTGCCTCTCCTGGGTTGTGCAGCATAGCACGCTGCCCATCGCCTCTTCTGCCCGTGCCTTTGCCAGTCACAGAATCATAGAATAGGATGCCGAGCGGTTGCTCTTAGACATCCCTCATCTATTGCCAGCGACAGGCAGTGTTTGTGGCTCGGGGATTGTTAACTGCCCTGTCCGGCTGTGCTGTGATTTTTATGGATGTATATTTTTCATCTGTCTCCATCGCTGCCGTAGAGGAGCTGCTCAGGTGAGCGTGAATGAGTCCAGCTGTTTGCTGGGGGGTGAGGGGGGAGCAGATGCCAGCCATTTCTAAGCAGAATGCATCCCCTTCGCTAGTGTTTTGACCACGGTAATTGGAGAAGTTTTAATCCCTCTTCTGCAGGGGGAAGCACGCATCGCTAACAGAAACAGTCCACCCCGATGTATCCCCAGCTGAGTCAGCCTGCAGCAGCTTCCTCCGCGGTCAGAAGAGTCACTCACCTTTAGCCAGGAACCAGGCAGCTGCTGAAATCCCTTCACATTGCACGCAAATTAGGCATTGAAAATACTCATTACAGCCAACATGACACGCCTTCATTATTCCAGAATAATTGTCTGAAAAGCTCAGCTCCACAGCACAAACTTGGCTTGGTGCAGAAATGTGATAAAAAGAAAACAGGAAGTGCAATCAATGCTTGTAATCCTTTTAAATAAAAAGGTACTTGCTAGTAGCTGCCAACATCTTTAAAAAGCTGTGATTTCCCTGGAGAGAGCCCTTATCAGCTATGACTGCATGTCATTCTGGCTGGCTGTCAATCCATCAGACTTCAGTGCCACTGACATTAAGAAGCCAGGCGTTAAGATTATCACATTTAGCCGTAATGTAGCACAGATTGTGTTGACATTTGGAAAGTATTCCACCACAGGAGCCATTTGACTTCAATACTTTCTGCCCAAAGAAAAAAAAAAATACAAAACCACACAATGAAAAAACCCGCTTTGAACTGTTTCAGGGAGGGAACCCCCTCTGCCTGCTGGGTGGCTGTGACACCCTGCCATCGCGGTGAGGAGGAGGAGGCTGTGATGGCTGGGAGCAGGAGGGACCCTGGCTCCAAGGGGGCTGTCAGCCTGCCGAAAGCTGTGTTCTGCTGCTGGCAGCTTCCTCCGGAGCCCTGCCACGCAGCTCCGCAAGGTCTCCCAGCCCCACGCACGTGGAGTCTGGGCAGGGCTTGCCGTGAAGGTCCAGCACCGCTGCCCTGCAGAAACGCGGCTCCCCAGTGCCTTCGCCGCACCTGGGTCCTGGTTTGAGCCATACGGGATCAATTTCTGTTTCGCTAATTTTACTTCTCGATAAGGTCTTTTCTAATGCTTGGGAAAACTGCATTTTTTTTTAGAAGGCTCTGGTGTCTGAGTTTGTAAAAATACTCACTTTATAGCCAGCTCTGGTGTGTGGGTTTCAAGTGTTTTCAAGCTCGCCAGGTGCGGGGATGAGGAGGAGCGAGACCCGGGCACTTGACCCAAGCTGACAACAGGATTATTTCATTCCTTGAACGTCACGTTCAATGTAAATTAGAAAGTTTGCTGAGACGCTCTCTCTCTCTCATGATGGCTGTCGTCCTGAGAACTCCTTTCCGTGGTTCTGGAGCGCCACAGGGCTCGCAGTGTCCCACATTTGCTGTCCCCGGCTGGGAGTGACACAGCTTCCTGCTGAGAGAATGGGCTGAGTATGATCCTGGTATATTTTATATTGGTGTTGGGATCAATACTGGTTCTTTAGTATTCTTAATGTTAATTATTTAGTCTTGTTCTATTAAATCTGTTTATATTTCCGCCCTTGTTTTTCCCAATTCCCCTTCCCGGGTGGGGAGGTGTCATTGGATGATAGAATAATTGTTCTAGCTATTGTCTAAACGACAATAAATTGTTGTAGCTTCTTCAAACTGTAATAGCCTAGCGAGAAGCACACTTGTACATTCGTTAGCTGAGGACATGTCCCTTGTGAACACCCTGGACAGTGTGACGCAGCACCTTCTCTGCCGCTGGGGACCAGGAGAGCATCACCCTGGGCAGACACCATGGGGACAAGGGCTCCATCCCTCCTCCTGGCACATCTCCTCCTGGGAAGGGCTCTTCCCGCAACAGAGAGGGGGATATTCCAGGCTGTGTGCTTAGGGGGAGGCTAGGCCATAGAAACAATGGTAAACGACCTGAAATGAACTGATTAATCTCTTTAAATAACTGTGAAACCATTTTCCAGAAAAAGTTAATCTACTCTAAATGGCTCCGGTGCTTTTCCTGGGTCCCAATCAATATGTGGTCGCTTGCTTTTCATGTGTGATTCACAGTAATTGCAAAAGAGCATTTTCTGAAGAAAATTACATTCTGCAAGCAGAAATGCAGAGAGACACTAGGAACAATTAGCATTAAATCCCAGAAGAAGGCACGCTGTCGGGCTCAGGGGCAAGCTGGAGATGCTGCAGCACCACAGCTCAGTGTCCTGGATTCCTCTCCAGGAAGCCACCGGAGATGCTGGAGCATGTTACGTCCATCTGGTTTGTTCAGGAGCCTCTGCTCCTTCTAGGTCTGGCTGTGGGGACCCTGGCCTGTGGACTCCCAGCCCACCAGCTGCAGAGAAGGTGGCCACAGGACTACGAGGTTAGGCAGAGACACATCCCTTTCCTGCCACCACAGGAACAGATGTGTGCAGAGCCGATGTAGCCCCTCTGCAGGTCAGATCCCCAGGTCTCTCCCATCCCCTTCATCTCCTGCTCAGGTTTTTATGTGCTGGGTTTGCCCCATCCTTGCCCAGCCTGCTGGCACGTGCCCACACAACCGGCTCCTGGTTTGCCCAGGAGGGCTGGCGCGGGGCGGGCAGGGAGGCAGCGGGGAGGATGGGTGGACAGGCAGATGTCCCCAGCAGGGCAGAGCTTCCCCCAGGCTGCCCAACACGGGGCAAGCGGGGGTCCTGCCCAGCCTCCAGCCTGAGAAGAGGACAGGCACCCCCTCCCAAGGAGTCCATCGCTTCTCTGTCATCTGCTGTAAAACCAGAGCATAATTTTCCAGGATGTCATTCTCATTCTAGGGGGAAGTCTTATTACTTGTGATTTACCCATAAAAAAGCCTGGTGAGTTATGAGTGTGTGTCTGTGGGTTTGCCCATCAATCCATCACGGGGGCTGAGGGCGGGCTCTCCGCAGGGCAGGGGGAGCACGATACGGGGACTAAGGTTAGCATGCCACTGTGATTGACACGCTGCTTTTACCATCTGTAAAGCTTCTGACATATTCCTTTTGGCTCGGTGCGGATCCGCGCTGCTGAGCACCAGCACAAATGTCATTAAAACATGTTCTACCCATGGTACCTATAAATAATTGAGGCGGCAGGTCTGCACTAAGCTCTGTGCTGCAGCTTTCTGCTCCTCCGGTGAGGGGACCCAGGAAGATGATGACCTTTCCTCCCCCTAGCTACCATCTTTGAAATGAAGGGGTGCCTGGCACTTTGTCCCCACACTCACTTCTCTGCCGGATCCCTCAGGCCATGCAGGATGCTCCCAGGGCTTGCGGGGGGTGTCTGGTGTGCTCCCTGCAGTGAAGTGAGCAGGGAAATCCATGGCTGAGAACATTTCTCGCTGCTGTGGCCTTGGTAGTGCCTGATTTGAAGCAATTGGTCCATGAGCATGGCTTTCCTTGCCTGGCTGAGGCTGGTGGGAGCATCTCAGCTCTGTGCGAGACCCACCAGGCTGCTGGCACCGTGGGATGGTGCAGTTCCTGCCACCTGTCCCATTCACGGGATGGACTGCCCTGGCCCTTCTGCATGTCCTGGCACAAAGGGCAAGTGCCGTCCTTGATCCGGGCTCCTGTGGGCCAGCAGGCACAGACCATGGGCTGGCAGATGAGCTTTCAGGCAAGGTA
Organism: Rynchops niger; assembly: GCA_013400035.1. Taxonomy (NCBI): domain Eukaryota; kingdom Metazoa; phylum Chordata; class Aves; order Charadriiformes; family Laridae; genus Rynchops; species Rynchops niger. Next base: position 232,406 of record VXBH01001611.1, on the reverse strand, counting down.
GCAGCGTGGGCCAGCAGGAGGCTGCACAGCCCCTGCGAGCCTGTCTCTGGTGAGAGGGGCAAGCTCACGCCTTCAGCATCAGCGCCTGTCACGCAGGTGCTGGCTCCCTCCATGCCCACAAGCAAGTTGCTGCTTTTTCTCCCTTCTCATGACAGCCACCAGCTCCCCCGTGTCAGTGGGAGTCATTAGCAAGCCTGACGCTGGGAACATGCAGTATAAATACTGAGTGCTAATATCTCCACTTGGCGGTGATGGTAGCAGTAATCCCAGCATGACGCCGTCCCCCCCCAGCAGCCCATGCCCTGCCGTCCCTCGGCTCTGCCAGCCTGCAGCCAGGCTTCTTCCAGCCGTCTCACAGCTCCCTGGGGTCCAGGTGGGCACCTGTGGGAGAGAGCAGTGTCACCCATTGCCCAGAGAGCCATAGCCGGGTGTTCTAGGGATGGAGAAACACCCTTCTGCCCCAGCGCCAGACCTCTACCACCACATCCCGGGCCAGGCTGGCAGCGCCGGGCAGCAGGGCTGAGCATGGCCACCCTGTCCCCCGCACACAAGCCCATAGAGCCGTGGGCACATGCGGAGGCAGGTGCTGGTGTCTGTCTGCGTGTGGAGGCGTGCAGCCATGCAGAAGCTTGTGTGTGTGTGTGTGTGTGCGCGCGCGCCGAGGCACAGACGCCGCACTGTGCAGGATGCATATGCCCTGACAGATCATGAAGGTATATTAAATAGCAGCTGTCGGGCTCTTTCTGAGCACAGCGGTAACACAGTTGGGACCATTGTGATGTCTTCTTAATTTAAACTCGTGTTGTCTTTCAGCCACGTGCTAATGAGGGCTAATGGGGAGATCAGCCTGCTGTTTGCCAGCGTCACTGTGTGCTTTGCCACGGCCCTGTCACTCCTGCAACCTAGCTGTCCTCGCCCGCTGGTTCCTTTCCCTGCCTTGCTGCTCCAGTGGGGAGGGGGACTCGAGGTCTGCTCCCCAGGGAGTGAGCTCCAGCTCGGCATGTCAGAACCTGCTCTGCTGAGCTGTCTTCTCCGACCATGGAGCAGCAGAACTCAGTCAGGGAGTTAAGCCTCCTCGTGCTGTTCGTGGGCAGCCCCTGCGGTCTCTGGGATCCCTTGTATCGCAGCATCAACAGCCCCAAGAGCCCTGACCAGACCCTGTGGCTGGGATGCCCGCAGTGCTGGCATGGCCCCTCCTGCCCCTGGAGTGCCAGGACAGATGTACCCTTGGGACACTCCTCATAGAGAGGGGGCAGCTGAATGTGCAGCCCGTGTCAGCCCCTCATACTGCCCCACCGTGCCTTGGGGTCTGCACGGGCGCAGCACTCTCTGGTAACCAGAGGAGTGATAGCCCTGGCTGGTTTGGCCATGGCTCTTTTTCACCTGTGTGTCCATCCTGGCTTGCATGGCTGTGGTGCTGGAGCAGCTCTGCATGGAAAATCTCTCTTTCACAGGACTGCTGTAGGCTTCCCAGGAAGGACAGAGCTTTGGGAGCAGCCGCAGGGGGGCCATCGTCCCGCTCCCTGCCTGTCCTACACTCCAGGGCTGCCTGCTCTCCCTTCGCCACAGCCACAGGTGCCGGGTACACAGCACAACCTTGTCCAAGGGCTGCAGCAGGGACCCGGCAGTGCCATCAGGCACGGCTGGTGGTCGAGCAGCCCGATGGGTGCCAGCGCTGGCCAGCGGGAGCGGGAGCAGGGCGCTGGAAGCTCGGTGCTGCCAGCATCCCTGGAGCCACTTCTCCCGGCCCAGTCTCCCCAGCCCTGCGTAGCACTAATCCACATATTTATCAGGATTAATGAAGCATGCAACAAATGTATAGGGGAGCCAAAGCAAGCAGCAGAAAGGCAGAGACAACGGATGACAGCAGGCGAGGAGGAAGATAAGACAGTGCATTGTGCAGACCCGGGGAGCGGTACGAAGCCACTCGTGCACTCGCTGGCCAGGACTGCATGGGCAACGCACCCTCCCTTTGTGCACGCTCCCAAATACCTGCACGGACACACAGAAATTCTCCTGCTTGCTCACCATCGTGTCTCTGTGCGCACAGGCGTAAAGAAAAAGAGAGCGCATCTTACCAGAGATCAGCTATTGATGTTTAAAAAAAGCCGTCGAATACTAACGCAGCCACTTACGCCGTATTTGCATAGTTGCTTAATAAAAAATAATGGCTGTTCAAAGCCCAATCATTAATTACCCGACGTATTTTCTTTTAACTCCCTCCCTTTTTTTTATTACAGACTAAGCTGTTTTCCTGCTTATTCAGCAAAAGCTCCTCACTATTCCACCAGGACGAGACGTGCAATAAATATGTACTTATTAAGTGTGCGTTACAACTACACAAGCTGAGAGAAGTAATAACAGGCCCAACATAAAGCTGAAGTATTTACGCATGTACCTAGGGCCACTTTAGCTATTTATTTTCACAAAGAAATTAAATTAGATAGTTTGATAGCTCTCAGAGTGATTATGGTGGGAATTTACATAGGGCCCAGCCTGTCGGGTGGAGGTGTGTGTGAAGGAACAAGCCTGCTCTGAGGACGGGCTGCGGACGTCCTACTGAGCCCCAGGTGTGTGGCAGGACCCTCTGCCAGGATAGCACGATGTCCCCCAGTCCCCGGGCACCCTGCCCTGCCTCCCACACCGGGCATCCAGCCGGGACACCAGGCAGCCCCCCCCGGCACGCTCCTCACTGCGACAGGACAGCCACACTTCATGGGAAATATGGCCCTTGGAGAAAAAAATCTTGGGCCATGGAAGAAGGGCAAGTTTTCTCAGAAAAAATCGTCTTTTCAAAGCGTTTTCGCTTGAAAGAATTGAAAGCATCGCAGCGTCGTTGTGAGTTTTAAACTGTCATCCCTTTTAAATGCTTTTAGACCGAAAACATGACACCTGCCCCGGTCGAGGATGCGCGGGAGGGGCCGCCGGAGCAGCTGCCGCCCGCCCTCCAGCCATCACCGCCCTGCGGGAGGCCCGGCAATTAGTGAGCTACCTGATTAGTGCTGATTGCTCACCCCGCCGCCCCCTCCCTCCGCCCCCCGAGCCCGGTGCTGCCTGCGGTGCTGCCTGCTCCGCCCCGCCGCCACCCCGCACCGGCCCCGGGGTGACACGGGGGCACCGAGCCCCGGGGGCCACCTGCAGCCCCCGCCCCTGCTCTCCAGGGACCGTCTTCCCCTTGCGCTTGTCCCCGTAGTGCCTGATGTCCCCTTGTGCCTGTCCTGCAGGTTCCTGATGCCTCTGAGTTATTAAAGATGGGATTTTTAAATAGCACGGAGGATGTTCAAGTTTTGTGGTGTCAGCACAGGGGAGTGACAGGGAGCTGCTGGGAACCAGCCCAGCCCCTCCAGTGACAGTGTCCTTTAATTACAATTGATAACCTGCCATCTCCCTCCCTCAGTGCTCACTAGCTCATCATCTTGCAGGGGGGGAGTGGGCGACCCAGACCCCATCCTGCTGGTCCCCTGGACTCAGGCACAGTCTGCTCTGCCCCTCCCTTTGCACAAATTTTCTCTAATCAAAATGAAACATTGGCAAGATGCCTTCCAAGGAGGCAGAGGCACCTCTTGGAGAAGTGCCCTGCGCCTGCCCATCCAGACATCCCATGGTGTGGCAGTGCCTGGTCACCCTGTGCACTCTGGCAACTGCTTCCAGAGGGGGCTCGTAGGGAGACCGGCAGCTTCCAGACATGGGAGATGGTGTTTGCTGGCAGAGGGAGTGAAAAGAAAACTGCCTCTGCTCAGGGGCACGGCTGGGGTGGGAGAAAGTGGGCTGAGCGATGGGGCCGACGGAGGGATGTGCCTGCTTGCCAAGAAGAGTATAAGAACCACCGCTCTCTGGTGAAACAGGAGGGAACACAGCTCAGCAATTACAGCACAATTAGCTCAAACAGCAGGTTGATTGTAAATTGCAGCTCTGTGCCAGCTACAAGTACGGAGCGAAAGGCAGGCGGGAGCTCTCCCGCAGCCCTGCTGGCTCTGCCCGCAGCCCGAGACAAGCTGGAGGTGTAGGGCCACGGTCCCCAGCATCCCCTGTGGGATCTCCTGGCACCCTGCCCTGCTCCCCCACCCCGTCCGGCGCTGTGGACACAGGAGAGGTGGTGAGGAACGCTGTGGGCTTGCTGCAGCGTGATCCCTATGTGGGAGGGCTGCCAGGAATGGCTCCGCAGGCACCCAGTGCAGCCGCAGTGGTGGGTGTTGTCGACCTTCCCAGGGCCCCAGGGAACGGCAGCCACCCTGAGCCCTGGGCAGAGCTCCTGGGAAGCCTCACTCCTTGCCGGGGCTCTGGGGCTTGGCCAGTGGTGCCAGGACTGCTGCTGGCTCAGGGCCCAGGATGAGCTGTGCCACCAACTGCCTTCGTCAAGGAGCCCCAGACCAGGTCTCCAGCGAGAGGCAGCCTTGCTGCGAAGCCAGTAGTTTTAACACTCCTCCTGCAGCCAGCATGAGGAGCAGCTCGGGGAGGAGAGCACCTCAAAGAGAGGGTACCCCCTCTGCCCATCCCTGTGGTGGCAGTGGGGGGACAGGGCTGAGCGTGGGCTCACTTTGCAGGAGCTGCTGACGCCAAGCAGAGGAGCGTGGGTGTTCGGCTGCTGCGGGGATGAGTGGCAATTAACACTTGCTCTTTTCCTGGGAATGACTCTGCCTCAAAGCAGCCTGTTCTCTGGGGCTGTGCGTCTGCAGGGTGCTACGCTGATCTGCCTGGAGCAACCAGGACAGCCACCGCCAGGTGACAGGGAGGGGACCCCGTGCTGGAGCCCAGCTGTGCTGGGGGGAACCCATGGCACATACAGGTGCAGGAGGGCACAGCGCTGCCCATGGGGTTTGTGGCACCCCTGTCCCCAGGGACGGCACCCCTCTGAGGGACGGCCGGGGTGCTGCTCCCAGCCAGTTCAAGGGACAGCTGTGCCCTCAGTGGGTTGTCCAGCAGGCTTTGTCCCGCAGATTGTGCCAGTGGTGGGATCAGCACACGTGGAGCCACGTGCTCAGCAGCAGTCAGCAGAATGTCACCAAGTCTGTCCCGGGGAGGGGCAGGAGGGGCCCTTGTACCCTGTCTGTCCCTTCTGCGTGGGACATGGAGGGGCCTGGGGATGGCGGGGGCAGCGCCTGTCAGCCTGCTGACGCTGATGCCTTTCATCTCCGAGTTACTGGCTCATGTCAGGGCAGAGCTGGAAATGTCAGGGACTGCTGCAGGGTGACCGTGCAGAGTGGCAGATGGTCAATGATGGATTTGTCACTTCAGATTCAGGCGGTTTTTAAATATTCAGCAGAATTGGAGGTGACAGCTCATGGCAGCAGGCAGAATTTCTGTACATCTCAGTAAGACCTCCCTGCCTCCTGGGAGGGGGAGCACAGCAGGACAGACCCTGGCACCTCCAGGCAGCGGCAGGGGACAGTGCAGCCTGGGACTGTGCCACGCTTGGCCGGGGCTCTCAGTGCTCCCCATTGCTGGTGACCCAGTGGCTGTGTGGGCACAAGGCTGGCACTGCGCCTGCTCTGCCCTTGGCTGCTCCCTGCAAGCCTGGGCGCTGGAGCATCCATGCAGCACCAGTGCTGCCCATGGCTACCACCAGCCGGGCCTGGGTGTGCCTCATGGGCGCTGGGGGCTCTGCCGGCTCCAAAGGACTCCCCAGCCCTTTGGTGATGGCTGTGCAGCCATGTCCCCAGGAGAGGTCCGGCGAGAAGAAGGTCCTGGATCCAGAAGAATGGGGGTCCCAGGGAGGCCAGCAGTGCTGGGGGCGCGGGCAGAAGCCAGCCATAGGCTCGGCTGAGGGTGGGGTGTAGCCTGGTCAGCAGGGAAGAGAGAAGCGGCAGATCCGCCCTCCGGAGAGATGTGCCTTGGGACAGGGAACCTGGTGGCCTGTCAGGGTGCGTACAGATGCTCCATGAATGCACAGTGGCAGCAGCATTAAGGCAGGAGCCGGCGCTGCCGCGGTGCTGTGCAGCAGTCGGCAGGGCTGCTCGGGGCCAGCGAGGAGTGGGCTGTCAAGAGAGATTCTCCTTCCAGAGCTGCCAGCAGCAGTCCCGATCACGCTGACGGTTATGGGGGAGCAGTCACCAGCTGGTTCTCCCATGAGCTGAGAGCCCAGCGGCACACGCTGTCCTGTAATACTGCTTCTGCCCGGCCGTGGTCCTTGCAGGGCATGGGGAAGGACGCAGCCCTGCAGAGGGACACACAAGCCACCATGGGAAACATCTCCTGTTGCAGCAGAAGAGCCAGGACAGATTGTGGCCCCTGGTTGAAGTGAGGGACGTGGGGCTTCCCCTCCCTGGGGAGATGCGTGGTTATGGCTGCGTTAGAGATGCCAGCAGGGGAGGGAGGCAGCGAGGTCAATGCACTAACGAACACGCCGGCCTTTGAGGGCAGGCGATGTATTATTCACTCTGCATCCCGTGCGCCTGCTGCCTGGCAGAGAGCTCCTGCCCATGCCAGCTTGATTGGCTCGGTGTGCTCGTGCCGCAGCTCGTCAGGTGGAGGCCCTGACTGCAGGGCACAGCCGACCCTGCACATTTTCATCAAATTTCCGGAACGGTGTGAGTCCTCCTCCCGTGCTCACGTGCGCCACGTGCGCAGCAGTGCCTGTGTGGCACAGCCTGGCTAGGGGAGATGAGCGGGAATGGGTGGCATGCTCTCCTCAGCATTCCTCTGTTGCAGGAGGGTCCGTGGTGCGTGGGGGGAAGACACCGCCACTGCGGCAGCCAAAGTCGGGTGCAAGAAGTGACTTCAAGCAGGCAGGATGTGGGGCACAGGAGAGTCTGCACCCCCGTGACACAGCCTAGCCAGCCCCGGTGGGCTTTTCCCTGAGTGGCAGCTCAGTCCGGGCAGGACACAGGCCTGTCCCCATCCTCAGCAGGCTGGGTTTAAGCTTCCTCGGCTGCTTGGTGCGGAGCAGCCATCCCATGAGGCTGGCCATGTTCTCTGTGTAACCTAGCACCCTGTCCCGGCAAGACAACGCTGGGAACCCGGCCATCCTTCCCCCAGCCTGGTCCCGGGAGAGCCGGGCACCGTGGGAGCACCTCGGGTCGGGAATGTGCTGCCGAGCCTGCGAGACCCAGCTCTGCTGCCAGCAGCAGAACTGCAGCCCCTTCCTGCCGCTGTCTCTTCCCTGCCAGGACGGTGATAGACAGTCAGTGATTAATGCTAAAGTAAGTGGTATCAGTGGTACCAGCCCTTCCCAGCTCCAACCTCGAGCGCAGCAACCGGTGACCACCCAGCAGCCAGCACATTCACAGACACCCCCCCTGAATGCACCCCACTGGATGTAGCTTTGCCGAGCTGACTCCTCTTCATTACTGTTGTCTGTTGTCAACAGCTTGCCCCTATCTTCTGCAGGGTCTGTGTGACCGCAGCAGCTTCCAGCAGGGCCAGTTCTCTGCAGCCCAGCCCAGTGCCAAACTCTTCTCCCTCCATTAGGTGTTTCTCTGATCAGCAAGCCGAAGGCAACTTGCTGGCCAGCCTATCCTGGAAGAGCTGAGCTTGGCTCTGGCTCTAGCCCGCCCTTAGAGCAATTTAATAGCAGCAGCAGGAGGGAATGGGGAATTAGTTTTGGTTGCTGCCACCCCTTCAGGTCACACCTGTGGGTGCGTGCGTGGTGCCACACACATCGATGTGCTGGCTCCCTCCTTGCTCGGCTCTCACAGCTGCTTGAATTTCCACACCCTGCCTTCATCACTCCTTGAATTAACTGTTTCTCAGCCATTAAACACTGAAAGTACTGCAGTCTGCTCTGCCCAGCAGGCGTTTCCCTTCTGGTGATGGAAAAAGCATGAAGCTGTCAAGGAAGCCACAGGCTATAAATCAAGGGCAGAGGCAGCATCAGGCAGCCCTTGGCTCTGAGGCAGCGCAGGACTCACTAGCAAAGCTCAGGTGCTTGCTGGTAACCGTCCACTCCAGGGCACTCGTGATCCTGAGGGATAACAGGAGGAAATTGCTGTGGGACTCTCGTTAGAGAGCAAAGTCAAGGTTTTACTGCAGATCCAGAATGACTGACCAGCGGTGTGCCCTGCCTGCACACATGCCAGCATCCCTCAGGAGAGGCCTGAGTAGGCAGGGCTGCCCCAAAAGAGTGCTTTGGGCAGGCTGAGCTCACTGGCCGGGGCAGCTCCGTGCAGCAGCAGAGTGTCAGGCTGGTGTCCCACCTCATGCTGTGTCCCCCTCCCCAGGTGGCAGTGCAGGATGTGCCCCAGCCTGGGGCCATAGGGAGGTGCTGCCGAGGCAGTGGGGCTGAGCACTCACCCCGCAGAGGGGCACGTGGCCCCAGGTGGGTCTGAAGAGGTTAAATCTTTCTAATCACTCGGTAAGACCTTCTCTAAGAATTTATCTACTTTCTGCCTTCCAAGAACATATGGATAAAATCCCCCTGAGCGGGACTTACATTTATAGCATCTATTACTGAGATCAAGGTTAATCCAGAGTAATCTAATGGGGTGAAAAGGACTTTATATAAATCTGTTTTAATCTACAGGACATGATAGCCTGACAAGGCCATCAGAAAACTCGTGTGCCACGGGCTGGGGCAGGGAACGGTGCCAGGGTTGCTTGAGGGATGCGTGAGGATGAGTTGGCTCCTCAAGCACCTGCATCTCTGTAGCACAGTGGGGCAGCATCAGGCTGGGACATGGCTCTCCAGGCCAGAGCCGTGCTGGCTGTCCTGGTGTGCAGCTGCAGCTGGTGGCTTCAGAGAGATTTAGTGGCTCTGTCCCTGTCAGGATGCTGTGCCATGGGACAGGGAGGCTGTAAATGCTCTTCCCACTAAGTTATGAGCCATCCCTGGTACGTGTGATTTATCCATGCTTAGAGAGAGGGGATGTTCAGCAAGGAGAGGCAGAAGGTGAACTTCACACGGCTCTCAGTGCTGCGGCCGCATCCTGTGTGCGTGCCCCGTACCGAGGACCGGTGCTCCATCGGGGCCCAGCGCCTGCAGCCTTGTGCGCATGGCGCTACCAGGCAGGCAGAAGGACTTCCCCCACCGGGATGTCACACTGTGGTCCCTGCTGCGTCCCTTGCATGCGAGTCCCGCAGCACCATGCTGGGCACCTGGGGATGCGCTGAGCCCCATGGAGCCCAGCGCCGGCAGGCAGCCCTGCATGGCATCCCCTGCCCCGGCCGACAAGGAGCAGGAGCGAGTCCTGCAGACACGGGAGGCCAAATAAGACGGTTCTCCAGAGCATGGCACGTCGTTCTACATCTGCTCAGATGGAGACTGAGTTATACAGGTCCCTGAGTCCCAGACCCGCCAGAAGACAGTATCTCAGCTAAACGATGCAAAAATGATTTAATGGAGGGAACTAATCAAGGAATCCAAGAGAGACTGCTCACCAAGGGCTGATGCAAGATTCAATTAAACTGCAGCCTTTGTGGGCTCACCATTTTAATTTTCCACAAATTAGCTTAAAAAAGGTATGGAAATGAAGATATTAGATTTTTTTTTTAAGTCAAAAGGAAAAATCCTTTGAGGATTATATTAGCTATTCCGCTTTAACAAACATCATTTCTATACTCATTTTCTTGTTTTAATCTCAGCTGTTTCCATTTCAGCTCCAGTGTCAGTGTTTCCAGAACAAGATGGAGAAGGCTGTTAACTCTTCCAGGAGCAGGCCCTGCAGCCCGGCTACCACAGGTCCCCGTGCTCCGGCATCGGCTGGCGGCCCTGCAGCAAGGGGGGAACGCTACAGCACGGGCATCCCCCTGCCCATCCTCTCCTGGGGCGGCTGGGTGCCGATGCGGGAGCCCTTGTTCTGCTCCATCTCTGCACCCAGCTGCCTGGTGATGAGTGAGCCCAGTGCTGGGACAAGACCATGGATCCAGTGGGGGCTGTGGCAGCTCTCATCTTCAGCAGTCCCACATCTCCTGTAACTTCACCTGTTCTTGCCCTCAGGCAGCTGGAGATAAACACGGAGCAACAGTGTTGTGTGTCGGCTGCAATTTGTCTTCTGCAAGAGCATGTCTTGCGCTAAGGATCTCCCCGGAATAATAACAGCTGCTGTTACCACCGTGCCTCCACTGGGATGCACTGGGCTGGCATGGACGTCCTCTCCCTGCTCTGTGCGGCACAGCCCTTTGCTCCGGCTCCCGCTCTGCTGGGCAGCTGCAGCACCAGGCTCAGCTGGAGGCTGCTCTCCAGCAGGAATGGTGTGTGGAAAACAGTGGGACTGGTTCTCTGGGCTTTGCCTGGGTGGATAGCCTGCTTCCCACCCCAGGGAACTGTGTTCCCATCCCTGGATTCACTGTTCATCAGTGGGAAACCAGACCCCGGCAGCGTCGCTTACCAGCGTGGGGGCTCGGGCAGGACCACAGCCCCAGGCACTTACCATGGTGCTCAGGAGCATCACCCACAGGACCCTGCTCCTTGCCCGTCCTCTCCCGGAGTGGGGGTGGCTCCTGCTCCTGCTCTCCTCCCACCACTGCCTGCACCTCTGGAACTGCCCATCTGGGTCCTGCACCCACCACCCCACCTGCTCCCACCCTCCCATCCCACAGCATCCCCTCCTGGCCCCGCTCGCCCCGTGGCAGCATTGTCCAGCTCCTAGGTGACCTTCAGCTTGCGGCTTCTGGCAGCGTCTCCCTGCCCCCTTCCTCCGCGCCTCGAGCTGGAAGGGAGCTTCATTTGTCACTGTCTCTTTTAAAAGGTCCAATCTCTTCCGCGGGGTCACCTGGCTGCTCTGCCAGCAGCTCCTTGTGCTGGCACGGCTCTGCTGCAGCCACCGCAGCTGCCAGCCCGGGACGCGTCATCCCTGTCCCCTTGTCCTTGGGGTTCTGCTGTGGTCCCCCTCTCCCCATGGGAAGAAGAGCTCTCAGAGCTGGGTCAGAGCCCATGGTCGGGGCCCGGGGCACCCTCTCCTCTCTGTGAGGGGGCTCGTGGAGCCGGCGCAGCCCAGCCTGTGGGACCACAAGCAGACCCTCCATGCAGCAGCAGCCCCCAGCCAGGGCTGGGCTCCAGCCATTGCGGCGGGTGGCTCCAGGGTGGCAGAGCCATTCCCGTTGGGGCACTTGCCACTCTGCAAGCCCCACTGCTAGCCGGGGTCTTCCACCAGCTGTGGAGAGGGGCTGCAGAACCAGGGGACATGGGCCCTCTCCTGCGCCACCCGCCAGGAGATGCTCCTGGAGCAACAGGCTGCGAATTCCCGGCTTCGCCCCACGGCGCGGATCGGGCGGTGGAGGCTGTGGCCGGGGGCTCTACCACTCCACTGGCCCCTCCCTGCCCTGCGCATGCTGAATGGAGCTCAATGCAGAATTAATTTGTCATATTGACACTGATCGTTTATTAGGGAGCAGAGTAGAGCCCATTCATTTGAACAGAAAACATTTCATCTTATCTCCTGCCTTTTCATGCCTCAGCTCTCACTCTTTAACCTTGGACAACGAGACATTCATAATTTACTCACTGGCTCTATGGCTCCTTTAGATAAGAAACTTATTTTTTAATCTTTCTTTCTATTGAATTTTAAACATGTTCCATTACAAAACCTGATGCACATAACAACATGTTTCGCCCAGCACTAATGTAGCCACATTATGCCGCAGCCTCCGCTCTGAGCCAGGCTCCTGGCCCCGCTGTCCCCTTGGGGTCCGAGGGCCAGGGACCAGCTCTTCTTGTCCAAATAGCCGCGGGGGCTGCTTGCAGCCGTGCTGGGGCCCGTCGAGCAACCTGTCTGGGTGACAGCGTGTGTGTGGGGACGCTGCCAGCATCCCACTCCCTGGTGGGGCTGTACGAGAGTGGGCGGCCAGAACCGCCACGAGAGGAAGATGCTGTCACTGGCTGTTTCCAGCGGTTCCTGTTTGTTCTAATACAGTCTGAGTTGAGGGGGGGAGGGTTATTTGTTGTTCAGGAGAGCCGCTGCGTGACCAGGAGGCTTTTCAGCCCCACACACAAGCCCTGCTGCACCCTGTGGCTTGGCCCGGGGACCCATGGCATCTCCAGTCCATGCAGCCACTGCTTCGACAGTAAATAGCCCCGTCAGGGCCCCTACAAGGAGAGGCCACGGAAAGCCGCGCGCAGGAGAACCGCAGAGATAAGGCTTTCACCTCCAAGGCTCTGCTGAAAAATTAGGGATGGGAGGTGGGAGGGAGCAAATTGAGATAAATGAGTGTGCCGCATGGCATCCTGCCCACAGGATGCTGAAATAAAAAAAAAATCAGTAAATAAAAAATCACCAGCCTTTATCTGGTCAGAGCTTGAATGGGCTGTGTGATAACTATAACGGATGAGCCTGCCGTTAAGGGCCTCAGAGAGGGACCTGCGCTCCTTCGCCGCCGTGCCGGGAGGCACCTGCCAGTACTGGTTTGCCAGGGAAGTGGCTGCTGCGCGCGCCCAGGGCCAGGGCATGTGGCTCTACCGCGGCACACCAGGTCCCGTCCCTCCCAGCGCCCCCGCACCGCCTGCCGTGACGGTCCCAGGCGGCTCTGGGAAGAGCTTGGCTCCTTCCTGCACTTTTCCAAGTCGTCCTTCACAGCGAGGGAAAAGGCAGATCAGATGCCGAATTAGCCTGCGAGAGCCGTGTTCCCGTCTCTCTTATCTAACTCCCTGTAACAAGCTCTTTGCATTTATTCTACCAAATGTGCTGCAGAATTGCGTTACAGCTCATGGCTGCGAGCCATCTGTGGAGAGAAATCCAGTTATACCTTGTATAATAAGTTCCTGACAATCTTACAGAGGACTCCGGGTCATAAAAGTCTCCCAGTTTTATCGCCAGTAACAGACACGGAGAGAAATTAAGTTGTCTTATCAAATTTAGATAATATATATCCCTCTGGAGTGGAAGGATTCTGATGGATCTTTTACAGCATTAGAACATTTAGAGGGGTGAACCGAAATGCACGGTGAAGGGTGGGACAGCACCGGGGAGCAGAAAGCCCCAGTTGCCCCCGGGCAGAGATGGGCCTCGGGGAGCCCTTGAAATGCAAGAGGAGGCGAAGGCTGTTTGCAGGCAGGAGCTGTGCTGAGACACGGGCTCTCCTCCTGTCTTGCTTACCTCGAGCGCTTTCATGCCATCTATTTACGAATGCAATAACCTCCAGCAGTCCTGATATGTAAACTCCTTCCCTGCCGCCTCCTGCGCTAGCCCTTGAGGGAAGAAGGAGCCACGGGACGTTTGCTGAGTTTCTGGGTCCTGGGGTCTGCTGGAAATGAGCAGCCAAGCCCCGCAGAGAGGATGGACACGGGATGTCTCTACTGCGTATCCTCCATCCCTGGGGTGCATCTGCTTTGGGACAGTGCAATGAGCAGCTTCCCCGCTGCGGGCAGGCACGGCAAAACGGCCGGCACAGGGATCCCGGATGCCGGGAAGGGTCCTGCAGCCTTTGTAGGGCTGGTCGGCACATGGTGAGGTCCCGTCTGGGCTGTCCCTGCTGCTGCTGGCAGGGAAAGAAGCTCTGCTCCACTCAGACAGCAATTTTAATCTTCCTGGAGAAGGGTCTCCTGCTGACGGCGTTGCCCAGGGCTTGTCCTGGTCCTTGCACCGCCGGCTCAGGTGTTCCCATGTCCACGCAAGCAGGACGGGGATGCTGGCCACCTCGGCTGGCCTGTGGCCCCGTGGCCGAACACTCCTTCCCAGGGGACACGGCTGCCTGCGCTGATGGCTTGAGAGGGCTGGGATCCTCGGCGTACCTGCTCTCTGTTCAATATTTAGTTTTCTGTAAAAGCGGAGCGCAGTAGTCATGGTAATGAAGCGGGCAGGCCCAGCATCGCTGGCGTGCCATTTATTAAGGGCTGTGCAGTCTCAGGCACTGGGGATGCAGACACATGCCTCCCCAGAGATCCCTGTGCTAATAAAAAAATGAATCCTCACTTACTGATCTCTGTATTTTTAAAGACCGGTTACTCCATCTTTTCATTTTTTTTTATTCACTTTTTAAAAATCTATCTTGCCCTTCAGTGCAGAATTATCTGTCTAGCGCCATCGTTACCTTAATCACAATTAGCTTTCCCACTCCATTAATAAGATTGTAAATGGTGTTAGATCATGGGAATGGGCCTTCACAGCCATCCCGGCGTTTTGCCGGGTCCGATGCCCAGGGTCTGTTCTCCTGCCAGAGCCGGAGGCCGATGCTCCCCATGCCATGCCGTGCGATCCTCCCCGGCCCCTCTGGTCTCCGAGAGGTGCCGAGCCCCATGGCTGGGTGGCTCTGGGGCTCCAGGGATGGGCAAGTGCTGGCAGCATTCCCCTGGCAGGCTGCACGACTGGGCTGGAGTCGTTCCCACTCATCATGGCAAGAGTAGAGAGGCTGGGAATTAGGATTTAACAAGAAGATTGGGTCAAGAGCTTGCCTCGCCTCCCCACATCTTTTCTTCAGAGTGTTTGGTGAACAATGCATGCAGAAGGCTTTTTATTTTTGTGTAGAAACGTGTGTCTAATGAATTAGCCACGGATTGGAGCCTAACATGGGTAATTTACACTGAACATTCGCTCGCTCAGAATCATCCATCAATTTCTTACCACATTAAAAACGACGTCCCGCTCTGGGAGTGCCTGGCCGGTGCTGCCCCCCCCCACCCCTGCAGACTCCCTGCCAGCGCATCCCTCAGCGCAGTGCGACTGCAGGGGTTCCCCTCTGCAGGGTGGGGGGCCGGCGTATCACAGGCTATGGTCCCTGCGCAGCGCTGTGGGTGACAGGCTGTGCCGTGCTGTGCCGTGCCACGTCTGGGACCTCTTGGCACAAGAGGGGCAGGTGCGAGGATGGGCACAGGCTCGCCGTCCTGCAGCCTTTGGCGTGGGGTGCCGGTGGGGTGCAGGGAGAAAGGGGGTTTACCATGTCCCACCAGCCGCTCCAGCAATCTGGGAGCAGCGCCAGTGGTGCAGCAGGGTCCTGGGCAGCCAACACGGCCCTCGGCACCCCCTGCCCAGGTGTGGGAGAGGGTGATGGAGGGCTGGCCACAGGAAGCAAAGCCCTGAGGCTGGGCACTGACCGTGGGGGCCGGCGGGGAGCCCTGCCATGTACCGAGCCTCCCCCAAAGAGCTGTGTCCTCTCGGTGTGACATGAGCCTAAACGGTTTGCCTGGGGACCAGCACCAGACCCATGGGAGGACGCCAACGCCAGAAGGCACCGGAGCATGGAGGCACCTGCAGCGGGGCAGGCAGCGGATGGGGGGAGTGCAGCCTTGCGGTGGGGCTGGTGCATGGCCATGCCCGGGGGGGCAGCGGGGCAGCTCACCCCTCCGCTTGGCAGCACCGAGCCCCCTCCTCCTGCTGGCCTGCCCGCTGCTGCGGGGACACCCCCGCGAGAGGCATTACACGGGGGAAATGTTGGTGCAGACGTAATTGCTGAGATAACTGCTGATTGTGGAGTTTGCAGACAAAAAATAGAGCGGCCAGGGTCAGTCATAATTGGTAAATATTTGTCTAGCTAATCAAAAGGCCTTTTAATTAACAATTTTGTTCTTGCAACTGGTTTAATTTTTTTTAAGAACTTCTGCAGGAAGTCAATTAGACCCAACAGATGGTGAAGAACATCCCGGCATCAGCACATCCTGCCATCTGCCACCGCTGGAGAGTGGGGTGACCCTGCCAGACCCACACGCCCCATGGCAGCCCCCTCCCCCAGACAGGGTGGACGCAGACCCTCACCCCTGCCATGGGGCAGCTCTCGAGAGCCCCAGCCCCGGGCAAGCGGCAGGCAGAAAGGGCAGCTCTGCGCCGTGCTGTGCCTCAGTGCTGGCTCTGCAGCAGCACCAGCAGCTGGCCCAGCGTGGGGCTGGCATGGCTCGCTGTGCCCAGCTCAGCTGGAGACCATCACCTGCTGCCCCTGCTCTCTTCTCCCTGCTGGGCTGCCAGCATGTGGTCCCCAGGTGGCTGGTCCCTGCGAGGCTGGAGCAGAGCTGCCGGGCCCTCAGGAGAGAAATGCCTGCAGGGATGCAGGGCACTGCCATGGGGGCACACAGGGTACACGCTGTGTGGGGACATAGGGCACTGCTGTGCAGGGACACAGGACACACGCTGTGTGGGGACATAGGGCACTGCCACAAAGGGACACAGGACACTGCTATGCAGGGGAACAGGGCACATGCTGTGCGGAGACAGAAGGCACACACAGTGCAGGGACGCAGGGCACATTGCTGTCCCACGTCCCCCTTGCCCTCGCACTGCCCTTCCCTCCCTCTCTGCGCCTCCGTCTCCGCAGGTGAGCTGGCAGCAACCGCACCTGCTGCTCTCCACAATCAGGAGATTGCTTCGCACAAGAGGCATCTGATGCGTCTCTTCCTCAATCAGCTGCTCTTCACGCCCAGCTCCGTGCCACTCGCCGCTGATTGCCCTTTGTCTCCTGCAAGGCCGCGCTCTGCGGCGGTGCTGGCAGCAGGGCTGTGGCACACCGGCGGCAAGCACAGCGCTGCTCCCAGTGCGGCTCTGCCCTCCTCTCCCCATGTTCCCTGTGTCCCCTGCAGCTCCCAGCTGGGAAAGATGCTGGGCTCCCCCAGCTCCAGGGGCTTATCCCAGCGTGGGCTGGTCGGGAACCCCTGGGACGGGCAGTGGGTAGTGGCTTTGGTTCCACATGGGTGCAGGGTCCTGCTGCTCCTGCCCTGGTCACTGGTCATGGGAAGACGGCTGGAGAACACATAGCTGGATGGGGCTCTGGATCTGTATGGAGACCAGGCCTGGGGTAAGTGGCTGGTCCTGCAGCTGGCAGGGCAGGAGGAGACATGGGCGAGCGGAGGGCTGGGCTGGGCACAGGACAGAGCGCCCGTGCCCCAGGGCTAAGCTGGCAGCAGGGCAGGAGGGGGCATGACCACCCTGAGCATCACTCCTGAGCCACACCACTGGAATGTGTCCAAGGCGGCAGGGAGCAAAGCACCTAAATCTCTCCTGCCAAGCCCTCCAGAGATGTCCCCCTTTATTCACAACTGCTTTTTAATTGCCTTTTGTCAATTACAGCGAGATGGATCGGGTTCCTCGGGGAGGCAGTAATTAGCGTGGGGATGAATGCCGAGCCAGCCAAGCTCCCTCTTCACACGGCAATGGTGATTTGTAAACCTGTCATCGAGACACTGAGCTCGGCTCCCTCTCGCCGCCGCACAGCCTCGCAGGGGCAGCGGGACCGCCGTGCACAGCATGGGGAGGCACTGCATGTGCCTGGACCCCCCGGGAGTGAGCAGGACCTGGTCACCTATCCCAGCAAAGACACTTGCCATGCTCCTCCAGCAGGCAGGGCTCAGAGCGTGGCTCCATGGAGGGGGAGCTCGGTGGCCTGCGTCCAGGCTGCATGCACCCTGCCGATGGGGAATGGCCACGCATGTGGGGCAAGAAGGGCGAGGACCGGGACACAGCACCAGGGCAGACACAATCCCTGCGGGAGCTATTCCGGGCAGGCTGGGGTGCAGGAAGCCCTCTGGATGGGACACTGCTCCAGCCAGAAAGAATTAACATCTACAGTTTCCAGCTGGCTGTGGCCAGCCTCCTAATTAGGTTTGGTGACAAGGGCAATTAGTCATCCAGGTTGCCGGTGCGGTGTCTGGGTCCTGCAGGGAGCTCTGACCAAGCCACCACTCTCCACGCAGCATCTCCAGACATCCTGCCCGCGGCTCAGCCTGCGCAGGTGCTGCACCTGCTGCTGCCTGGCCTCCATGGCCGACTGTCCTTGGGCTTGGGATCCTCTCACTCATGTTGCCAAAGTTCATCCCTCCAGATAACCTGGTCAGTCATGGCACAGCCTGGGCAGTGGTCAGCTTGGCTGTACCCAGAGCCACAGCCTGCCAGGGATTGCCCTTGCTCAGCCCCATCTCCTCCTGGCACTCACTGATGTCCCCCCTGCACACGGGCGGCACAATCCTGGTCCCAGATATGCAGGGCTTTGGGTATTGGGGAAGGGATGCGGCCACCAGCCATGGGCCATGGCCAGGCTGCAAGGACAAGCCAGTGTGCCAGCCTGGCCCGGCTTGGATGAGCCCAAAGGGTGCTGCAGACGATGGCATCACTCGGCCAGCGCTGCGATGGGTCCAACCTGTGGCCATGCTCGGGTGGGAGGTAGCTGTGTGACCCCCGCCATGCTCGGTGGCACCGCCTGCTCTTCCTGACTCCCCCCCACCTTCCCTCCCTCTCTGCTTCATGGCTTTTGTCTAATTCCCTACGCCCCTTTCCTATTTTTCTTCTTGACAGAAGAAGCAGGCTCGTGCATCTAGAGACTCTACAGCCCTTTCTTGTAGCTGTAGATTAAATTTCCCAGCACGGTCTCCGCTGGCCTCTGGCTGAGTCGGTGTGCATGGGTGTCTTTTCTGTCCCCAGGGTGGTGCCGGGTCCTTGGGAGAGGGTCTGTGCAGCAGCACGGGGCAACCCCTGCCAGCAGAGCCGAGCTGAGCCGAGCCGATCCCCCTCAGCCCTCAGGGCCACAGCTGTGGGCAAAGAGAAGGGGTAGATCTTCCATGAGCCCAGCAGCCAAACTCTGCCAAGCGTCCCCCAGCTCCCGCTTCCCTTGCTCTGCTCTGTCCTTGACCCCGGGGAGGGCGCAGCGTGTGGAAGGAGCCCAGCTGCTCTAATTAAACCATGTTTGCAAACTCCCATGGTAAGCATCACTAATTATAATTAGGGAGAGCAGATCTGCCTTCCCTGCCTCTGGGATACGTGAACAAGCTCCCTGCATGCCGACCAGGGTTGGAGGGCACTGAGGGCTGGCATGTGGCACNCTGCGATGCAGCTGGCATCAAGCCCTCCATCCTCCATCCGTGCATGGCGTGACTGCCGCCCCGCTCCCTCAGCGCGTTTGCTTCATGCTTGAACCATTGGCCTAACGATTTCAGGTTTTTCCCCATTTTCCTGTATTATTATTTGTCGTTGTTCCTGTTGCAGTTCAGTGACCATGAATTATTGAACGTCTGCTTGCTCAGTAACTCTTTTACTTCCACCTCGGCTCACTGCTGCCTTGCTGCCTGTGTGGGACGGCCGCCAGCTCCTGCCCCCAGCCTTGCCGCCTGCTGCCACGGGACCCCTTGCCGCGCTGCAGCACGCGCGTCCCAGCCCCACTCGCTCGCAAGGCTGCGGGCGAGGGGCTGCACAGGCTTCTGCGTCCAGCAAAGTGGCTATGGGGGCTGGGAAAAGCCAAGAGCCGCTCAGCCATGGGAGCACTGGGTGAGGTGTAGGCAACACTGGGATGTGCTGGGGGCCGTTCAAGCAGCAGGGGCTGCCAGCTGGAGCTCGCTTGCTCCGTGAGTGGATGCGACCTGAGCCGTTAGGTGCACATGGGGCTGATTCAGGGCACTGCCCACCACGTTCCTCCCAGGTGAAAAGAGGATGAGAGAGGGTCCTGCCTCCCTGCCCAGCCTGGGGAGGTGTGGTGGGGGGAAGCCCAGCCTGCTCTTCCAGGGAAGAGAGTTTTAATGGGAGGGAGTGATGCCCTGCAGGCTAGGGAGAGCAGGTGGGCATGGTCTGGCTCTGGGGTGCGATGTGCCTGCACTGTGGCTGAGGGCTGCTGTGGGTGCCCAGACCACTGGCTCCCCGCAGCTGCCCGTGTGTTGCCATGCTGATGCTGTGTGCCACAGGTGAGTCCGTTCCGCTTGCCGGGGCCAGCAGGGCTGGATCCCCCAGGGCCCCTGCGGTGCTTGCCTTTGACCCTCCGTCCTGTCTCTCGTAGGGCTGTGCTGGGGAAGGGGCTGGTTGGTGTGGCTGCTGCAAACATAGCGCCTCTTGCTGAGCTGCAGAGACCCGGGTGCTGGGACACCCCTTCCCAATAGCCTCACCAGCTTCTCTGCAGCCAGCGCTCGCTGGGCGGTGTGGGCGGGCATGAGGAGGACTTGCCCAGCATCCCATCCGTGCTCTGGGGAGTTCTGTGCCCATCAGTGGTCAGGGATGTGCTGGTGCTCACTGAGCTGCCCCGGTGGTGATGCAGGAGCTGGGGGACTGGACCTGGGGCTGTGCCACGGTGTTTGCAAGAGCGAGGAGGCTCTTGGCAGGTGACAGTGTCTGCCTAGGCCACCAAAGCATGGGGGAGGCTCAGGCAGAGCCTGCTGGTGCCCTGGGGCTGCCCAGAACAGTGGCACAAGTGGCTGGGGGTGAGCTAGGGAGGCTGTTGCCAGCACCCAGCCCTGCCTGGGAGGATAGGCCTTTCCTGGGGCCAGGGAAACATTTCCCTCCCCTGTGCTGCCCTGCTGGGGATGGAGGGGAGCCCCCGGGTTTAAGCGAGGATGTGGCTGTGCCTGGTGCCAATGGGAGCCAGTCCTGTCAGTGCTGGGGCGGCCAGGATGCGCCGTGGCTGGAAGCTGGCTGGCACCCCAGCCCTGCAAAGCCGCTGCTTTCTCCACGCTGCTTTTGTGCTTAGGGCAGAGCTGAGAAATCTCTTCTGGTATTGTGGGATTTCACAGAAGTGAAGAATAAAGTCTCCTAACTCCCTACAGCTGCATTTTCTGAGCACTGCAACACTCTGATACCTCTGAAACACTATTAAGCACCTGGTGCTGGGTTGTCTTTGCAACCATGTGTCCTAAATAAATCCCTTCCCCATGCTGAGCCGTGTTAATGGCCCATTGTTAAATGGCCAGACAACACAGTATAAAATGAAGTCATTATTTTTTTCAATCATCCCAGAAAAAGATGAGACTGAAACTTGGAAGCTGCAAATCCCTGTGCCGTGCATTTGCCCGGCTGTGCCTGCTGTGGCCCTTAAGCATCCGATGTGGGGGGGTGCTGGTCACTTGGGGCTCTCCTCGAAGAAGCTGGTCCTCGGGGCTCTCCTTGTCATAGGAAGTGTTTGCTGGTGCCAAGCCGGGCACCCTCTGCTGTGGGGGGCTCTGGCTCTTTGCCTTCATGGGTGGAAGGCACTGCATCCATCCCGTGTCCCAGGGGCTGCTCTCCGGCACCCACACACTTGTCTCTGCCTGCCGCCGTCTCACACGTAAGTGGGCTCCCTGGGATACTCACTCCATTTTTTTCCTTTAACCTTGAAATGCAATTTCCTCCCCAAAATACTCTTTTTCCTGTAAACAACATCTCTTTAGTGAGATTACAGCAAAAATTCCCTGAGCTACCAGGTCCCGGGCGCTTTATCACCCGGTGAGCCCCATCCGTCACGGCTGCGCGTGTGTTCCCGGTGCCCCGCCCTTGCTGCCGGGTGATGGTCTTTTCATCATTTTTACAGATTTATTTTACAATAATTTAATTTCATCCTCAGCCCTGGGAAGACAAATAGGCCCCTGATGTGACTGGGGATTCGGAGCCAGTCTCATAAATTTGCCACCTCTACACAAAAGCTCTTTCTGGAGTCCCCGCTGCAGCCGTGAGCAAGAGTCTTTAAACAACAGGAGACGGGCTGTAAATCTTGCGCGGCGGCAGAGGGGTGCTGCCGGTGCCACCGCTTCTCCCCGAGCCTCGGCTGTGCTTGGTGGTCCCAGGTGGCTGGCATGGGGCATGCAGGGCTCTGCGGGCTGCCCCAGCAGATCCCCTGCGGGACTGGGAGCTGCCGGTGGCCGTGTGCTGGGACGCGCTGGCACCCGCTGCTGGGATTCCAGGAGCGGCCAATGCCCGGGATCCACCTCTACAGGCATGTGCTTCACTTTTGTTACTTGGCAGAACTGGTGCTGTGCCGGTGCTGTGCTGGGCACGGGCTCTGGGGCGGTGCTGCGGCGCTGCGCCCGCTCCCGCACATCTGCACTCGCCGCATGTGGGACTCGCTGCTCTTCTGCTGCGAGAGGCTTGCCAATGTAATTAAACTCGAGTGACTCCCCTGCCCCCAGGCACAGCCCCTCATTTTCCTTTGATTTATTATGTCTTCTTAATTTATTTAAATGAGTCTCGGTGTTTGCACAGGCTGGGAGGGTGCTGGCTGGAGCTCTAATTGCTGGAGCGAAGGGAAGGCAGCAGGAGGGGCTCTGTGGGAGCTCAGCCCAGGCCAGGCAGCCATGTGTTGTCCCCCCGGGCACCCGCTGGGCTCTGCTGCCTCTGGGCACAGCTGGGGCTGCAGGGGTGAGCACAGTGGGGAACACGCACGGGAAATGCCTTTGGAGCAAAGCTGGTGGGGGCTGTTTGGCTCCCGGTGCTGGGGCTCTGCCTCCATGGGGCTGCAATGGGAAAAGCTGAGCAGCTTTTGGGTCACCACAGGGCAGTGGCTGCTGGAGCTCTGAGGTGGCAAAGGCAAAGGGATGGCAGAGCCCATGGTGGGGGGGGACCACTGCTCATCCCCTCTCCCATTGTGTGCAGGGGCTGGGGTCCAGCCAGACCTCACCATGGCTCCTGGCCAGCATGGGAGAGGCGCGCGGGACACCGGGAGAGCCCGTGGCATGGCTCTGAGGGGTCACGCTGCGTGTGGGGCTGGAAACTGTTCCTCACCTCTCACTCCCTCCATCCGTTCCTCCTGCGTCCCCGTGGGCCCCCTCCTCTGGTTCCCAAAGGGGCACCATGTGGAGCCGGCAGTGTGCCTCCTGCCTGTCCCGCTCCTGCCCGAGCGCCTGCGCCGTCTCATGCCCGGCTGGGCTCCGTGCTGCCGGCCTTGCCATCCCCAGCCTGTGTTTGCACAGCTGATTGTCCCCAGCTCAGCGTACCGCCTTGCACTTGTCCCTGTTGAATTTCATCCTATTTTTTCCAGTCCATTTCTCCAATTTGTCAAGATCATTTTGAATTCTAATCCTGTCCTCCAAGATACTTGTAGTCCCTCCCAGCTTCGTGTCATCTGCAAATTTAATAAGCGCTTTCTCTATTCCATCTTCCAGGTCCTTAATGAAAACATTGAGCAAACCAGAACCGGGGTGACCCCTTGGCCATCCAAACAGCTCGACACTCGTGCTGCGCTCACCATACTTGCTGCCCAAATGTGATGGGAGATGGTGCCGGAGCTTTGCCGTGTCCGCTGTGCCTTGCTGTGTCCCTCAATTCACATGAGGACTCTCTGCTTTGCTGCCCTGGAGCGGTGCTGGGACCGTGGGGCTCTGCAGTCCCCCCGGTGCCTGATGGGGGTGCGGGTGTTTGGGTGCGGGTGTCAGGGCACAGAGGGGAGCAGGGGTCCAGCAGCAGGAGGGCGAGACCCCCTCACCCAGGTAATCGGTGTGGGCATGGGGGCAACAGAGCAGCCGCTGCTGGGGCCGTCCTTGGTCCTCATGGCATGGTGGTGGAGGGCAGCAGCTCACATCCTTTTCCACCAGCTGCAGGCTCTCCCCGGCCCCACGGTCTCCCCGTGACAAAGCTGGGGACCAAGGCTGTTCCTCTGCACAGCAGGGACCTGGAGCCAGCCCAAAGAGGAGCCACCCTGTGCGCCCCCCAGGCCACCAGCTATCTCTTCTCTTTAATTGATTGTAGAAAGCAATTTACAAAACACAAACCGCTGCCTATGCCAAGCTCTGCGTGTCCAGGCATAGCTTAATTTCACAGTAAAATTTCAAATGCAATGAATGGCTTTTCCCAGCACCAGTCCATGTCCAAGCCAAGAGCTTTGTTAGCTGCATGGGCTGCGCTGAGCAGCCCAGAAATGGCTCTTGCACTGCCCCGCAGAGCAGGCGGCTCCCCAGGCTGGCTGTCACGATGGCTGTGACAGCCCTGCCAGCGGTCACGTGGCTGATGCTGCCCTGGTGGGTTTGGCTGTGCAGAACCCACCACGTCTGCAGCCCAGCCTGCAACGAGCCGTGGGTCCTGGCTTTCCATGCAGCCAGCTGGATGTGGGCCTTGCCGCAGGCGTCCCATGCGATGTGCCCTCTCCGCAAGGCCATCAGGGAGGTGTCCCAGCAGGGCTGGGCGGCGCTGCGGTGGCAGGGGCTCAGCTGAGAGCTGGTGCTCCTGCTCTGGCTCCTTTCATGTCAGAGTTATAATTTCATGGTCAGGGTCTAGGAGGTTTGTACACACAGATGCATTAGTTCTGCATTTAGTGATACTTGAATAATGGGTGTCACATCAATTAGATCGGTTCTTGGATACTGCAGTGATAAGTAAGTGCTGCGCACAAGCCTCTGGGATTCTGGATATGAGGAACCCCAATGGCTGGTGGGGCTGGCGGGGGTGTTGAGCACTGAGAGAGCAGCACGGGTATGTGGCGCATTTGTCCTTTGCAGGAGAGCAGCAAGACCTGGGGCTCTCGAGGTGGTCGGTGCCTGGGGCTGCTGTGCTGGAGGGATGCTGCCCTGGCTGTGCAGCATGGGGGTGCAGGTGTGCGCTCGAGGGGGTCCTGCCAACATTGCAGACCTCTGAGCTCCTCAGTACCCCATTTTTCCGATCGTGGTGCTCTTCTGTGTCAAGCCACTTGCTGGGTACCTAGTTCAGCATCATCTGCCGCTTCCCTCATCCCTTCGGGCTGCCGTTGCAGCCTGTGGCATGGATTTGCCCGCACAGTGGATTTCCTGCCACCCTGCCAGCTAATGGGGAGGAGGCTCAGGTGGGCCTGGGGCAGCGCGGACAACCCCAGGGCTGACATGCCTGCAATACAGAGCAGCGCTGTCAGTCCTATCCCTGCTGCGGATGGTAGGCAGAGGTAATTTGCAGATGACAAATATCCCCGACAGTAAATATTTTTCGCACCCTCATCTTTCTACAAGCAGATAAGGTGGCAGCGCTGTGGCAATACAGTTGCTGGAGGGAGACAAACTCTTTGGCAGTCTTAAAAGTCTATTGTGTCCCCGCAATTATTTATAGATAAACAGAAGAAAGCCAATAAGCACAGAATGGAGCTGCACAGCTGCATTTGTTATGATGATGATGTTATCTCTCCCTCACACCCACACACGCGCATCTCCAGTGCATGAAAACTCTCTGCTGGCAACAATCAAATCCCCATCCCGTACGAGGCAGGGCAGGCTGGAGGTTTTGTCCTCTCCTTGCTGACTTGCTGCTTGTCTGCTTTCCCCACAGTGACCCAACCGCACAACTCCTCCAGCAGCTTCTTGCCCCCCCGGCCCAGCCAGGGAGCCACGGCACCCAGAGAGCTGCAGGGTCCTGGGACACCCATGCAGCAGCGCGGTCCCTCCTTGGGGCACCCTGGGGCTGCTGCATCTCTGCTCCTGGTGGCAGCAAGACATGGAGACCGAGTGGCCTTCATCCTGGTAAACCAGCCCCCAGGGTGCTGGGTGCCTCGCAATGAGGGGCGGTCTCGGTGTTGCTTGCGGGGAGTGTGGGACTGGCTGGGTCCTCACCAGCTCATGCAGTAGGACCACAGGGAAGGGTGCAGTTGGCTTTCCCTGCTCCGCGTGGCCAGGACCAGCTCTCCCATCCCACACTGCTGCCGAGGACAGAAACGGATGTGTTTGGAGGAAACTGTGTGAGGGATCTGGGATTAAACGATGTGTCAGGGAAGAGCGATGGAGATCGCTGCTAATGAGCGCATTTCTCCAGCCTGTGGAGCGGAGACGCTGGGGAGCGAGAAAAGCTGAGTCTGGCATGGGCAGGGGTCAGGAAGCACC
Source organism: Rynchops niger (assembly GCA_013400035.1). Taxonomy (NCBI): domain Eukaryota; kingdom Metazoa; phylum Chordata; class Aves; order Charadriiformes; family Laridae; genus Rynchops; species Rynchops niger. Next base: position 207,121 of record VXBH01001611.1, on the reverse strand, counting down.
GTGCACTCCCTATTCAGTAAGTGCTTGGCGAGGTCTCTGAGCTCTGCAGGAGCCTGCAGAGAGGGGCTGGGGCTCTGGCAGGGCTGGACCTGCCGACGGGGAGGGCAGGTAAGTTGCAGGCACAAGGCCTGCGGTGCCTCTGCGCTGGGCACATCCATGTGGCATTGGAGTCCTTGTCCAGGACAAGTCTCCACGCATCCCGGGATGCTGCACAGCATTGCCTGGCTCCCACTGGGGCAGGAGCCCCACACCTCCCTGGGGGACATGCAGTCGCTGTTGCCCCCCTCACCCTGCAGGATCAGGGGTGCAGGAGTGCTGTGCATCCCTGCCAAACACTCAGCCTTGTCTCTGTAGGACCTCTGCCCAGGGAAAGGACCGGGACGAGCTCTCCAGCTGTGGGCAGCATCCAAGGCAGCGACTGGGAGCCCTTACCCGGGTGGAAGAGTGGGATGATTTTTCATTGCTTCCTCATAATAAGAGGACAGGAGTAAGTGACTAGTACAGTTTGTTCACTCGGTAAAGATTTATACAATCACTTCATCCGGTAATTGGTATTCTGGGGAGAGAGGGAGCTGCAGCTCCAGCATCCGCCTCTATTTGTTTTCTCTCTGTCTTTCTCTCTTTCTCTCCCCTTTTCAGAATGAGTAATTCTGTCCCTCACAATCCCATTTAAACAGAGCATTTGCAGAGTGAATAATTAGTTACATTCAATTAGGTCTCACGCGCTCTCCCTTCTCACTTTGGGGGACAGACACGCTAATGAGATGGCACATGTCTGACATGCGGGAGCAGGCATTAAACATGCTGCGTGTCGGCAGGGAGAGGTCAGCACCGGGGGAGATGGGGAGCCAGAGGGGCAACCCTGCTGCATGGGGCAGCCATGGAGGACAGTCTTTTGGGGTCCTTTTGAGGCCAAATGCTCGGTGATTGTGGCCCACTTGATGCCAGCTGTCTCAGCCAGCAGGAATCGGGGTCATGTCTGTCCCCAGGGCAGGGTGTTTGTTGGGCTGGTGATGAGGGGACACTCCCCAGCCCTGGGACCATCCCACCAGCACTGCTGGGAGCACCAAGCCCTGAAAGGGAGAGCTGCTGACATGCTTTTATCTCCCTTATTAAACCTAACATTAGGTTTTAAGAGGATCCTTAAATAATGTGCCACTGCCTTTACAGTAAAAGTCGCTGTGTATCCCAGCTGCTCCTGGCTCTGGGATTTATGGCCTTTCTTATGCCGAGCTGCATGCGCTTGGGTGGTGGCAGGTTACGGGCTGCAGCTGTTCTCCGTACCTGGAGCCTGCGCTGGGCTCGGTGCCAGCCCCATGCTAGGGAGTGAGGGCCCACAACAGCTCCGGTGCTCCCCCCAGCACTGCCCTGCAGCGAGATGGACCCCTCACAGTGCACGTGGTGATGGACTGGCAAGGCGAGGTGTGCCGAAGTTGCCTGCTCCAGGCAGCCCTGCCTGACCCCTGCGACACAGGGTTGGGGTCAGGGCAGGAGCGGTGGGGATGTGTTGGACAGGAGCCCATGTGCCTTCTCCTCGCGGGCAGGGGTGAGCGGGGAGGGTGAAACTGGCACGCTGCCCGTAGCTTTGGGGAACGATGACTGCGGATGCAGGGGGGGCACGCGCAGGCTCAGGGTGCGCTGGAAGCTGGGGGACTGCGTAGGGAGGGTCTGGGACCATGGCAGGGATGGAGCACAGCCGATGGCGTCTTTCCTTCCCTTCTCTGGTGGGAACATCTGTCCTGGGACCACCCATCCCCAGAGCATCCCTCCCAGGAGCATCCCAGCGATCAGTGAAGCCCGAGGAGGGGCGGGCACGCCGCGCAGCTCACGCAGGCGGGGAGAAGAATTAAAGTTTTAATTACAGCTTTTTGCCAGCGGTGCGGTGGCNTTCCCGCCCCGCTCAGCCCCGCGCCGGTCCCGCAGCACCATCTCCCGGCCGCCGCGCGTCGGTGCCTGAGGGTCTCGTCTCCGGTGGTCCCTGTCCCCACAACCCCGTCCCGGAGAAGAGCGCTGCAGGCGGCTGTCGGGACAGCGAGTCCTGCCTCTATGTGTCCCCGCGGAGCCCGGTGGCCGGGGCGACAGGGGGGGCTGCTGCCCTAGCCCAGGCTGCCACGGGGCCAGCAGCCACCCGGCATCTGTCACCAGGGGGAGTCAGCTCCAGCACGGGGCCCTCGTGCAGGTGGCCCAGGTGGGTGCTNGCCATGGTGGTCCCTCCTCAACAGCCTGCACTCTCCACCCTGGCATCCCCAGAGCGGTGAGGCAGACCAGGTTCTGCCATGGGGTCTCCCAGTGAGCAGCTGTGCCCTGCTCTGCCACGGCAACCCCAGCCCAGTGGCTGCACCAGGCTCTGCCAGGAGGTCAGCACCAGAGCAGCCACGCTGCAGTCTGTGGTGGCCCCCCCAGGTGGGCGGGGGGACCCGGCTCTGCTCTTGCATCCTGGTGCAGGCAGCCGAGTTTTGCTCCGCCATGGCAGCCCTGGGCAGGAAGCCAGACCTGTGGTAGCCCCAGGAGGGTGGTCGTGCCGTGGTCCACTGCAGCATCATGTTCATTTGCAGCCAGGCCAGATGCTAGGTTTTCTCCCCAGCTGGAGAGGGGACAGAGGAGATGGTGCTGGCCCCAGTCTGTGCTCCTGTTGGAGGCAGTGCCCTCACAGCCTCTCCTGCTCAGAGATGCGGCTCTCCTTGCCATCCTCCTGGGCCACAGGCTGGCCCTTGAGCAGGGTCTCCTGCATATGGGGCATGTCCTCCCCATCCTCCGTGGGCTGCTGGTTCTCTACGGGCTTCCCAGCCTCTATCTGCAGAGGTACAGGGGTCAGGGTCAGGCAGCTATGTCCCCCACCTCTGCAGCACGCCTTGCCACAGCTCCTGCTACGCTCCCATACAGGGCTGGGCCTCACCCTGTGCGTGTCCCCTCCTGTCTCGGCATTTGCCAGCAGCATCCCAGGGTTGCCCCAGCCCTTGCTGCATCCCAGCTGGGCAGTCCTAGGACAGCCCCCAACCCTCCTGCCCAGCAGAGCTGCAGCTCCCTGCTCTGTGACTCTGTTGCTGGCATAGCCCAGGCTGCTCCCAGGAGGGACCCCAACCCCCTGCTGGAGGACAGCTCTGGGCAGACTCACCTGCTTCTGCACCCGTCGCCTGGGATCTGGATGGAAAAAGGGACAGAGAAGGCAACAGTCAGGGGAATGCTCCTGCCCTGCTCGCAGTGAGCTCTCAGGGCTCAGAGCTGGGGCGGGTGCTGCTGCGCCGCAGGTCCTGCGGCTCACGTCGTGCCTGCTGCTGTTTCCAGGCTGGGGGCCAAGGCGGGGGAGCCGGGCTGGACCCACAGGGCATCGGTGCTTTCCTCCAAGGGCTGGCCCAGCTTGGGCTGTGGCAGTGCAAATGTGCCTGCTCCCAGGGACAGAGCCCATTGACCCGGCAGGGCGATGGGCTCGCGGAGCCATGCCCTGGCAGTGTCCCCAGAAGGGCTGCCCCAGTCTCGGCAGAGCTGCTGCCATCCTCTCTGCTCAGCTCCTCAGCCCTATATGGCCCCTGTGGCCAAGGCATCGTTTCTCATGTCCCAGCCCCTTACCTGTGTGGACCAGGCAGTAGATGCAGATGCCCACAAAGCACGTGACGACCGCGGCCGTGATGGGAATCAGCACCGACAGTGAGGAGCGCCTGCCCGACTCTGCAGAGAGAGATGGGGTCACTGAGGCACCCACATGATACACCCAACTGTGAGGCCATGGTCCCCGATCTGCCTCTGTTCCAGGCCTGTTCTCTTAGGGATCCCTCACGGGGACAGAGAGGAGCAGGAAGGCATCATGCCAGCAGGGCAGTACTCCTCTATCTAAAACACCCAGAGACCAGGCCAGGTCCTCGGAGTGCTGCGAGAGCCGGAGCACCAGGAGATCTCTGCTCTGCACCAAATCAGCCCTAGACACTAGGCACTTACCACAGATCACATCCGAGGTGTTCGTCCCTTTCACCTTCACCACCAGCCCCTTTTCCTCACAGCTGCAGGAAAGAAGGAGACCATGTAACCACAGCCTGAGCACATGGAAAGCCCCTGAGGGGGAACGGCCAGGGCTGGGCAGCCACCAGAGCTGCACGAGAAAGCGACCTGTGCTGAGCCAGCTGGGCTCGGAGGGGGGCGAGTGGCTGGGAACCCAGGGACGCAGGCTGGGGATGCAGGGACAATGGGTACCTGCAGGGCCCCACCCTGGGGTCCTGGTCTGGAGTTGCTGAAACTGCTGAAGATGGGGGACAAGTCTGGGGACAAGGCACAGGAGGGAGCAGGTATATGAGACCTGCCCAGTCAGGGAGACCCTGGGGCTTGGGCACCACAGCTATTGCGGAACAGCTCAGAGATGATTTGATGACAGGCTACAAGTGGCTCCATGGGGAGGTAATTTCTGGGCACAGATAAAAGCAAAGTGAAATCCAATGGCTGGCAGCTGAAGCGAGACTAATTCAACCTGGAAATAAGGCTCACGTTTCTACCAGGGAGTGCAATTAACCCTCAAGCAGCTTTCTAAAGACAGGGATGACCTGCCAGCCCATGGCATTCTCAAAGCCAGACTCCCCATGGAGAGGGCTGGCGCCTTGGCTGATGACTACATCCAAGGAGCGTGCTGGGAAGGAGAGCCTGGACAGGGCATTGGGGGGTCCCCATAGCCCTTCATCCCTTGCTCCCCAATGCAGACAACAGCGTGAATGTCCCTGGAGGGGCCAGCACTCTGTGCGCATGCTGAGGGACAGTCACAAGGGCCAGGATGTCTGCCTCTTGCTCAGTCACACCACCCTGGACCTCACCAGCCTCATAGCTCTGTTCCTCTTGCTCCTGCCCTACACTAGCCTGATGCTCTGTCCCTCAGAGACCATCCCAGCTGCCTGGTCCCCAAGGTCCCTAAGAAGGCTGGCAGCAGAGGATGTGCTCACAGCACTGGGCACAGCTGGGGATGGGTGAAGGACGTGGTCAGCACTCAGACAATACCTTGTCCAGGGATAGCATGGCTCAGTTTTAGAAGAGACATTGGAGAAAGTGCCTTCTGCACAGGGCTCACAGGGGGATGACATCCGGGCCGTGGCCTTGGCTGGAGAGAAGCAGAGGTTGCAGGAAGGTCAATATGGGCTGTGAGGGTCAGGTGGGCAGCCCTCCCCATGGCAATGCTGCCAGGGCACAGTGGCAGGCACAGCTCACCCGAAGCCCTGCTAGGGGCACCTTGCTGAGGGAGTCCCCCTTTCCCTGGAGGGCCTGAGGTCGATGCTGCCAGGGCATCGGTCCCGCTGAGAGGGAGGAGCTGTATGGACTCACCTGCCACGAAGCCAAAGCCGCGCTGGCAGGGCTGGTTCTCCACGCAGGTCTGGCAGCTGGTGTCAGAGCAGTGCATGCCGGCCTGGCACTGGCACACCGTGTTGTGCGTTGCGTTTCCTTGCGTCTTCACGATGAGGCCAGCATCTGGGCAAAGGGAGCATGGGCGAGGTGTGGCACCAGGAGCCTGAGCCTAGGGGGAACACCAGCCCCTCCAGCCCCTGTAGGCTGGGACTGGTGGGCACAGAGAGCACTTACTGTCTTCACAGATATCGTGGGGGGTACAGTGCCTCTCCTTGGTCCAGCCCTGCTGATAGTGTCTGCTCTCACAGCGGGCACAGACAGAGTCTTCCGTGACACTGCATTCGGAGACCAGCTTTTCCCCTGCAATAGCGGCTGGTGAGGAAGGGGCGAGAGGGCCTGCCCCCTCTCCAGGCAGCAGCTCTGTCAGCAGGACAGGGGAGCACTAGCAGCTGCGGATGCCGAGGCCACTATCAAACAGCATCTAGGTAGCCTGATGCCACTCAGGTGGCTACACACACTGCACGGGGATGGGTGGGGAGGGCTGCTGGGTGCTGAGGCGGGAGAGCAGGGGAGTGCATTCACTGTCTTCAGCACTCCAAGGACTGGGAAATGATCTGGGAGTGACAGCGGGAGCTAGTAAATACCATCACGATCTGTTAGTGACAGTGGCAGCATTCTCCCCATAAGCTGCCCGTGCCATGGGGGTCCTGAGGCTACAGGTGCACAGACAGCACCAAGAGAAGTGTGGCAGATTTGGTGAGGTCCAGGGGGTCCCTCCCAGGGCACCCATGAGGTCTCCAGTTGCTCTAGCACTGAGGTGACACAGGAAAGTGAAGCTATCAGCCCTACTGGCAACGGGGCACAGTATGGCTCAGTCACACCGAGCTGGGCTTTCTCCACTGTGGGCCCTGGCATAGCCAGGCCCTGGGACCCCAGGAAGGGGAAGGGATCTCCGTACCTGGCTGACACCGGTTGCAGCACCTGCCCTTGTGTTCATACTGCTTATCAAAGCATCTTATGGCATCACCAGGCTCCCAGCACTGGAAGAAACAAGACCTTGTGAATTCATGCCACTCACCAGCATTCCGCCATCACCTCGCTTCTGCAAGCATGTGTGTGCTAACCTGCACGCTAACCCACGTCCCGAGGCAAGGGCTTCCTCGCACCACTTCTCCCATGCCTGTGCTAACCACAGACCACAGCAGAGCCGCCTGCACTGCCTGATGCCATCAGTGCTTGCTTTGAAGTGGGGTGGCAGTGATTCTGGCAGGGTAGCCCCACATTTCCTAACAGATTCTAATCTCACATCGCCCCCTGCCCCTGCCAACAGTGCTGCAGTCCTGGGCAGGGGGAGCCTGGACCTTCTTGTGCCCACCCAGAGCACTGCCAGCCCGTCCCAAGGCTGATACACTGGTCCTGTGGGGCAGGAAAGCCCCTGGCAAGTATATCAAGTTGCAGACCCCTGCAGGCCCCCTGGCTTGACGGGGCAGCCATGGGGCTGTAGGGCACCCCATGGTCCGACCTGGGGACATCTGACCCAGCAGAGGGGAACTGTCCCTGCCATCATGCACGTCTGACACAGGGCTGAAAGGGAAGTGTAAGGGCTTGTCCCTGCGCCCCAACAGCCTCCCAGCACCCAAGCCGTGTCCCGGAGCAGGGGGACCCCAGCCGAGGTCCCAGGCTGTGCCCAGGGCTGGCAGAGCCCCGGGGCTCAACGGTGCCCGTCCATGCCCACGGTGACCCGCGCCCCCCGTCCCCGGGCTGGGCTGCGGACCCCGCCGCGCACCGTCCCCGGGCTGGGCTGGGCTGCGGACCGCCCCGCTCCCCCGGGTGGAAAGTGAAAGCGCGATATAGGGCTGAGGGACCGCGGGCAGAGACCTCCCCGTCCTCTCCGCCTCCCCGCACCCACGGTCCGGGNGCGGGGCGGCGGCGCGACCGGGGCTTCCGCCGCCGCCCGGGACCATGCCGAAGGGACGGGCCAGAGCGGTCGGACCGTGCCCTTTCCCGGAAAGCCCAGCGGCTCTGTCCCGAGGGAGAGAAAGAAGGAAGGAAAGAGACGGGAAGGGAACGGGAACAGCCCCAGCCCCACTCACGCCCAGCAGCACCGCGCCGAGGAGCCCCAGCAGCCCAAGCCTCTTCATGTCGCCGCACCCCGCCACCGCGGCCGCCCGCCCTATAACGCCTGTGCCCGTTCCCGCCCAGGAAGGGGGCGTTGGGCCGCCCGCCACCGGCCGCCGCCGCCCCCGGGGCTTCCCCGAGCGGGGCCGGGCCCGGGGGGGCGAGAGCGCGCCTTTGAGGGGGGATGGACTGACGCCGCCGGCCATCCCTGCTGTGACACCCGCCCCCCCGGGGGTCTCGGCGGGGCCGCTGGGGCTGGGGGACCCTGAGCGGTGGCTCAGCGTGGATGTCTTGCTGCAGCTGGAGGTGGGATGGCAGCTCCTGCCCCCTCCCTGCCAGCCCCACCGAGCCACTGCCCCATCCGCACCTTCCCGGGGTGAAGGGGGTGCAGGCAACGGTGGGAGTCAGCTGTGGGCCACGGCGAGGAAAACGTTTGTGCCGTCCCCTGCCAGCTCATTCCTAAAGCAGAAGTTTGAGGTTTTGCGTCGTTTGCTCAACGATAACTCATGGCTGTGGCCCTGGAGAGCCCCTCACGGCTGCCCGCAGGTCCTGGCCTTGCCATGGACTCCCCACAAATGCGTTAGCCCAGAAACAGGGGCAAAAGCGCCAGAGGCCTGGCTGTGCCTCTGGTCGGCCACCCACCTCTGGCTCAGTTCCCTCAGAGGAATCCCCCAGCAGTGCCCAGGGAAGTTCCAGGCCCCCCCTGCCTACTCTGGAGACTTTCCCCGGTTTCTCCTTTCCAGCCTGGTGTGTGGCCAGGCGGGGAGCAGCTGTTCCCTGGATGCTGAGAGGTCCCTTCTCAGCATCCCAGCACACGCCATGCTGCCACCATGGTGATGCCTGCGTGGCCGCGCTTCATGACAGCCGGCCCGGCCTCGGTCACGGCCTCAGCCCCGGCTTGGAGGCTGCCGGCTACACACTGCCCGTGGCCTTGGCCCAGTGGCAGCGGCGGCGGGAGGCGGGGGATAGCGTGCTTCCCCGAGGGCCATGGCAGGGCTGGCAGCGGCAGGAGCCACGTGCTCTGGATTCCCCGTCCTGCCGTCACTTCCCAAAACTGACTCGCTTCAGAGCGCGAAGGGTCCCGGGGGAGACTCGAGGGCAGAGACGGGGAGGGAAAGGTGGGGTGGGGATTTCTGGGCCCCGCTCCCATGGGACCAGCCCGGGAAGTCCCCACAGCCCCCAGACACCGGCTGTTTGTGGCTCTGGGCTGTGAGGGCTCCC
>VXBH01001611.1:168228-198264 GCA_013400035.1 Rynchops niger | reverse complement strand
CTTGGCCACCTCCCCCCGCCCCAGTCCTGGTCCCGTTCCTGGTTCCGGACACCTCGCCCTGCCCTCCCCTGCCTCGGTCCCGGTCCCGGTCCCGCTCTGGTCCCGGCCACCTCGCCCTGCCCCGCCCTGGTCCCTGTCCCCGTCCCGGTCGCCCCACCCCGCCCCTCCTCGCCTCGCGCGGGGTCCGGTGGCGCCACCCAGCGGTTTCACCCGCCGCCCCGGGGGACTACAAGTCCCAGCCTGCCTTGCGGCGGCTCGTGGGGCATGCCGGGAGCCAGGCAAGTCGCGCGGCCCTGCACGCCTCGGCAGGCATGGCGGCGGGCCGTACGTCAGCGCGCCGCGCCGTCAAGCGCCGAGGCGTCGCCGTCCCGGCGGCGCTTTCCTCTCTGCTTTGCGACGGCGCCGTGCGGCAGCGGCGGTTGGCGCCTTTGTCCTGGCGGGCGGCGGCCTGAGGCGGACCGGGCCCGGCGCGGCGGTAAGTGTGCGGGCAGGTGGCCCTGCGGCGGCTTTACCGGGGGAGCGCTCGAATAAAAGATATGTCATAGCACACCTCGTGGAGGACTGAGTCCTCCCCGGCCGCTGCGCCGGTATGGGGTCGGGGCCGGGCCGGGCGGGCCCCGCGGCCTGCGGGCGGGCCCCGCCTTCGTCTCAGCGCCACCGGGAAGCGGCAGCGGGGAGTGCGGGCTTGTTGGAGCTCGTCCGCTGCCCTGGTGGCCTGGGGCCGGGCGGTGCGTGGGGTTAACGCAGCTGAAAAGCGCCTTTTCTGCAGGAAAAGGATGCGCAGCGGGTGATGCTGTCGCGGGGAGCACAGCCCCGGCAGTACCCAGCCTGCTGTGAGGGCTCCCGTTTTTTTCCTCACTGCTGCTTGAGAAAGCTGCGAGTAGCGACAAAGGCAAAGGTGCGGGGCGGAGCAGGTGAAGGCGGCCCTGGGCAGCTGCACTTTGAGAATCCTGGCCGGCGTTCTCCCAGCAGCAGCAGGATCCGGGGGAAGGAAAGTGAAAGCGTTCTCCATGTCAGCGTTTTACCTTGTGGGCAGCTCTGTGTCTGCGTGCTGTCCTGGGTGCAGAGGACCAAGGCGGGTGGGTGCTAGTGCTGCCCCAGAACGGCCCTCCTGGCCCCAGGCCTGGCTGCTGGGGAGGCTGCCTGGTTGGGCTTGGCTCCCAGGTGCTGAGAGCCGCTAGCCAGTGCTGGGTGGGAAGCTCGCCGCTCTGCAGCAGTGTCACTTTCTGTGGCGGCTGGTGTTATTGTTTCTGCTTTGCCCAGGAACTTCTTGCAGACTTCCGTGTCACGTTTCACTTGTGTCAGATTAGTTTCAACATCCCATTTCAGCTCTGTCTTGCTTTGTGAAGCTGTATCACTGCTAATAAATAACTTTGGTTTTAAATATAAGATTTTTAGGCAAGTGTGGCTTTAATTAACTTCCAGAGGATTTTCTGGCACATGAGCTGGCGTAGGCTGTCCCGTTGTAGCAACCTTTCTGCCTTGTGGGGGTTGGCACCTTTAAGCAGCCCAGGTGTGTAGTTAGCCTCTTCCAGCTGCATTCGTAGAAAAAGACTTAATGTGAAAATTAGTTGCTCACCTGATGTAGCTTGCCTAAAGCTGGGACACTAATGAATACTGGCTTGTGATTACTAAATGGCCCTTAACTGTGTAATCTACCAAGTAGAAAATGATAAAAGACAGTAAATTCTCTTATATGAAAGTTCTGTCAGTAATTCAACCTGTCTGAGTACTTGCGATTTATTCTTTTGCTTTGAAAGTGACCTGCATGTGGAAAAATAGCTCCTTGTTTTTCTTCATATGGAAAGCTCTTGCACACTCTTTTCCAGCCACTCCCTACTATCCCCACCCTTAATAGAAGGGAAGTTCTTACTGCTTTTTATACTGAAAGTGAAATGTCCTGCCAGCAGCAGCTGTGGGTCTTGTTGACCCGTTTGCTGTGTGTGAGTGACATCCTGTCAGCACAGGTTGTGCTGCCGGAGCAGGTGCCCATAGGGCCTCTGAGTCCCCATCCCTGGTAGTGCTCAGAGCCTGGCTGGAGAAAGCTGTGACAATGGGATGCAACTTGGATGTCAGCCTGCTCCAAATGGGAACTTGGACTAGATGGGTCTTTTAATGTTTTGTAGCCACTTAATAATTTTGGGAGAATTTTGAGAACTTCTTTCCCCTCAACTGCTGAGAACTTGAGCTCCAATAGTAGAATAGAAGAGAGATCTGCTGCTTCCATACAGATAAATGGGATCAGATTTGATACTTCTGATGGGGAAGGTAAAACCGTGCGCGTGTGGACAAACTTACAGGAGGATTGAGGCAAATATGGTAGAATAAATGACTTTTTTATTTGATTTTCGGTTTGAGTGTTGGGGTTTTTTTTCTTCCTCCCTGTTCTGGCAGTTCAGTTCATTTTAAAAAGCTTGTTAGATGACTGTAAGGCATTCTCTGCCTCCTGTCCCTGCAGGGTTTCCTAAAAGAATGAGAAAAGTGATACGAGTGTAAAGTTGATTGGTCTTAAAAAAAAACCAAAACCAAAATTTCATGTCTCATATCTGGAGTGATGTATTTTTCATGGCAGTTAAGTGTTGTAGAAATACTTATGTAAATCCATTTTATATTTTTTGACATTCGACTTGTTTATTTAGAGGCTACTTTTAAATTGTAACAAATATAGGTTACTGGTACAGGTTGTGTTGGTTTTAGGCATCTCATGATTAACAGTAGAAGCTTATGTTGATATACTCCATTTCATCAGCTTGCTTTTTCCAGGTTTCTTGCATGTTATAAACAGAAAATCCCCTCCTGCGTTCCTGTAGATGTTTAGGAAGTATGACAACTTTATTAAATAGCTCTTAAACTTTCAAGTTCATCCTGAAAGTTTCAGTGTTTTTCACTTTTTTTTTTTAAGCTTTATGTAATGGTGACTTTTAAACCAGAAAGTATGAATCCTGGGTGGGGTTTAGTGGGTTTTTTTTTGTGAGCTTGGTAGAGTTTGTTAGGTTGGTTTTTTGTTTGGTGGGGGTTTTTTGCTGTAATTCTTTGGGTAAGTTTGTGCAGTGAATGTCGCTGACTGCTTCAGCTTTGTCTGCAATAGCGTGGATTGATGAAATGGTGGTAGTTTAACCCCAGCCAGCAACGCAGCCGCTTGCTCGCACCACCTTCACCAGTGGGGCAGGGAGAAGAAGGAGAAAAGGAGTGTGGGGGAAAAACCTTTTGGCTTGAGATAAAGGCAGTTAACATAATGGTAAGGAAAGAGGAAAATAGTAATAATGGTTAAAAGAATATACAAAATAAAGTGGTACAAACCAAGTTGCTCTCACCACCTGACGATTGATTGCCCAGCCTGTCCTGAGCAGTGATTGCAGATTCCTGCCCCCCAGCCAACCCCCATGTGTATACTGAGCATCATGTCCAACAAATAAAACAACATGTGTTATCAACATTATTCTCAAAACCCAGCAGCTACTAGGAAGAAAGTTAACTCTATCCCAGCTGAAACCAGGACGGAAGTATACTTTTGCCTTACTGTGGGAGATGAGGTAGCAGTACAGCATTCATGTGGGGGTGGTTAAATTCCCAGCTGTGGACCCGCCTTCTGTGGGAGCTGATATCTCTATGGGGACAAGGATATGTTTAGTAGGGGTATGAATGAGAAGCTGTGTTTTCTGGCATTGGAAAGCTAAGATTTCACGTTTAGTGAAGTGATCCAAGCCTGGTCACTTAAGAGCATTTAAACAGTACTTCCTGATGTCTCATTCAAAGCCTGTATTGAAATATTTGGGGCCTGTTATGCAATGTTGCGATGAGTGTTTTCTTTCCGCTTATTAAAATATTGCATAAATTTCAACACTTCTTACCAGTGGACTGAAGAAATAGATATGACAACAATGGGTGTATTAAAGCTTAAAGTTAAGAGGTTTTAGTATAAAATGAGTTCTATTTGTATCTTAGTTTAGAGTTAAACCATTAAAACTTATCTGCAAAATAATTAGGCTTACTACCTTTCAGTATTACAGAAAAGCTCGACCAAAATGCTGCGGTATACGTTTTTGCCAGACCTCTGTATTCCCTTGTTAAGATTTTTCTGGAGTGAAGTTTGCGTCAAGCAGACCCAGTTGGCTTTTAGTCTGCAAAGCTGTTAAGTTTAATCTTGTTCCAGTTTAATTTTAATGTCATGGATTGAAATTATATGCATGGCCGTTTTTCTTTTTTGCGAAGAGTTGGATTTGGAACGAAAGCAAAATGGCTCGAGGACGCAAGAGCAATAGCATCAATCAGAGCGACTTCACTAACAGCACCAATCCTCAGGATTTAGAGAGAAGACTTTTTATCGGCAATTTGCCCACAGACCACATGACTCGTGAAGAAATGCAAGAGATATTTTCAAAATATGGCAAAATCAGGGGTTAGTATATTATCTTATGCCTTTTTGTGGCTGGGAATTCAGTGAGAAATATAACTTTCATGCTTGTCAAATGCTATTTGATGATGATGAGAGGAGTGACTAATGTTCCTAAAAAGTGACCTTTTAATGATAACTTCCGCTGTCTGCATTTTCTCTGAAAAAGTGATTCCTTCAGTACAGCTGAAACATAATGAATATATCAGCTATGTTTTTAGCTTGTGGGGTTGTAGTGTGATGTTACAGTACTCTTTCAAGTGACTTCATAGTCTCTTAATCAAATCTTGGTCACTTCCTGGGCTGTATTTTGGTCACTGCCTTGTCAGAAGGAAGACGATTTACGAAAGATATTTCAGGGTCTTTGACTCTGCATTTTTATCCTGGTAGATTTGGTTTTCCCAGGAAACTTCCATAGTGGTTTCTGGGTAGAGCCCCTTTGCTCGCTCATCTGGTGGGGTTACGTGATGACCGGGGCGTGGGTTAGTACTGTCCCTTAGTTGTAACCGGTCTTGCCCTGCTGTTAACTTTTCCAGCCCTCAGCATGTACCATGGCTATGGGTTCGTGCAGTATGACCGTCTAGAAGATGTCCAGGCCGCTCTGGACGGTGAGAAGGGTCGCCTTTATAAAGGGTATAGATTAGGTAAGGAAAATTGATCCGTGCTCTCCTCCTGACCCCAGCATGCATTCTGGTAGAAAGAGCGCTTTTGTTTTAAAGCTCTCTGGAAAGATCACTATGTGAAACTTGCCTGGCGTTAGTCTAAAATCACTTTTACTAGGTATGTATTTGCTTTCTGAGTTATTTGCTGTAAGTGCTGTGTGGTTCATCTGCAGTGTTTTCTCTTGCTACCTAGGTCTTACTCTGAACTTGTTTTTGTGTGTTAGTATTTCAAAAGCTCTTACCCTGTCTAAGTAACCACTCAACATGTAAGCCCTGGAAAAGTGGTCATTGAAACCTCATGCACATAGTTTCAAAAAACATTTCTAAACCGATACTGGGCTTCATCTTGACAGGTTCAGAGGAATTGGCCACAGCACTTAGTGGCTTGTTAGATAAGGAATCTTAACTTGGGTTTTTTTGCACATGTGAAATCAATCTGTAAGCAGTGCTATAAATACTAGGTGCTTAAAAAAGCTGTTTTTATACAGGTGAAAATAATTCTGCTAAACATGCTGGGAGCAAACTTAAACAGAAATGAATGGTTAGAAATCTAAGAGTAAGCTATTAAATGCAAGCAAAAAGTTACTTTTGAAGTGAGCCTATGCTAATCTGAAGAAATCAGTTTGACTTAGAAAGGAATGAAAGGAGCAATAAATAATAACTTGTGGGAAATACAGTAGCAAATATGACCCTGAGGATGGAAATGGAAGCAAATAGACAAGGAGGGTAGAAGGATGCAAGAAATTAGGCCAGCATTGTTGAAATCTGGAAGCTTAAATAGGAACAAGTGTGGCTGTTTTAGAAGCTAAGGTGTGCCTGTCTGGAAATGATAACATTTCTAATTGGAAAGGACCACCTAGTAAGCATTTCTGCAGTCTATTTTTGAAGAGGCAGAAGGTATTTTTAATATAATTTCCATTTCAATAGCAAACTAAAGGTAAAATGGCACCAAAACTACACCTCTCAAAAAAAATGAAGTCTAACATCTATGAGGCTCAGTGAAATAACCTACCTAGCTATTAATGTTGGTTTTCCACAGGCCTTGGAAAATTAGGGAGTTTCCAGGGATGTAGCAGAGTGCTGCAGATGTGCCAGTAGGCAGCACAAGTGGGATGAGCCTGGCATCAGCCCCTGATAACAAAGGGATTCTTTCACCTGACTCTCAATGAGAAGTGAATTAATTAATGCCAATCAAAATAATCCTGTCAAACTAACTTATTATACTGCAAGTTTTATGGCTGCAAGTAGCAGTGTTGATGTAAAAGGCTTCTGTAAGATGTTTGATGTGACTAGGAAAGTAGAACAATTAAAAAAACCAGAGGGTTAAATGGATTTCAAATGAATCTCAGTGTAACATAGATGGAATTGCTCAGTGCTTTGAGTGGTGTTCTGGAAAAATTGATTCCTGGCCATACAGTGTTTTTATAAGTGACTTGGAGAGAAAACACACAATCATGTTTTAAAAAGAGAATGAAATAACGAAGATGGAGTTGCTGATGATGAAATGACTTGGACTTCTTCCTAAGCTGGATGCAGGCAGACCTGACCTTTCAGTAAAGCCAAAAGGGAAGATCTGCACCCAGCAAGAGTGATTTTTGTCATTCTTAGCTGTACAAAACACAGACTTGCAAGTAGGGAGGTTTTGGTATGTGTGGGGTTTTGCTGATGGAATACTGTGTTCAGTTCTGGTATGCCTGGTTCAAAAAGGATAATACTAAATTGGGGAAGCCTCAGAAAAATCTGAAGAAGGCTTAAAGAGGTGAAGAACAAGCCCTAGCAAAAGCCTAAAGATATAAGACTGATGTGATATGTGTTACAGACAGACCTGGAGATAAAAGTGAGTTTTAATCTAGTAGGCATAGGCATGACAAGTCCATAAATGGAAATAAATAGTTTTCTTCAACAGCAAAGTAATTTGCTTATGGGATAATTTATTGGAGCTTTGGTGGTTTCTGTGCTTTGGAGACTTTTAAATTGGAATTGGATGTTTTGATAAAAGATAAGCTCTAGTTCAATGCCACTGCTGCACTTGAGATAGGAATGTGATTCAAGAAACTCCCGTCACCTGTGTTTATTCAGAAGGTTACACTGTATGATTACAGTGGCCCTGTCATCTCAAAATCCTACAGGACAGAAGACTTTTTTTTTTTTTCTTGAAAGTTTTGTCAATGTTCAAATTCTTAACCTGTAAATGCTGTTGGCATTAAATAAAATGTTATTAAATCTGTTCGTTTTGCACGAGAGAAGGGTCCCTCTCAAAGGTGTTTTATCTTCTAGTAAATATTTTTGTTCAGATTTAAATACAATTTTTTTTATTTGGAAGAAATGTATGGTATTGAGTGTAAAAATAACAGGTTTCTGCAATGGCATCTTAAAACAGAAAATAAAAATAATCTTAAACCAAAAAAAGCAGACAGTGTCTTGCTTAAAGATACCACTTGACTTGAAGGGGGGAAAAATTTCTCAACTAAAAAAATAAATGCAAGGAGAACAGTTGCTTCAGTTATGCAATCTGAGTATTAAATATAATTGCTAATAATACAATAAGGTAAAAGGCTTTGGGAGAGTTTAGCCTCCAGCGTTGCATTACACTAATACTTCCACAAATGCATAGAAGTGTTTTCATATCTTTTAATGAATAAAACTGTGTAGGGAATAAATATCTATCAAATTTACTCTGTGACAGTAGGCAATGCAGGTGTATTTGATGCTGGAAAGACTGATTTGTGATTAATGTTGCGATTGCACTTGCCTTTCCCCCACCCCTCCAAAAGAGAGCATGCTGCTTCTTGGTTGACAAGAAGAGCAAAAATTAGAACTACTCCCTTAATTCTAATTTTAATCTTGAAAGTAATGAAGGATAGCTTGGGAAGTTTACAGAAGATGTTAAGACTGAGTTTCCTAAAGACATTGTGGCATGTTCATTCACTTGCAAGGGCTTTGAAAGTAGTTAATGTAAATAATAAGACATTTTAGTTGTCGATACATTCTCAGAGAGCAGATAGGCCCTAGGTTTGTTTTGTTCTTTTCCTTAAAAGGTTATCGGAGTAAAACATCTGAAATCATTTCTGTTTGTTCTTGCCCCACTCTAGTACGCTCTTCCATCTTCAATCAGTTGTTACAGAAGGCTTTATTTCTTCACAGTAGGACAATATGAGTCCCTGCCAGTTCTGGGCAACTTCATTTTTTCTGGTTGAGGACAAGACTCTGTTTCTTCAGCTCTTACTTCTTTGCATTTCACTTCGTGGTGTTTTTCCTGGAGATACTCAGAAGCCAACCAGTTTTCAAATTTCTGATCTGTTGCATCAGTTTGCATCATGTTAACGGTGGTGTTTTGAATGCACCACGTTGACTTCATAAGGAGCTTGTGCTTCAGGCTCCTTGGATCCCGTTTCCTCACTGGTGAAGGCTGTACAACTTAACGCTGCAGCAGTCCCTTGGAAGGCAGTTGCACGTGCCACTTGAGAACCCTTGGATTACTTTCAACAAGGGTAGCGGCATACTCCATTGAACAGGACTGGCTGTGAACTTAAGACTGTGCTGGCCATCAGCTTCCTTTCTTGGAGGTTTTCAGACTCTGCTTTTTCTCCTTCAGCCCATGAGTTGCTTTCTGCTCGCTCATAGACTGCAGAAGAAAGAGGTTCTCTTATGGAATGAAGAGTCTAGATGTAGGCCTGAATGTAAAGGGTTAAAACTTCACCTAAGCTGTCCACCCTATTTTTCAAGTCAGAGAAATCCATGAAAACTTAATTATGTTGTACTACCTAAACTTAATAAAAAATTGTCAAAGTGGCAATGTCTCTCTGCTGAATGGATTTTCTTGCACCATCTGGATGTTGTTGAGCTTAAGTTGCTTTCATTTTGAATTGTGCTGATGATCTTTTTTTTGTTCCATAGCATTGAACAGATGGGTTGATTATTCTTTACAGATATTAAAAAAGCAGTGGAAAGAAGAAATATGAATAAGGCTTCATCAAGGTCCAGTCCGGCACGAAGGTAAAGTACCTGGAAGCAGTGAGTTATACTAGGAAGGTCAGGCTTTTAGGGCATGAGCCCAGTGGCCTGTGCTAAATGTCTGTGTCTCTTCCTTACCACCACCTCCCAGTCAAACGGAAATGCTCAAGCGAGACAGTTGGGACATGGCTGCTCCACCTCTAAGAGCCCTTCTGGCGCTGACACCTCAGGAGGCATGAGGGAAACCTTGTGTCTGCTGCTGTTACTACAGCTAAGCGTTATGTTTTGCAGCACAGGCTGTAAAAAAACTTGTGAGGAAGAATACACTTGATGTTTTCTCCTGCCTCAAGTATCAGAGAAGCCGAGGTATACCTAGAGAACGCCGAGGGGCTGTAGCATTCCCAGTGCCATGCTGTAGAGGACTTCGGGATCTTGCTGCTTCCAGTGCTGAGATGAGACTGGAAAAGAGCGCGAGTGAACACAAGACAGATCAAATGTCTCTGTTGCACTCTCCTGTCTGCATGCGTGCTTGCGTTGTCAATACCCGGAACCAGTCCCCTTCCATGCAGTTAGTGACGTGTACCTACCAGCTTCTCCTGGTTTCCCACCCCTCAGTAGGCACAGTGTGTGCAGCTCCTGCACATCCTCTATTTGTGAAATCACTGGCAATCGGAGAAGACACGGGAAGACGACTTCAGTTTCCTTTCCATGGCATTACTAGGGAGCACACGAAGACGTGCTGTGGTTACAGTTTGGTATAAGGCGTGCATCTTCTATGCCTACACTGTAAAGCTCTCAACACAAAGGAGTGTTGCGTTTTGGACTTGAAGGTAATCAAGCTCTCACGTGTCTGGTGTGCTCTACTAACTTGACCTGTTAAGTTACCAAAAAGCAGGAAAAAGTGCAAATAGCAAGACACCTACCGCCAAAAACTAGAGAATGAGTAGCTGCAGTCCCTGGTATCACCTAGGTCTCTTGTATGTGCTGCACTTAACCTGCACAGGGCCAAATGTGCTTGCAGAGACCAGCGTGTGGGCATCGCCCAGGAAGTGCTTTGGCACAGAGCTGAGGGTTCCCATTACGGATGCAGCAAGCCTTGGGCCTGGGCAGAGTCAGGTGTGCTCTGTGCTGCCTTGAGGACACCAAGAATACTGCAAGTACCTGAGCAGCAGGCACTTGATGGCTCATCCTTGGCCATCAGGTGTGTAATGCTGAAGGTGCTGGGCAGCACTGCGGGTGTGAGAGGCAGATGCCTGTGCCATGAGTGTTAATCCTCGGACCACATTGCAGAGGGACAAGCAGCAGGCACTGATGCCAAGGGCATTGAGACCTGTGTCATCCTGCGTGTATGCAAGAGCAGATGCCCGTTCCATGGGCCCTAAGGAGCACTGGAGGTGTGTGAGACATGGGCGGTGGTGCCCTGGGCACTGAGCGGTGGACTGGACTACTGCCATGGCTGCCAAAGGCTTTGATGCCTCTGTGGTAGGCACTGGATTCCAGCTGGCACTGCAGACACTGTGGCCAGCCCATGTCACTAGCAGCATGTCCCAAGCAGCCCCATGGGCACGGGTGGCAATAAGGTCACGGGCATCAAATCCTGGGCATGGCTGCGGATGGTGGACTCTGGACCACGCTGCAGGTGTGTGAATGGCAGCGGCTGATGCCGGTGTGCAGAGTCCCACACTGCGCCCGAGCAAATGTGACCAGCAGTGCTGACGTTGCAGGAGTCGGACCAAGGTGACAGAAGCGTGGAAGTAGAAGGTGCTCTGCCTTCATGCTGCTGCCTCTCATTGCAAGGCAGCAATGCAGGTGCAAGAACAGAGGGGACCCGCGTCACGTCTGTACTTCTGTTGCAGTTGTGCATTGTTCATTCTGGATCTTTTTGTCTCTGCAGATACTGAATATGGCCTGTTCTGGTCACACCCACGCCAGCTGGAATAAATGTCGTATGCCAAACAATTACACTGCATCTGCCTCTTTTGCTATATAGTCTTACAACTACAGAAAGATCAGTTAATCAATATCCACTAGAGCAAATCAGAAGTTTCCCCTGAGCTTCTGTCATTGTTCATTGTAGGTTGGGGGGGAAGCGGGCGATGACGTGTATCTCTCATGGGATGTGGTTTCAATACAGATCACAAACAAGAAGTGGATTTGTATGTCCAAGAGGCTGAGAGTGTTTACACTTGTGTGCAAATACAGTGTTTCTTTTACAGGAGGAGACTATATATTTTCTTAGTGGCAACACTAGTTTTTCCCAAGATCTGTTTTGTATCTGACATAAAAATAGAGAATGCCAGCACTCCTGTGTATCCCCAGCACAGCTGTGTGTCTGTGCTCAGACTCTGCACATCCATCTTGTACTGTCTGCTCTACCTGACACAACTTGGGCACGTCTGACTCGCTGCTCCTGCGGTTCTCTCCAGGTGACTACTACGTGAATACACTAGAGTGGAAACAGACTTAAGTTCTGCTTACCTTTCATTAACTAGATTAGGCTGGTAGAGGACTCTAGTCTTTCAAGTTTTGGAAATAAAAAGATTCAAAAAGCTGGGGTTTTTTTTCTGATGGTTGTCAGTATCTTGGGGAAAGAACATTCCAAACACGTGAAGCTCAGTAGTTACTCTGCAAGATTTTTTTATGTTTGGCTTAGACTACATTGAAGTTATAGTTTTTTTTCTGGAAAACAAAATATGACCTGGAAAAAAACCCTGCAGTTTTGGGAAAAGATGAAGACTGGAACGTTATTCTTCTTTGCCTCCAAAGACAACTCAGTACAAGGTCTGAATGAGATGGATCATTCAGATGGGACAGAGAAGCCTGTTGCAGCTGAGGATGCCATGCTGGTTGGGCTTAGTACCCTTTTAATACGGGGCATCATAAACATAAAACTGGCTTTCTACAGACACTGTCCTTTCAAATCCAGGACGCGGCGGCAGCTGTCATTGCTTTCTGCTAGCAGCACAGACCCAACTACACCATGGAACCTGCAGTGTCTTTGGTCACAACAAGCTCCGTTTTTAATCGTATGCCAATAACAAATTATTTCAGGTATTCTGCTGTCATTGACTAGTGAATTTAATGGATCCCTTGAATGCTCCTGACAATTGCATATCTGTGGGTATTAGGCTCCAGCACCTTGAATTCTCTCAAAGAATTTGGAAAAATATGTTTGGTAGGTGATCTGTGACTGATGTTGGAGGCCAGAGGCCTTGAAACAGTGGTTTCAGAGGTGCCTGTTCACTTCTTCCACAGGTGCCCTACGTTTTTAGTGATGCTTCATTAAGGAGCTTTCTGGGTCTTGTTTGGCTATGATAAACATTAGAATTAAGAAGCTTCCCTAGGCTACTTCAACAAATAGTTTTTTTGACAAATCTTGCTGTTGTGGGATAGGAGGGAGGATTCAACTGCTGAGAGAAAGGGTTGCTTTGACACCTCAGGTAAGAAATGTAGGGGTAACAGCACTCCTGTTGTTAGCAGTCTAATGGAATTTCCCCACTATTTTCTGCAGAGAGCCATATGCCTACGGGGATGGCCGAGATGCCAGACGTGACCGCTCCCCTCTTCGGGGGAGCCCACGGAGAGACCCCAGAGATGGCAGGGATGGTAGAAACGGGCGAGATTCCAGAGACACTCGAGACATTCGAGCTAGAGACATGCGTGATGCCAGAGACCACAGGGACCGACGGGACCTGCGAGACCCACGGGATATCAGGGATCCAAGAGACTTGCGGGACCCTCGCGATGTTAGAGATCTTCGTGACCCACGGGAGCCGCTGTATGATCGATACAGGGATCCACGGGATATGAGGGACCCACGGGATATGAGGGATCCACGGGATATGAGAGACTCTCGGGACCCTTTGTACAGGTAATTTCTATGGGATTGTATTCGCCAACATGTTTTTATGGCAATCCTTCCTCAACGGATACACTGGTTTGAGTGGTGTCTGGCATTTAAGATAAGGAAATTGCTCTGATTGTTGGCAGCTGGGTGCCTGCTTAGTGTCTTGTGGGGAGCAGGCAGGTACTTCAGAAATTAAACTTGAGGAAGGTCTGTGTGCGATGCATTGGCCAAAGTAACTGCCTGAGATTGTGCTGGAGCATGGAAACCCTTGCTTCTTCTATAAATCTTGCAGACGAGATGAAGCTTATGACCGTTACCTTCACATTGAAGACTACTGTCGGCGGAAGGATGACTCTTACTATGATCGTTACAAAGAGCATTTTGATAGAGCTCCAGGGAGTTCAGAGGGTGAGTACCTGTAACATTTTAATGGGCAGATTCACATTCTCTCTCTGTGAGGAATGTGGGAGATGCCTGCGGTGCCAAGTGCGTTGCATTCTGTGATGCTGGGTGGTTCAGAGATTTAGTCAGACTGGCTGCGTGCACCTCATTGCTCCAAGCAGGTCCAAAGAGTATTATTTGTTCTGTCCCTGTGGCTTGCTTTCAGACCGTCTGAAGCGTGAGGAGCGGCGCCGAGAGGAGCTATACCGTCAGTACTACGAGGAAATCAAGAGACGTTTTGATGCAGAGAGACCTGTGGATTGTTCTGTGATCGTGGTGAATAAACAGACAAAGTAAGAAAGTAGTTACGGCCAATTTTATTATTGCATAGTAGAAGAAAATGGAATTAAACTTAGTTGTGCCTTGAGGCTGTTTGTCTTACAGGTTGCTTTTGAGGAACGTGGCTTTAGAGCCCTCAGAAAGCGAAGCTTTATGGTGGTACATGGGAATATATGTTGATATCGGAATATATGTTGACGAGATGGAGAAATGTTGTAGCTTGTGCTTTTTTTTGTTTCCTTCACTATGCCTTCTCCTGATACTTTTCTGCCTACTCTTCGTATCAGCCTACTGTCACAACAGGTTACAGTGGCCTGTACTTGATACGGAATTTAGTACTATGTGCCAACCCGCAGACAGTACAGAGCAGTTGTCAGGGTGGAGTCGTGGGGGTGTCCATTTCAGAGCTCCTCACAGATTGGTTACTAGGTGGGATACCAGTCAATACCATTAATCCAACATGCAAGAGTATAAAATCACTGATGAAGGTAGTCATGGACGATATCAAAAGCATGTGTAGTGACAGTCTGAACACATACTGAGGTGTCCCCACTCAAACACAGGTGTCTTTTTATAGTGTTAAATGCAAGATTGTTTATCTAGAAACAAAAATGCAAGCAATCCCTCTGGAACGGTGTGCTTTCTCTTGGAATGTAAGGTCTTAAAACAATTTTACAAGTGAAAGGGACTTGTGTCAAAAATCTTAGAACGTCCTTAGTTTGGAGAGCAGGTGCTGTGTTGGGAACAGAGGGGTACACTTATGCCTGGCACAGTGGGAAGGGGGCTGTTATGATGGCACCAGTCTGACGTCTATATCTTTACAAATAAATGTAGTGAAGAATAGCAAAGATGTAAATAAATCATAGATCTGGCTTGGGTTCTGAAGAAAATGTCTGTCAAGGGGAAATCTGAAGCTCTGTCTCATTAGCCCATTGGAAAAAAGATCAAGAGTTGTTTTTATTTAACTTTGCTAAATCTGTGAGGCAGAGAGCTGACACTTGCCTGATCTGGTAGTAGAAGACAGAACAGGAAATTGGAACAAGGGAAGCAGTGAAACTAGAAATAAAATTCTGTTATTTGCTTTTGAGTTGATTGATCACCTGTTGGAACAAATCTTGAAAGGAAATTTTAGATTCTTTATTCTTGGTGACGAGAAGTCTTTGGAAGATACTCTAATAGACTACAGGTTATTGTACTTGCTACAGGGAGAATTTTTTTGTGCACTAAGATCAGCTTAATATCCTAAGAATTGTTTTGGTCTGTAACAGTTACAAACCTTAAGAGCTGGAGCACGTTAATAAATCTTGGGTATTGAAGCATTGATGTCACCTACTGTAGACTTGTTGAAAGATGACTCCTGAATAACTTAGATATGCAATCAGTGTAACTTAGAAATCCTTAAAAAAACAGTTCAAAAAGAACAATTTTGGTCACCATTGCGATGTTCGCAAAAATGATAATTTGAACCTCTTTCAAAAGGTGTGGGTTGCATGCAGACTAAATTTCTCACAATGCACCTGCAGTCAGTATTGCAGTTTTGGTACTGATTAAAGTAAGCTTAAAAAAAGACTTGGAAACTTTAAGCTCAGCCACGTGAGCTGTGGTTTGTGTTTGGAATGGGAAGTCTGCAGGACCGTGGATGCAGGAACAGTGGATCCATAGATGCTGTGTTGATATGGGCTAGAGCAGAACGCAGCTAGCAGAGCAAAAGAGCAAGAGAAAATGTATTTGCAACTCAAGTGAATGTTCATGAATGTGTAGTTTTCCTCTGAAAATGAATCTCCAAGTCGAGAAGTTGGGCTGTGCTATGGTGAATTAAGATAAGGTGTATTTGAACAGTTAAGATACTGAACGTAGCACAAGCAACTGACTTCAGTAGGTTAGCTGCTCTGCTGTGTACCCCTTGGATCTCTGCAGACATAAATTACCTCACTTAATGAGTTCAGTTTAAACACATTTTTATGTAAACAAATTCATAATAGTGTAAATCCCTTTGTAAACACTGTTTCTCAGATAAGCTGAGGCTTGATTTGTAATCTGTTTCAGTTGCACTGAAATGATTCAGATCAAACTAAGGGTAGGATATGGTCTTTTATATTGTTGTAATGAGATTGCTTTGCTGCTGGCCTGTTAAACGTTACGAAGTTTGGCAAGCCATCAGAAAAGCGAACCTGAGATGACAGTGAGGGTGAATGTGCTAGGGTTTCTGTTTCTGTATGTGACTGACTTGTTAAATTCTGCTGGCTTTGCTTTGTGGTAGGGAGTACGCAGAGTCAGTGGGGCGGAAGGTGCGGGATCTGGGCATGGTAGTGGACCTGATCTTCCTCAACACAGAGATGTCACTGACGCAAGCCCTGGACGATGTGAGCAGAGGAGGGTCTCCTTTTGCCATTGTCATCACCGAGCAGCATCAAGTTCACCGCTCGTGCACTGTTAACATCATGTTTGGCACCCCACAAGGTACTGAGGTCTCATAGGCTGTGTAGCTCTGCGGTCACCTGAACCAAAGTGCTGCTTTAGTGGCAGCAGAATCACACAGGACAAAGTTCATCCTTGCTGTGTGACATAAGTAGTTATTAATGACTTGACACCATGTCATAAATGTGAATAACATTATTTGCAAGTTTCCATAATACTTTATTTGTCCCTTGTCAAAAGGATTGTCTAATTTCTGCCAAGAGAGAATCTCGGCTGTGATCTTAGCACCTAACATCACCAGCCTTTGCATCTTAGGGCAAGTCGTGAACCCCGGCTCTAGAAATGACTTGATAGATTTCTGAGTAATACCATTCCAACCTCAGTTTATCAGTTGTTGCCGTCAAAGAGAGCGTGTTTGGAATGTGAGAAGTTACAGGGCAGATTTTAAAAGCAAATGTGATTTAAGAAAAACAGAATAATATATTTGGTGAAGGTAACGATCTGATTGTGAAACTGGGAAGAGTTATAAAAAGATACAACTACAAAGTGATTTGGGGTACGTGCTCCACCTTTTTAGCATTTTAGCACCATTTACACTTGTGACATCACTTTCCATGTCAGGCTGTGACTTGGTTGTTGTAAGCGTGAGGGTGGGTGTAGGTATTAAAAAACTCAGAATGTGATCTCAGAAAGCAGCCTTTTGCTCTGAACAGGTTATTTCTCCCTTACTGTGTTCTCAAGTAATGTTTTGTGAGGTTCATCTGGGAGAGTAAACTTCTGAATGCACAGTCCGTGCTTTTTGTGTGTTTACGGACTGAAGAAGCCAGGTGTCCTTTAACATCGGGTGCAGATGTGAAAGGAGGGTTCTCTCATTTCCTGCACAAATACAGCTCATGCACACTTTCACTGGGCTTTCCACTGCCCTTGGTTTTAATTCTAACTCCTTTGATTTAACACCCGTCCTCCCACCAAAGCTTCTCCTCTTCTTTATTGGACCTAACGGTGTATCACATCTGATAAGAACCCCAGTCATTAGCTCATCCACAGCTCTTTCTAGAGATTGAATAAGCTCACCTGAACTGCATGTGGCCACCTTTCCATTTGCATTAGTTTCAGGGAATTCTTTCACAATTTGTGCAATGTTAATTATGAAAGCTAAAGTGAACCCCTCTTTCCTGTTACGAGGCAAAGCATGGTGGGATTTGATTATCTGCAGGTGTGAAAAGTGCCTAGAGCTTTGGGCACTTTTTGGAAGGTAAAGGCCTTCTCTTTTCATCTTCCTGCTTAAATCTGTGTTCAGGGGAATATTTGGTGTGTGCTTTTTGAGGTGGAAATAATGACCTCAAAAATTTTAGAAGGCAAGTGCAAAAAAAAAAAAAAAAAGAATTTGGAATAGACTGTTACTTGTTGTATTACAGAAGAACTTGATTTGCTGCTTATTGCCACAGAGTAGTAAACATAAGCAGCAATGTGACATCGAGCCAGTACTTCGTTCCTCTCCTGCCTGCGCACACACTATATTAAGGCATTGGCAGTACAGAACCAAAAAGTATTCCCATCACTGTCCTGCTCTGGGAAGCTTTAGCAGCCTTCAGAGGGCAAGTTTTGGATCTGTACACGGCTTTAGCAGTAGAATGGGTAGAACCGTCTCCTCTTGGAGCATGGAGAATTTATATGAGAGGTAGAGGGAGCTACTTTGCCTTTTAATTGTGTGAGAGGCAGGAAAGACATTTCTTGGACTGATAGGAGATGATCTCGGAGCCCTCAGCTATGGAAGAAAAGGATGGCCTTGCTGGGTGATAGACTTGAGCCTTCTGTTTGCTTAGGAAATTGAACTGGGAAGCCTAGGATGCAATCCCAAAGTGGTGCCTGCCTGCTGAATGAGATGTGCTGGTGTGCATGAGGCAAGGCACCTCCTCTTAACAACCCTTTGGTTTACTTAAAACGTTTCTTTTCCTTGTGCAGAGCACCGCAACATGCCCCAAGCTGATGCCATGGTGCTGGTGGCAAGGAATTACGAGCGCTACAAAACAGAGTCACGGGAGAAGGAACGCGAGGAAATTGCCCGGCAGGCTGCCAAGATGGCAGATGAAGCTGTTCTGCAGGAGCGGGAGCGCCCACCCCCTATGGAGGAGGGTGTCAGAGGAGGTCACCCTCCAGGGATTCAGACTCTCTTGAACCTGCTGGCAGACAATCGCTATCTAACTGCTGAGGAGACTGATAAAGTAATTAATTACTTGAGAGACCGGAAGGAACGGTTACTGAGGGGAAGCACTGATTCTCTGCAGGGTAAGTTTCTCAGCCCCAGACAAGGCTGTTAATCGTATGGTTTGTGGCCCTCTGGGTTGGGGCCTGAAAACACTCCTGGGACCATGGAGCAGTCCTAGTGTTGTAACTTCCTCACGCAGCGCCTCATTGTGTTGGGATGGACGTGTCCTTGGGAGTCCTGAGATGATTCAGATCTTTCATATGAAAGAACTTTTATATTGGATTCTCTCAGGGAAACCACGGGACTGCCATAACTGGTTTGGCTGCTACACGAAGGGCAAGAGTTCTGCTGAATGGTTTGGGTTCCCCAGAGCTGTGCAGCTCTCCTGTTCAGAGCATGGGTATTCATTGGTGCTTGTGTCTTTGGTGGCTGTTTCACTAGTTTTCTTTAGGTGCCCCTTTGCAGACCTTTAACCTTCTTTCCTTTCTTTCCCAGCATCCATGTCAAGACAGTCTTTGGGGGCACCTTCAGGATCATCTCTGGGTAGTCAGTCCAGCCTTCCAAGCTCTCAGGCTCATCAGGGTTCCCAGCCTCTGGTCTCTGCTCCTTCTGTTCCAGCGTCCTCTTCTAATCCTCAGCAGGAGCTTCAAGCAAAAATCCTCAGTCTCTTCAACAGTGGGGCGGCAGCAGCAGCAGCAGCTGCTGTAGCAAACAGCAGTTCTGCAGCCTCTGCGGGCACTTCAGGTGGCACTCCAAACCAGAACTTTGCTAACATGGCCAGTGGTCAGGCCCGGTCGGCACCGATCAGCGCTGGAAATTTAAACCAGGCTCAGCAGAGATTGCAGACTCCAAGCACGCAGCTTCCTGCTCTCCAAGGCCCTGCAAGAAATGCAGGTCCAAGACCTGGAGCTCCTCCACAAGCTCAGTCGCTCTATGGTCAGCACCAAAATCGCCTCCCTGCACCTGCCAATGTACCTGCTCAAAGGCCAGTATCTTCTGGTATCAACTTTGACAACCCTAGTGTACAGAAAGCCTTGGACACCCTTATCCAGAGTGGTCCTGCACTCTCCCACCTAGTGAGCCAAACCGTGGCCCAGGGGCGAGCAGGGTCCTCAGCCCAGCAACCTATGGGTTCTTACCAGCGACACTATTAAAGTTGAGCTGTCAGGCCCTTTCCCCTTCCCTTTGCCATTCCATACTTATAGCTGTTTAAAGAGTCTCCTGTCCTTGACATGGGACAAATGCCCCTGGATATGCATGTCCTCTCCACTTTGGCGAGAGTGTACCCCCAGTGGCATTGCTGGTGACTGTTGGTAGCGCTGCCCTTCCTCACCTTGGTCTGGTTAGCAGTGTTTGGAGAAGTATGCTCTATTTTCTCAGCGGCATGATGTGCTAAGAGCCGCTTTGGATAATCGGTTGTTTTGTCAGGTCCCAGAAGCTGCTGCAATGATGGTCCTCAATTTTCCTCACTCCCAGTAGCTGGTGCATCTTCACATTGTGGTGCAGTCTGGTCTCGCTGAATGGTCTTAGTATAGTTTTGGGTCAGTGTTTTTGAGGAAATAGGGGACTGAACAGAGCGGTCTGCTGACTGGGCCTTCTCGGAGACCCACCTTTTTGTAATGGACACTATTTTTCTTTGGATTTCTTTTTTTTTTTTTTTTTTTTTAACGGCATGTAAGCCAGTTGGAAAGCACAGTGGTAGCGCTAGCAGCTGAACTCATGAAGCACATGCCTGACCACTACTCAGCAACCCAGGACCGTGCCGTTTGGTCCTTCCGTAGCTGGACTGTCACGTCCTGGCAGAGTGAGGCAGAGAAACGCTCCTCACCTCGCCCAGCTCACGGAACCTGGCAGCTTTGGTCGGAGTCCTGTGGCAGATCTGAAACACGAGAGCTTCCAGCTGAGGCAGAGATTTCAAATGGCCTGTCAGTTTTCCTACACCAAGTAGTCAGTGTTAAGATCAATCTGTTAAATTTGGTGGACAAATTTCCTTTTCTTATAATCTTGCTTTGGGACGGTTGGTTACTGTAGCCCAGCAGCTCAGCCGCGGTGATGCTGATGTGCTGCCGGCACTCCCTTGGGAATACGTGCAGCCAGTTACCAGGCGGGGGATGTCTGCTCTCTGAAACTTCACCTCACTGTCCATGGGTGTTTCGTCCATCTAAGGTGGAGAGGCAGTGCCAAGATGCAATACCATAATTTTATACTTTTTTTTTTTTTCAACACTTTGGTAGCTGCAGTGGACAGTTGAGCGGAAAATCGGGCAGTGATTCTTCACCGTGTTTTTAACCAGTAACATACTTCGATACCAGAACGCAAAACATCTCTTAACTCTGTGGTCCTCCCCGTCACGGCCTTCTTAGAGTCTGTAGGCTTCCTGCAGAAAACCTAAAGAAACTGAGAAAGCAGTGTTCTTGGAGCAGAGGATTTTCTTTGTCCCAGGTGGTTTGTGTTGTAGCATATTTTTTTTTCTCTCTGTGCTGTTAACAAGAGGACATTACTTTTTAATAAAAAGGCAGGAAAAACGTTTTGTTGCATTTTTGACACTTGACAGCTTGAGTGCTATGGGAATACATTATTCCACTGCGTTTGCCATTACTCTCTTCTTCCTGTGTCAGACAGTGCCCTGCACTGGATGCTAAGCAGAAAGCGTACGAACCTTACTGTCACCGCTGTGAGAATACTGTAGTCTGTCTTAGTGTGTAACGCTTGGGTTTTGAAGTACCTCACAGATACTTATTCTCGCACAGTGGATTTGGACAATCTCGGGCAGAGCAGCCCACATGCTCGTTGAGGGGCGCGTGTGCTGGAGCAGTGTGTGGCAGGGGCTGGTGTGAGAGGTCCGAAGCATCTCTGGCTGCTGGTGGTGGGAGGGGAGGGTGTGTGCTCGGGCCAGCAACAAGCTGGTCCCGGTTTCCCTGCTGCAGTTGGTGCTAATTATACCACTGCTGCATGAAATTAGGGCTGCAAGTCCCTGTGCATTGAGCACTGGCCTTCCTTGGCTTCGTGCTGCTGTTACCACACAACCTGAAATTGGATGGAAGTATGTCTGTCTGCCGTCTTTCCTCCTCCAGTCTCTTTTTGTTAGATCCCTTTTTCCATCTCCACAGCCCCACAGACAGGTACAGCATCTTTGCTGGGGTGATCAGAAATTTGCATGAGTTTAAACATGGGAACTTAGCACTTGGGAGAGGCTGTTCTCCTGATGTTTTATTTCCTCTGCCATCTGCTGCTCCCTTATTTGTCCTTATTATGGAAATGTTTAGCAGCCAAGTGCAAAATAGCTGTGGAGACCCCGGAAGCGAGTGAAAACTCCCCGTGCAAGTAGTGAAGGGTGTAATAAAATCATTTATTGCATTTTGTGCAGACAGGAGTCTAGAAAAATGAATACAGTTAAAGCAGTAAAGCATTAACAGGGAGCATTCAACAGCCGAGGAGCCACTCCTCCATTAATACCTGCACAGAGAACACAGGGTCTGTACTGAGGCGGCCTAATGCACAATACTGAAACACTCACAGAAATTAAATGCAAGCCTAATACTCTTTTTTTTTTTTCTTTTTTGGTTTGCAACCTGTTTTATTTACAAGGTTTTAAACTTAATTGCATTGCTCTGCACACAGATTCTCTAAAACACAAAGCATACTAGGTCACTACATGTCTATTGAAATATTGCACTCGAATAAAAGTCACTTGAATGAACGTAGAACATCTAGCTACAGTGATTAAAAGATTATTGAATGAACTGACTTTGTGATAACATTCATAACAAATATATTGCACATGTAGCACAGAAAGTGTTGTAACCAGCAAATCTCAGACCTTTTGGTCTTTCTGCTAGTTTTGAGTCCTGCTACACAGAGGAGGGTCTTGACTCTTCTAGTGCAACTCTTACCCTTGTGCAGTATCTTAGTCCTTCCTCTCGTCCAGCCATGGACCGACCCCAACCCAGGCTGGACACTGCCTGCGCCTCCTCTAAGTGCTGTCCTGTGCCTTGTTGCCTGTACCGCGTGGTGGCTGCAGCGATGTGAGCTGCCTCCTGCTGCTGCTGCGGGGGCCTGCTCCTGCCCAGCTGATGGGGACAGGGCAGCTCCCCGCTCCCGCAGCAGGAACCGGAGCACACGCCATGGCCGGCTCGGTGCTGCGCGCTGGCCAAAGGCAGCTGTGTGCTCCCCGCTTGCTGCGGGCCACGCTGCCATCCCACCGTCCCGGTGGGTCCTGTCTGCTCAGTGCTGCTCCCGGCAGCAGCCTGCCTGTGAAACAAACCTGGGGGGGGTGGTCAAGACCTTCCTGTCTGGAACAAAAACCGAAACGTGTCTGCGCATGTGCCAAGGAGGAACTTGCATGTCTACCAGAGGAGGACACGGTCTTCACCAAGGTGGAACAGCAGAAGGGTGCTCCATGGGGAAACTGAACACTCACAGAGGCCGAACGTGCAGGGCTGGGTTTGTAAACTAACATGCAGTGCTGTCTGCTAAAACTGGCCCTCTCCAGCCAACGGCGAGTGAGAACTCGCTGCGGAAACCAGCACCTCTCTTGCCACAGCCAATTTTTGCCTGGCAGGGGTGTCGAGACAGCCCTGGCTCTGTGTAGAGCTGTGCCCCTGCTCTTGCTGGAGGATGAGGAAGGGGAATGCCTTTTTTTGCGGCGGCAGTGACAGAAGGGGCTCACCTTCCTGCTCCCTGGAGGAGCCGGCACCACGGCTTTACCGCCGGGGGTTGAAGTGCTGAGGGGGATCCGTTGGTGATGCTGGGGAGGCGATGAAGCACGCCTCTCCGCGGAGAAGCGTGCCCTGGGCTGCTGTCTCACGGCTGCTCTGCAGACCACGCCATTCCCTGCTACCCTCTACCTGTGGCCAAAAGGAAGAGCCCTTTGCCCTGAGGCTGCCCAGGGCGGATGCTGTCTCAGCACAGGTAGGTGCTGACAGCGGGTGCTGCGGCTGCGCGTAACCTGCCTCTGCACCGGGATCCCCAGTGATGTCCCGCTCCATGCGCCGGGGCGGGAGGGGACCAGGCGGGGACCAGGCTCACTGCGGCAGGACAGCACCCACCGCTGCGGGCCCAGCCGCGCGGCAGGGCAACAGCCAAGCTGGTTAGAGGGTGACTGCAGGGAGAGGGTGGCATCTTTTGAAAGAGGCAGAGCAGCTGGCAAGCGTTGCAGGCCCAACAAGCGTGGTGCTAGGGGATGAGATGAGTGGGCAGGTTGCTGTGCATGCCTCCCCCATCGCTGCAGAAGTGCCTCACATAATTTTTGGGAGGCTGGAAGCAGCACATGAGGTTGCGTGTGGCTGTGCAGGACCAGCTCCAAGGGCAGAGAGCTAGACACTGGCAAATCCTGGTTCCCACGGGGCTGCCCTTCCCAAAGCGAAAGGAACTTTTCGCTTACAGACACCTGCCTGCTCTTTCAACAGCTCCCGAGCGGGTGAGGCAGCGATGGGAGCAGAGAGTGCTACCCTGTGCGCCTGCACCCTTCATCAGCCTGGAGCTCCTGCGCTGAAACCAGGTCTCAGCTCACCCTGACGGTCCCCTCCCGTGAACGCTGAGCTCCCCATGCCCTTGGGACTGGCTTCCACACCGGGGTCTGCCACACAGACCGACGCAGCTGTGCAGATAGCCGAGCTACCGCGGCAGAAAGTCTGGCTGGGGCTGGGGCTGCTGCCGGAGAGAAGGGAGGCACTTTGGGAGTGATGGAAATGTAGGAGCAAGGTATGAGCAGGCACAGATGTGCAGCTGGGGCTTGGTTTTGGTTCGGGAGTGTGCCCGAGTAGCATCTTAAAGCAAAAAAATACACCTCAATATCAAAAAACACACTGCTTTTTATCCAGGCAGTCCAAAATAGCTTTGGCCTGGACCCGGAGGATAGAGAAGCTCTGCAGAGGGAGCGGGGACGGGAGTCGTCCAGTGCAGAGGGAGGTTCCTGCCCTCGGTGAGGCAGGAGCCGAGGGCTGCGGCCGCTCTCAGCGGGCAGGAGGGACAGGCAGGCAGGGGGCTGGAGGTAGCCACTGCCAGGCCACCGGTGCGGACACTGTGGTGGCCACTCTGCGCCAGCCGGGAGGCTGCTGGGGTGCGGGGTGGCGTTGGGGAATGGTTTGGGGGGGCCGATGAGGCGAGCGCTCCAGCACAGGGGCTCAGCTCCGGCCGGGGAACAAATCGCTGCCGCTTGGGGCCAGGCTGGTAGAAAGCAGCCAGCACCGCCGGGAGAGGGCAACTCTTAGCAGGCTGCACTTCGAGTGGAAGCTCAATTCTGCTGTGAAACAAGTTCAGAAAAGTCTGTGACTTCTTTTCCCTGAAAACTCTTAAGAAGCTAAATTGAGAAGAGAATGAAGCTGTGACCTCTCTTTTTCCCAGGGGCTGCCGGTGGCCGGGGAAGGCCGTAGCCTTCACCACGGCTCCAGAGCACTCGGTGCGACGGACGGGCGCCCGTTTGGTGCAGGAGCAGCCCGTCTCGGCTCTCTGTCCCCGCGGCCTGGTGCTAGCAGAGCCCTGCATCTCTCAGAATAGATATAGATCTCTATATATAGACTTCATCTGGTTCTATTAACATAAATATGATCACTTTAAAAATACACGTACTGTATTATGTACACTATGTACATGGGGCCAGGGCGGGCGCCAGCGGGTGCCCCGGCTGCCCTCGGCACCGCTTCCTGCGTGGTTCCTGGAACCGTTCACATTTGTTAAAAGCTCCGCAGTTTCTCTGGCGCGAGAGATGCTGGGGGAACCATAACGACTGGGACGGGGGCGACCCTGCAGCTGCTGCCAAAGGTAAGACGTGTTTGAACTGCCCCGGTGCGCCCTGCTGTCTGTGCGTGGGGGCTGCCTGCTGCAGCGTGGGCCAGCGGGAAGGGATGGGCTTTGGGGTGCAGTGGCCACACGGCCAGTGCTTGGGCCGCCCTGGCCAGCCGGGTGAGGGAGTGCTGTGGTGCTGGGGGGGCGGTGGGACCCCTACAGCCACTCCTCGCTGTGGGGTCTGGCCCTGTAAGACCAAAACAGACTTTGCATATGGTAAAACTACGCACAGATCCGGACTTTCCTACAGCCCCATAGCAGTGTCTGCGACCACCTGGGGCCGGGGCCGGGTTAGCAGCAAAGCCCCGGGGGGCAGCAGGGAGCACAGCGGGGCATGGGGGGACCCGGGTGCACGTGCAGGTGCTGGGACCAGCTAGGGTGGACGGTGCCGGGGGGCTGCGAGCCCCCAGTGCCCCCAGTGTAGTGTGGCTGGGGAGCAGGGGGGAACGGGAGGGGACTCCTCTGCACCCAGGCCAAGAGTAGGCGCTGGTGCCTTGGGGGTCAGCGGCACCCACGCAGCAACAGCAGCCGGAGAGAGTCCCTGGCTCGCGCTGCACACGGTGGGGCCTCTCCTCAGCCCCACATGCCGCAGCCCCACGCCGCGACCGCTGCACAAGCACCAGGAGAGCACCAAGGCAGAGAGAGCCTGGAGTCAGTGGGGAGGGGGAGAGGGAGCACCCCCCACCCACCTCAGGTCGGGGTTCATGCCGTCGCGGGATTGCTGTGCTCCNCAAGCTCGGCCCATGGCCTCCAGAGACGAGCGGCACCGAGGTGGGGCTGTCTGAGCCCATCCTGGCGAGGGGTGGCCGGGGCCGGGGGGCGGGGGCAACACCATGGCAGGCAGCCCCAGTCACTGCCGGAGGTGGGGAGAGGAGCGTCCGGCGAGGAAAGCGTGCTGGTGGCCTCTCTCTTCTCCCAGCGCCTCGGCGGGGAGGCATGGCGCCAGGGGCAGGTGGTCACAGGGCATAGACGCCTCCAGCCAAGCTCCGCGCAGGGGTAGCGGCACGGCGGGGCCAGGCGCCCGTCTGGGCACAGCCACCCTCTTGCCCGGCCGGGGGGCTGCAAGCAGCAGTGCTGGGGCTGGCGGCGGGGCTGGCCCTGCCGGGTACAGGCGGTGGCGTCGGCGCTGGCCTCCGGTGCTCAGTCCGTGGTACAGTGTATATATTTATATATAAACAAGGACAGCAGTGCTGTGATGTTGCAATGAGGAACAGCTGCTCTGGTGCTGGATGCTCCCGGAAGATCTGGTGCTGCAGTTCGAATGGAGAGATCAGGGGCACGGCCAAAGCCAGGTGAAGTTTCTGCACACCAGCTGCCATCAGGCCTTCCCTCCTCCCCTCCAGGAGCACGGTGCAAAGGGGTGGTGGGGCTCGCAGCGTGCAGACAAACCTCTCTTGCGCGCCGTGTTTCAGGAGTAGATGGTGATGACCTCCCGGCCCCCACCACGCACCAGGAGCACTCGGTCCAGGTGCTCCGTCAGCACCTCCAGGAACTCCATGTCTGCACGGCCATCAAGGAGGAACCAACGCTGCGATGGAGCACGGGGACAGCCCTGTGCCATCCCTGCCCAGCCCTGCACCCAGGGAGACAAACTGCGGCATGACACCCCCTGTCCCAGAGCCGGGAGCTGGTGGAGTCAGGCCCAAGCCAAGGGGCTGATGGAGCCCGCCCACGCTGGTGTCACACAACGGGGACCATGGCTGAGCCCTCCCCAGCACGCAGCCAAGCCCCATGGGTCTCTGCCAGCACCCCCACGATGTGCCATCACGCCCAGACCTGTGAGTGCCATGTCATGTGGCCCCACCACCCACCCCACGTGCATCGGCGCTGCCGGATGGGCAGGCTGGTGTCAGTGATGGCTGTCAGACCCAGCCAGGGGCAGAAGGCGAGGGGGGGGGGTCCAGGCTCAGGCACTGCACCTGTGCCCTGACACTCGCCTGCAACCTCCACCAGCCTTGGGGGAGTCACAGCACCCTGGCTACTGGTCCCACCTTGTGGAGAGGGGTCTTGGTGCCAGCCCGAAGGCAGCAGCCCTGTGGGAAGGATACAGTTCTCATCCCCTTTCCGGTTGCGGGGAGGGCCCGGCATGTTGAGCAGGACCAGCTTGGCATCCTGGGACTTCTTCACGATCACCTCGTTGAGCTTCACAGCCGTGTGCATCCTCCGTACGTTGGACTGGTTCCTGTGGGGAGGATGGCACGTGTGGGCACAGGGACAGGCATGGCCGGCCTTGGCCCCACACCGGACCCGAGGGGCCACAGGACACTCTGGGGTCTCCTGCCCCAGAGGGGTCCAGGGCTGGGCTGCGGCACGAGCTCAGGGAGCAGCAAGCTTTGCCCATCACGGCCACTGGTGTCTCTGAGCCCGCACTGGTGGCCGTGACCTGCAGGGCCATGCAAAGTGCCCGCAGGCAGCACACACTGCGGCTGCTCGGGGCCAAGCCACCTGGGAGTGAGCAGGAGCAGACGGTGCCAGCGTCACCGCAGGTGCCCGAGCCCAGGCTTGCAGGAAGCTGCCGTCAGCGTAACGGGGCAGACTGGGAGCACGCGGCGCGGGCACTGCGTGGCACACGGAGTCTGCGCAGGGGCTGGCAGCCGCGGCCCCCGCATGCCGCCCGGGTGAGCCGTCTAGCACCGCATTGGCGGCAGCTGTCACCGCGCACCGAGCCACCCTCCTGCACGGGGGCAACCCCAATGGCTCCGGGCGCGTTGCCCCATGAGCGTGGCCCAGCAACCCCCCCGCCCTGGGACCCGGCACCCAGCCAAACCCGGACTTACAGGTTCTCCCACTCCCTGCCAGCAGCATCACGGGGCCAAGGGGAGAGAGGGAGGGAGAGAGAGAGAGAGAGAGAAGAGGTGAGCGCTGGGTGCGCACCCTGAGGCCCCGCAGCACACGCTGCCCAGACGCCCCATCCCTCCTCGGCTCAGGTCTGACGGGAACCCCACCTCCCACCCAGCCCCTCCGCAGGGGCGAGCGCAGGGCCCCTGGGCTGCCAGAACCCCCCTCAGAGCAAGGACCGAGCCGGTGCTGCCAGGGCCCTGCCTGCACCCGCCTGGCCGGGGCAGGGAGGGATGGCGGGGACTGCAGGGCGCGGGTGGGATGGGGTGGCTGCATGCAGGGCCGTACGGCTTCATGTTGAAGAAGTCCTTGATGCCCTCAGGGCTGACGGGGCTCTTGCTCTTGTTCTTCTCGGCGACAGACTTCTCCTTGGTCCAGGTAAGATGGACCTTCTCAGGGGCCGTCTCCACCTCGTCGCCCGGGGACTGGGAGCTGCTGGAGAAGGTGGTGGCATTTTTGTCGTGGATGAGCTGGACCTGCAGAGAGAGGGGGACTGTGGGCAGGGGCCAGGACTAGCTGCCCGCCCAGGCCCCGTCCTGGCGCAGCCCCTCACCTCCTCCTCCGGCTTCTCCTCACCGTCTCCCACCTGCTCCTCAGGGACGTTCAGGCGCAGGCGCGTGTTGGCTGGGTTCTTGCGCCGGATAGAGCCACGGGACTCGTCTGTGATGCTCTGGATCTGTGCAGGAGACGGTCAGAAGAGGGCTTAGCCGGGCAGACCCCAGCCCGCAGCCCCGGCTCCCCGGCGGGATGAGTGCGTGGAGTCGCAGGGCAGCTCGGCTGGTGGTGCAGTCACCATGGGGGCAGGATCCCACCCAGGCTGTCCTGCATCCTCACCTCCCGCTCCCGCTCATTCTTGGTGAGGTGCATTTGCTTGAGGATCTGTGAGCGCTGCTCCATCACTAGAGTCTTCTCATAGGTGTAGGCGGAGATGTCGCTCTCGTGCTACAGGAGGGGACAGGAGAAACCGTGGGGCAGGGTGAGCTGCACCCACTGCTCCCAGCCTGGCCCTGTGTGTCCCTACGTGTCCCCATGATGCTGCATGTCTCCATGGTGCTGTGTCCCCCCGTGGCAGGGTCTGTCTGTCTCTCACATGCTCAGCATCCCAGACTACGGCACGAGCCCCCATCCCAGCACTCACCATCTCCACCACCTCCACCTCCGCGGTGATGCGCAGGTGGTACAGGAAGGTGGTCAGGTCCTTCTTCATCTGGATGCTGTTGTCATCCATCTGCGCCACCGTGAAGATACGCATCTTGCACTTGCGCCAGACCTGCAAGGGAGGGAGGCATGGGCATGGCTCGGCGGGGACAGCCCCGGCCCCCTGCCCCACGCCACGGAGCCCAAGCTACCTTGTGGTGCCGCAGGAGGAAGGGCAGCAGCATGAGCATCCCCCCATCATGGACGATCCACCAGACGTCAATGTGGCCTTCTGAGAACCGCTCCTGGTTGCCCGGGAACATGGCGACATTCTTGGCCACCAGCAAGGCCAGGTGCCCAGCCGTGGTCTCTCGCACCAGCTCTGGGAGGGGAAGGACCACGTCAGCTGGGGCAGCTCGCAGTTTCCCCCCAGCCTGGCAGCACCCACCCTCCGTGGTGCCTACCGATGAAGTTTCTCCAGGTCTGGTGGTCCTCCTTCTGGCGCCAGCTGCGGGGCCAGCCCACCAGCACCGTGTTGTGCTGCAGCCCCCCAAGTCCGCTGGACTGGATGAGGTGGGACATGCCATCCCGCAGGTTGGAGGAGATCACCACCTGGCAAAAGCCCTTCACCTTCTCCGCTTCCATCAGGCGGCGGATGGACTGGCAGCAGGAGAGGGGGGGTCAAAGACTGCAAGACCTGAGGACGGGCTGCACAGCAGCCACCAGCCCCAGCAGCGGCACCGTGGGCAGGTGGGGTGCAAGCTGCAGGGCGTGGGGTGCAGGGTGTGGGGTGCAGGTCCCCACGGGGTCCCCAGATCTCTGTGCCCCACGGTAGGCTGGCAGCTCTGGGCCAGGAGGGGGGAGGACCGGTGGTGAGCGGAGCTGGCGCATGGCTCTGCGCCGTGCCAAGCGGAGGGTGTCCCCGTGCCAGGGCTCTGATGGGCGGTGGAGCAGCAATTAGAGTTATTTACTCAGAGAAATTATAACATGTCTGCATGGGAGAGAAACTGTTTGCTTCCGAGGGCTTAATCTCATTAATGTGCTGCCTGGCTGGTGCAGAGGTGCGGGGGGG
>VXBH01001611.1:113947-142869 GCA_013400035.1 Rynchops niger | reverse complement strand
CCAGCATGTGACAAACACGTGTGCCTCACCACCGGTGGAGAGCTGGGGACACGGGAGGGACGGGGGCTGGCAGGGTACTGGGGAGCCAGGGCCTTGGGGGACTCAGGGGGGCAGGAGGGGCTCTGGAGGGTGGAGGGGCACGAGGGGCTGCAGGTGGTAT
The DNA here is from genome assembly GCA_013400035.1 of Rynchops niger. Taxonomy (NCBI): domain Eukaryota; kingdom Metazoa; phylum Chordata; class Aves; order Charadriiformes; family Laridae; genus Rynchops; species Rynchops niger. The sequence continues at coordinate 142,709 of VXBH01001611.1, read as the reverse complement.
GGGGCTGGGGATGTTGGGACCAAGGAACATCCTTCTCGGTGGGACCTGGTGTCCCTTAGGGATCGAAGAGCCCTCAGCAGAAGGGGGGACTTGGCAGCAGCCACCCTGCCCACCGCCCCCTTCCCCACCGATGCTGGCACCCCAAACCCTGTGGGAGAACAATGTCTCCGGCCCAGCACCTCGGGGGTTCACCACGCCACGTCCCCGGCCAGCTGATGGAGCACTCAGAGGCTGTGTCCAAAGGATTGTCTTTATTAAAAACGGGCAGATGGAGGTTGGCAGAGCGGGCAGTGGGCAGGAACAAGGCAGAGCCCCGCGTCCCTGCCCCAGCCGAATCCTCGGGCACCAGCTCCCAGTGGAGCCCGGCTCGACCCAGCCGGGGTGGCTCAGCAGAAAGACAAAGTCGTTATAAATCCATGTGTGGTTTGCACCAGGCAAACGCCTCTGCACGGCAGAGCCGGTGCTGGCAGGGTGAGAGTCCTGCTCCCCAGCTGGGGCTCCCTGGGCTGGGCAGCTCCCGAGGGGCAACCCCAGGACTCCTTGCCCCTTCCTGCCGGGGAGGCAGCAAAGCCCCCACCTCGGTGGGGGCTGCCCCACGGCCTCGAGGCTGTGCGGCCCCTGGTATCCCGGGGGATCAGGCTGCAAGACAGGAGCCTGGGGGTTGGCAGCGATGGGCAGGGAGCAGCGCGCCAGTTGGGTCCTCAGTGCTGGGGACACTGCAGGATGTCATACTTGACGTAGCCTACCCGGTCCACCTGGTAGCGTGGCGTCATCCTCCAGTAGAAGCTGCCCTGGCAGAAGTGGTACTTGTCTATGAGAGGAGGGAGGTGGAAGGAACGGAGGGTCAGCAGGGAGGAGGACCTGTCCCAGTGGCCTCCCAAGCAATGCAGGCACACAGAAATGTGGCCCCAGCACACAGCCCTCACCAGGTCCTGGCCAGCCCCACCACAGGGACCTGCCAGCACTGATGGCCATTCCCCACAGTGCAGCCCCTGCCCTGTGCCAGGTACAGAGGGGCAGCCTGGGGGTGACAGCATGGCCCCCACCCGCCAGGTCCATGCTCACCTTGGTAGAGGAAGACATTGCGTGCATCAAGGGGGACACCAGTGAAGACGTCGTCGGTGGCGCGGGGGTAGCCCTTGTCCACCCTCTGGACTTTCACATCCAGTCTGCGGGGAGAGCAGAGCCGTGCTGAGGGCTGCCGGGAACCCTCCGTCCCAGCCCCTTGCAGGGGGAGCCGGCAGGCCACCCCCACAGCCGCCCAGACCCGCTCACCTCCAGTAGCTCTCCCCACTGAAGAGCAGCACTTTGCCGCGGCCCCGCTGTAGGGCCCCTGAGATGCGGCCGGCTTCCTTCCCGATGCCCAGCTTCTCGATCCCCCGGGGACCCAGCATGTTCTTGCCAGAAAACACCCAGAACTGCCGACCTGCAGCCAGGAGAGAGCACAGGTGTCAGCCAGCCCTGAGGGTGCCAGGGCAGGAGCGGGCTCCTCGTGATGCCGGTGGCACCAGGGCTGAGAGCAGCAGGGGTAGAGCTCACCTGCGAAGAAGAAGACCCTCTTGGTGAGCACATCCTGGAAAGCAGCGTCGATGACAGCTGGGAGGCCGGGCCAGGTGTCTGCGATGGAGAAGGCGCCCTGGATGCCTGACTTCCAGAAGGACGAGTGTGTCCAGTATTTCCTGTTGGGGAAGGTCAGCCGTCCTGGTAACTTCAGCCTGGCACAGCCCCATGTGCCCCCAGACCCCCTCACCACCAGGACAGGAGGTGCCGGGTGCTGCTCTCACCCATCCTTGAAGAAATGCAGCTCCCCGTTGATCTCTGTGATGGCATCAAAGTTCTTCTCCATGCAGGCATCCCAGCTGGGGTCCACGGGAATGGGCTCAGTTGTGGGCTCTGGCGTCTCCTCCTCCTCCTCCTCAGTGGTGGAGGTGCTGCCAGCCTCGGTGGGCATGGGCTGGGGCTCCTCAGTGGGCATGGGCGCAGGGGCAGTGGGCTCCGGGCCAGAGCCACGACCTGGATGAATACAGGGGAGGGCATGATGCTGGGGGCTGGCCCACCACCACTGGACCCCTAGCGTGCCTGGCCATGGCACAGCTGCTCACCATAGAGATACTGGATTCCCCGGACATCATCCGGGTCCAGCTGGAAGTCCTGGACATAGCTGTACATGGGGTACATCAGGGCCTCACGCACGCTGGAGTGGTCCAGCCCCAGTGAGTGCCCAAACTCGTGGGCAGCCACCAGGAAGATGCTGTAACCTGGGGGAAAGCACTGGCCTCAGTGCCCGGTGGGATGGGACACGCTGGCCAGGGACTGTGACCCCCATGGGAACCACAGCAGCATGGGCCAGAGGGTGCGTGCAGGGGGTCTGGTACCTCTGTCCGGGCAGAAGCCCCACTTCTTGTCAGTGTCGTAGTTGCTGGTGGTGGCACACCAGAGCTTGCCGTCCTGCCGGCCCTGGCTGGTGCAGGCGCTGTAGGACTGCCCAAGGAAGGTGAAGGGGAAAACGCACGGGTCCCCCTGGGAGTTGCCGCCAATCACTGCCGTGTCTGCAACACAAGTGTCAGTGGGGCTGGCCCCAGTCCCTAGCCTGGGACAGCCCCAAGACCCCTCAGGTGCCCACCTCTGAGCACCACGGCTGAGGACCAGCCACCCCACATGCCCCCTCCCTACATGCCCTCTCCCCAGTCGCACCTCGGTTGGGGCAGAAGCCATATTTTTTGTCCTGGTCAAAGTTGGCGGTGGTGGCACACCAGCGGTAGCCGTCGGAGCGCCCATCCGTGGTGCAGGTGTTGTAGGAGGTGCCGTCAAAGATGAAGGGGAAGACACAGGGGGATCCATCACTGTTGCCACCATTGGTGTAGAGGACTGTGGAGTGAGGAGGGGTGAGGATGGCCCTGGGTACCCGCAGGGTCATGCAGAGGCTGCAGGTGCCGCTACTCACGTTCGCTGGGGCAGAAGCCATATTTCTTGTCTCGGTCGTAGCTGGCGGTGGTGGCACACCAGGGCAGCCCGTCCGTGCGCCCCTCTGTGATGCACCGGGAGTATGACTGGCCCTCAAAGACGAAGGGGAAGTGGCAGTCGGCCCCGTTGGCGTTCCCATGGCGGGTCTTCACCACTGCTCAGGAGAGGGGCAGGTCAGCAATGGGGCTAGGGTGGGTGCTGTTGGTCCCCCCTGACCTGCCAGACCCTGCCCTTACCTATGCCGGTTCCCAGTGTCCAGAGCTCGTCATCGTCGAAGTGAGCATCGCCCTGGATCCCCTGGCCTGGGGGAAAGGCATGGGCCAAGAGCCCATCCTTGCCATCGAAGGGGTATCCGTCCCCGTGCTCTGTGGGAACAAGCACCCTCAGTGCCAGCCCCACCGGAGGAGCACTCGGCGTGCGCATGGACCCTGAGCACACGAGCCCAGCACACCTCTGGGCACATGCAGGGGCAGAGGGACCCCGGCACAGGGGGACACAGCCTGAGGAGATGCGGGGTGATGGTCCCACAGGCAGGGCACATCGACAGCCCTCTCTCCACGGCTGAGCCGGCTCCCAGCTCCCTGCCTGCCCGCGGGATGTCACCTTGGCTGCCGAACATGATCATGATGTCTGCCTCGCCGCTGTATATCTGGGTGAAGGTGAGGGGGGTCACATCGCTCCACACTTTGAACGCTCGTTTGAAGGCGTCATCAATTACAGCACGGTCCAGGTCAGGGGAGTAGTTCATCACCCTGTCGGGGGGAGGCAGGGGGTCAGCACTGCCAGGTCCCAGCTTGGGCTGCAGGCATGACCCTGCTCCGGGTGCATGGTGGGGATGTGCCCCCACCCCATGAGTGGACAGCAGGACTGGCACGGCCAGGAAGAGCAGCCGGCCACCACCCTGAGGCCAGGGCTCAGATGCTCTCCCGGGCGCCAAGGAGCAGATGCTGCCACTGTGCTGGCTTGGCTCTGGCTGCGTCAAGACCCAGCTGTGCCAGCAGCACCGGGCCATGGTTGGCGGGCTGGGCTGAGGCTGCCACCCCACCTGAGCCCTCGCACCCATCTCCATCCCCTGGGGACCATCACCCTGTGGGCACGAGGCTCGGTCTCCTGGAGCAGAGACTCACCGGTACGTCAGGTCCATGTGGTCCCACTTGAGGTCCCCCTCGAAGGTGAGGAAGGTTCCCACATCGGGGACGCCGCAGCGGGGGGCTCGCATGGCCTCCAGCGTGCCGGCGTCCAGCTCCCCTGTCTCCTGCAGGCCCAGCTGCTTCTGCATCTTGCGCAGCGCCTTGGCCAGGGACACATGCTTGCTGCCCGTCCTCGCCTCCGCCTCCGTGGTGTAGCCGAACCGCAGCAGGTAGCTCTGGGGAGGAAAGGCAGCCGGAGGGGATGGCTCGGGCGGTCCTGGGCACCACAGACCCCCAAGTGCCAGACCCCATCCTGGGCAGCTCCCAGGGCTCAGGGAGACAGGCAGCCCCCGAGCTCAGCCCGCAGCCCCACGGTGCTGCCTGGGAGCCCCTCGGGGTGCTGGGTGCCAGGAGGGGGCCATGGGGCCGTGCTCCCCTCACCTCTGCCAGCTCCAGGTCGGACAGGGTGCTGACCAGCTCCCCCGGGAAGGTGACAACCGCCTGCGGCTTGCTCTGGAGAGGTGCCGCACAGCAGGAGAGGGCCAGCAGCCCCACGGCAAGCGGGGCCAGGAGGATGAGTGCCATGGTGCGGCTGTAGCAGGAGAGCTGTGGCTGTGCCAGGTCCCCGCTGCTCTGCTCTAGGTGCCGCCGGGCTCCTGCTCCTATTTATGGCGTGGGGAGGGCAGTGAGTCACCCTCAGACCCCTCAGCCGCCACTCACGCTCCCTTCCCCTTCCCACGGTGACGAAACGCACACTCAGGCTCCTCCGTTCCCTGCCTTAACTGTTTCATCACCTTGTTTACTAAACACGCTCGGTCCCGCAGCCACACAAGGCGTGAGGACGGGTGTGAGGGAGAGCGGTGGGGTGGCTGCACTGGGGCATGGCACAGCCCGGCTGCCCTCGGGCTGCCTCGCAGTGGGGTGGCCAGTGGTGCGGGGCATTGCCCTGCCAGCCCCAAGGCTGGGGTGGCAGCGGGGAGAGTAAAAGGTTGCAGGGGCTGAGGGGCTGGTCGGGGGCTTCACCAGCTGATGCTGAGCTCAGCTGGCCGAGGACTGATAGCCAGAGCCATGGAAGCCTCGGTGGGCACCAGGGCTGCACAGGCAGAGCTGGCAGGAGAGCCCCTGCCCAGAGCCCCAGTGCCTGCAGCCCACCTGCCTGGGAGGTGAACGCCAGACCCTCACCAGGACGCAGCATCCATCCCCATGTCCCCCACTGCGGCTGCGTCACCCCGGTGGGGCAGAGCATTACTGGCACAGGAGGTCCCCATGCCTCACTGTCCCACCGGTCCCTCTAACCCCAGTCACCAGCAGCTGCCTGGCAGAGCCCCGTGGGACCGGGGGCAGCGCCTTCCCAGGAGCAGCTCCATGCCCAGAGATGCTCCAGCCAGTGCCACAGGACATGAGAGTGCCCCATCCTCACTGCCCACTGCTCTGCAGGGTGCTGCTGACTCAGGTTCCCACCCGGCACAGCATAAACCTCACCATGGGACGGTGTTTTCCGGCTTCTTCCAAAGTGCCGACGCTTGTGGGAACTGGAATGCTGAAGAGGAAAGCAAACAGGGATGAGGAGCAAGAGGAAAACAGATGGCGGAGCAGAGAGAAAGGCGCAGCGTCAGCTGGGGAGGCGGGATGGCCGGTGCAGCCCAGTGACGCTGCCCGAGACACATGTCCCAGGACAGGTCCCCCTTCCCCAGCTCTTCCCAAGCCCGGGCTGCAGCCCTGCAGCCACCCCCAGCTCTGCATCACCCCAGGCTCTGGCTGAGTTACGCTGGAGTCCAGCAAGGCTGGGGGATGGCGAGAGGAGAGGGGCCACGTTCCCCTGTGCCCTTGCAGAGGAGCGCCGACACCTGAGGGAGGGCTCATCTCTGGGGGAGCGTCGCCCGCGCAGGGCTGTCAGGCTCACTGAGGGGGCTCACCCTGGGCGCGAGCTCTGTGCCAGACTCCCTCCCTGCCCAGCTGGGGTCCCACGGCCCCACTTCTAGCCCAGCCGTGTGGGGGGGAGCTGCCAGGCGGCCGGTGCCGGTGGGATGCAGCGCAGGGCCGGGAAGCGGGGGCTGACAGGCAGCACAAGCCCCACCGGGGAGGAAGCGGCGGTGAGAAATCACGGGGTTGCCTCACTCTCCGCCACAGACCTGCAAGAGCAGCCCTGGTTCCCGGGCGGAGGAAGTTGCTCCACAAGCAGCCGCCATCCTGCTCCCCGACGCGACAAACACGTCCGGCCCACGGGGCCCGCACGTAGCCCTCTCCCAGCAGGACGCAGGCCAGGAAGCCTCACAGCCAGGCCACCCCCACCACCTCCCCTCCCCACGGGGTCCAGCCTGCCGCCCCTCACCCCTGTGCACGGCCCAGCTCTTTGCAAGGCAGGAGCCAATGGTTCCCAGTGCTCCCTGGCTGGCCAGCAGCCAGGGTGAGGACAGGGCTCTGCTGAGGTGTCCTGAGGCCCCCATTGCAGCCGACGGCTCCTGTGGTGCACGAGGAGCAGGCACCACTCCATGTCCTCTGCTCTCCAGGCTGCTGGGACCTCAGACCACAGCACAGGGAGCTGGTGCCAGAGCTGGATGCAAAAGCATCCCTGGGAGGATGCACCCCTGGGACAGCATGGTCAAAGGGACATCTGACACCGGCTCCAGGGTGCAGCCAGGGGGGCCAGATCTGGCTCTGGCCTCCCTGGCGCTGTGGCAGATCCCTGGGCCTTTCCCATGCTATTCCCATCCCTCATTTCCGCCGCATGCAGGAGCCACAGCTCCCACAGCCTGGGCACGCCGCCACGGCACCGCCCGCACCGCATCTCATCGCCTGCGGCACCCCCGAGGGCAGAGCCATGGCACAGCAGAGCAGAGCAGCACTGGCCAGGACAGGGCTTGGAGGAGAACGGGGGCTTGGAGCAAGCGATGGCAGGAGGAGCTGAGAGCCGGGACCCTGCACACTGCGCAGCCCATCCCGGCAAGTCCCCACTTGCCCAGCCCTGGCTGGCTTTGGGGTGCACTGGTGGGTCTGTGGCTAATGGCCCTGAGCATCCTCGAGCTGGTCAGCTGGACTCCCAGCGAGGGGCTGCCAGCCACAGCTCTGCCCCCGGCCCGGCCTCTCCCACTGACTCACAGCCCCGCTTGCCAGCTTCCTTCTGGCACCGGCCCGGGGGATTTTCTGGTGACTCTCTGGAGGCTCCGCAGGGAGCAGGGGCAGGGCCAGGGCAGCAGGGATTCCCCCACGTCTGGCATCACCCACAGCCTCACAGCTGGGCAGGGGAACTCCACAGGGATGGGTTCGGTGCTGCCAACACCAAACCAGCACACAGCCCCAGCCCCAGCCCCATGTGGGGACAGGCTGGGGAGCGGGGGCAAGGCACGCGTCCCTCGGCACAGGCATATGCAGGGGGATGCTTGGGGAAGCCAGGGTCACTGGTGGGAGAGGAGGGCGGTGGGGAGCCTGGGCAGCGCAGCAGGCAGGAAAGGGCTTTTGGCTGCCAGGGACCCCAAGAGCATCTGGGTGCTGTGCCGAGTCCGTGTCTGGGCACTGTTTACACCAAGAGCCCCCATAAGGACAAAGGATATGGAAAAACCCACACGGACATCCTCCATCCCAGCCAGCTGCCTGAGCCACGAGGCTGCCTGTCACCATCACCACCACCAAAAGGGGAAGGAACAGCCACCACAGCCCCTTCCCACGCCCTTACTCATGGCCACCCTCATGCACACATGGTGAGACCCCCATGGGAAACAGGACCAGGACCCCAGCTGGGGCTGGATGCCTGCCTGGATGCCTGCCTGAATCCCTGCCGGTGGGGAGGCAGCAGCCCGGCTCGGGGCAGAAGCTGACGGGACGTGTAGGTCTCCAGCTGGGAGGTGCTGGCTGGGCCAGCAGCGAGGTTTGGGGACGCCGAATGGAGCCAGGCTGGGACCCTCCCCAGCACAGGCAAGTGGGTGGGGGCCAGCTGGGGAGGGAGCCTGGCACCAGTCATCCACGGGAGAGGTCTGACAGCTGGAGCTGTGAGCTGTGGGGTGCACCAAGGTGGCAAATGTGGTGGGAGAGCTGAGGAGCCGGGGGGCAAAGCATATCTGGCTGCCACCATCACAGCCTCACACCTGGGAGTCCAAAGATCCACGCAGGAGACAGCAGGGACGTGTGAATGAAGGGCAGGTCCAGGCTTCTGGACAGCATCAGACGCCGTCCCGGCACAAGGGGCCGGGCAGGAGCGTGCCAGAGGGGAAGCGGGGCGGGAGGGAGTCAGCATCTTGTGCGGGTGAGACAGCGCCGGGTCGAGGAGAGCACAGCACCAGTCGCCACAAGGAAGCATGGCCCGTGCAGAGGGCAGAGAGCTGCTCAGACCTCTCAGCCACCACACCCAGTGCCAGCGACACGGCCACCGCGGCAGAGCCGCATTCCCTGGCCAGTGAGCAGGGCACTGGTGTGTGCCCCCAGCCAAGCCGTGCAGCCACAGCTGCCAGCCCCATCACCCCAAACCCTGAATCCAGCCCTGATCCCATCCCATGGGCTCTGTGGCACCCCGTGCTCACGGAGCAGAGCTGCCACCTGTGCGCCAGCTGCCCTGGTCAGTGCCAGCCTGCCGTATGGCATGGCGTCCCGGGCACGGGGACACTTGGCACAGGCGTGAGACCGAAGGCAGCAGGAGCATCTTTGCGTCAGAGGCTTGGAAGCCCCATTGCTCCTGCTCAAGGGCTCCAGACAGAAACAACATTCCTGCACATGCTTCCCATATCTGCTGCCCCGACACTGGGACGCGTGTGGGCTGGAATTGCATCCTCCAGCTGGGGCCAGGACCCTTCTTGGCAAACCACGCTGCATGCCACAGCCCCACAGCACTTCCAGCCCCAGCGCCGCCGGTCCCCGCCTGCCCGATGCTCCGAGGACACACCTGCTTTTCTCCCTGCCCATCCCTGCCAGACCCTGCCTGTCCCTTGCCCCACCTGGGGAACTCCCCACCCCCTCAACACCAGTTTCTTGCGAATCCTTCACCCCTGTTTGCCTGGGCCGGAGGCAGAGTCCTGCCCCCCAGGCCTGCCAAACCCCTAGCCCCAGTGCTGCTGCTCTCCTCAGCCTCTCGTCTGGGTGAGGATGACGCAGCGGGTGTCAGCCGGGCGGATCACCGCCACCCTGCAGGCACTGAAACCGGCAGCGCTGCAGTTTCATCACTCAGCAGCACCGATCCCAGCTGCAAACTGCACATGACGGATCCCCCCTCCCAACCGTCACACCGGCTCCAGCCACCCAGGTGGGTGGCACAGTCACCTCCCTCCATCAAGCTGGGACATCCCCCTACCACACCTTCCCTGGACCCTTTGCACCCTCTGTTCGGGTCCCATAGGGATGCTGGAGCAAGGAATCTTCCACCCAGTGCTCTGCTCTTCCAGGCACCGGGGCCGGTGGCAGGCACAGCCTGTGCAGAGGCAGCCGGGCAGCCTCCCTGCCGGACACAGCCATCCCAATACCGGGAGGGGACCAAGCACCTCCCAGACCCCCGCGCAGAGCTGTCACCATGCAGCACAACCCCTGCGCTCACCAGTGCTGTGGATGGAGAGGAAACCACGCTCCCGTCTGCTGGGAAGCCCTTGAGGTGGGAAATCCAGGAAGGGTTCAAAGAAGTCAACCTCTGGCAGAGGCCTCCGAAAGCGCCTTGGTATTCAATCTGGAGGGAAAACAGCCCAGCCTGTCCCATCTGCTGGACAGTGGCATGAAGGTGTCCCCGGGGCCATAGGAAAGGAATGCAAGAGCTCAAAACACAATGGTGCTCTTGTTGTGCTTCGTGACTTACTTTGCTGTTAACTCATTCCCCATCCCTTGAACCTTGTCCCGTCTCAGCTTTTGTCTCTGGATTTGACCAACTTTTGTTTTACCAAAGTTTCTCTACCTGACAGGAGCGGGACCGCAGCGCGTTCAGACACATGAGACCGGGACTGCCCTGGCTCCCACAGGCTGCACGAGGCAGCACTGAGACTTTGTCACCTGTGGTGGCTTTGGGAAGGTGTGCCCACTGGCAGCCCTGCTGCTGTCATCCCCTCAGCCACCCGGGGATGTCCCTTCTGGGGTGATCTGCAGGATCAGGCCCACGGAGGCCACCTCCTGCACCCCATAGGGGTAAGGCAGGGTCCAAGAGGGGAGCTGGGCAGGACGGGGCTGAGTGGCCGCAGGCTCCTCGAGTCACAGCTGCTGCATGGGACCGTCAGCTGGCACGGCACGGGTGGGCAGCGCTTTGTTCCCTGGCGGTGAGACGGGCACAGCAGCTGCCTGCTAAAATGGGAAGAGCAGCAATTATGACAATGACGATGAACCTGTCCGGCACGCGAAGGGGACAACGTGGCGCCGGGAACCCGCCAGCTGTCAGCAATGAAGCAGCTCAGGAATAAGAAGCGGGGGTTTGTAGAAGGTGAAATATGGGCAAAACTGGTTGTATTTAATTGTAAACTACAAGAAGCAGAAGGAAGAGTGGTAGATGCAACATGCTCAGATTTCAGTAAAACATTTGACAACTGTTCTAACGCTTGCTGCCAAATTAATTCAGAGTGGCTCAGTTGTCAACACAGGCATATGGACAAAACCCAGGCAGCCCAGGGAACGGCAAACGGCCTGGCCGCCAGCCGGGGAGCTGCCGGGGCTGCGCGACCCTTGGGGCCTTTTAAAACCTCTTCTGCAGGCATCAGTGCCAGTGGAGGGGAGGAAGGCTGCTGCCAGGCTGTGGGAGCACTGGGGATGGAGAAAGCTGCCGCGCTGCCAGGGGAGAAGGGCTGGAGAGCAGCGGGGCGAGAGACACCAGCCCTTTGGGAGCTGCCGTGCCCCAGGCACCAAGGGTGCGTTCAAACACACGTGGCAGAGAGCAGCCCTGGAGCCCACTTGCTCAGCCCTGGGGTCTGGAGACCCCCTTCTGTGTGGCAGGGGTGAGGAGGGACCAACCAGACCAACGCCGCACCCAGTCACTGCCCGGTGGGGCTCAGGACCGCCACTGTGTGATAGCCGAGGGGTCCTTCCAGCCTCCGAGGGGGTCCGGCCGCGGGCAGGACCATGGGGCCACTGTAGGCTGGGACCCCCCCACTGCAGCACCGGGGTACCAAGCTCCCCCACTCCATGGGTGCTCGGCAGGGCAAAGCCCTGTGCAGGCGATGAGCGCAGGCGATGGGAACGACCCAGCACAGCGCGTGTCCAAGGCTCTGGGGCCCTGCTACACACACAGTTCTCCTGCCCACCTTGTTTATTTTACTTATATTTCAGCAATTTGCTGATTACCCTTTTTTAACTGACCAGCAGTGATGAATCAGCAGCACAGGAGAGGCTGGAAGCTGGCGGCCTTGGACCGTGGCTCCGAGGTCTCAGGTTCTCGGAAGGAAGCCACAGGATCCCTCCAAAAGGGGAAAAAAAACAACCAGCAGCGGCAGCAGCACTTCTGGCAGGCGAGGAGGGGCCAGGCAGGGCCGCAGCCGCGGCTGTTTGCATTTCAGCAGCTCCAAACACATCCTGGAAAGGCCGTCAATGGTCTGGAAGCCCTACGGGAACAGCAGCCATGGCTCCGACCCGGGTGCAAGATGGGACACACGGGACAGGCAGCGTACGGCACAGCTCAGCACTGCTGTCACCTCAGCTTGTGTGCGGGACGGCAGGCACCGATGGCCCAGGAGGCAACAGGATACAAGGAGGACACCATGGTCCCCTCAGGCGGGCAGGAGCACCCAGCAGAGCGGTAGCAGGGATGCCGGCAGGGAGCTGGGCTCCGTCCAGAGCCAGCCTGGCCACCCAGCACTGCCTCACCCCGAGGAGACCCCCTCCATACCCACAGCGCAGACACCGGCAGCACCTCCTGTCCCAGCCGGGCTTGGCAGAGGCAGGGCCAGCGAGTCACCTCCTGCCAAAGGGATCTCGTGAGGATATAAGTGGCTTCGCCACGGGCTCTCATTGGCTCCTCCAAGCCCCTGGGGAGCAGCTGGGAGCGGCTCCTGCCTGTCTCGGGAGCGCCCTGCCTGAGCCCAAGGGTGGCATTACGGCCGAGGCCACGGGTTCAGCCGCAGCCTCGGTGGCCACAGAAGACGAAGCATTATCGTGTGACGCTCCCACCCATGCCAGCGCCCTGGGAAACGGAGATCCCTGCAGAAGCAGACAACACTGGAGGGAGGCTGCTCCCCACAGAAGCGCTGGTGGCCCAGCAAGCCCCAGGCACACGGCAGAGGGGACGGAGCCGTGCCCGGCGGGAAGCTATCCCAGCTTGCTGCCATCCCAGCACACAGCAATCCCCTAGGAGAGCCCCAGGCGCTTTCTTTGGGAGCGACTGTTGCTGGGAAGGAGCTGAGTGGTGAAGCAATCTGGTGTGAAGAAAAACCCATTTCCTGCAGCAAGGGCTGTTTTGCTCAATGTTTTACAAAATGTGCTGATGCAACTGCCCTTCCCAGGTGGGATATGAATATGAGCCTGGTTGATGTGGATTAATGCCCTGCAGCTAAACAAACATCACCAGCAATGTTTTCTTTAAAAAGAAGAAAAGGAAACAAGGAGGAACAAACAGCACGGATGACAAAATCACTGACTCTGGAAGTCCGAGGGCTCGGGTTGCAGGGAGGCTGGAGGGGGCACAGCCGTGGGCACCACGCTCAGCACAAGCCATTACCTATTCTGGGACACTGACTGAAGCCATTAGCTCATGGAGAAGCTATTGTGGGAGCAGGGCAAGCCTGCGATGCAGCTCAGCACAGCAAACAAACCACTGCTGGGAATGGGGCAGACCAGCGTGGCCGAGGGGGCTGGTGAGAGGGGGGACCCTGACCAAAGTTACTCGTTCAGTGCGCTCTCGCCCTGCTCCAAGCGGCAGCTCATCTGGCTGTAGCTCCTTCCAAGCACTGTATCCAGGCTGGAAAGCAAGGAGCTGGGAAATCTTCCACCTCCTGGGACAGCCTGTCAGTGCAGCTGATCAACCCGCCTGTTAAAATTCAGCTCCGTATCCCACTCAGGTCTTATCGCTTTATTCTCCAGGCGAAGCATTTGTGTTGTCTTCTCAGCCTGTTCCCAAGAGGCCTTTAAGCCCTGCTAAGGTATTTGGACACATATCCAATCCATACCGCATCCATTTTTGGATTCTCTTAAGCCTCTTGACAGGATTTCTTAGTGTTTTCTTTGGCCCTGAAATTATTTCAGGCACAGGAGCCACAATGGCAGAGTATTATCAGAGAGGAACTGTGCTTTGCCTGGCTCGGAAATTCTCTGCTCAGCCCTGCACAGGGGCATGCAACATTTTTAAAAATAGCAGGTTACCTATCTCAGCAAAGCTCCTGCTGGTATAATCCTTTGAGACAGAGAACATGAGGTATCTCTGTAGGGTAACAGGGAAACTTTAAGATAAACTTTCCATCAGTTAAGCCAGCATCAGGCGGGTCTGCACTAGCCCCTGAGGCTGCTTTGCCCTGGAACCATCATCTGTTGGGAAAATCCTTCACTTGCCTCAGACAGCAGCTGACCGAAGGCAAAAAGAGAGGAAACCTGCTGGTCTGACATAAATCCACCCCATTTCCTCTAACTGGGAGGAAGCTTTTGCCAGGGGTTCCTCCAATCCACTCCCCCTGGCAGAAACATGGGGAGGAAGCACAGGGATGCCCCAAGCCCACAGACGGAGCTGGCCCCACGGCCAGACACAGACAGCACCAGGCTCCCCTGGCGTGAGCTCCGGAGAGAGGACATCAGAGAAGGGACAGTGTCCACAGGAGTCCCCTGTGTCCGCCCTGGCTCCACTTCACCCCAGCAACTAGAGAGCTATGCAGGGTTGCTTTCAAGAGGAGCAATGGGAAAAAAAACAACAACTCCTTGGTCTCTCTCGGCCCCTGGCACAGTGGTGATCACAGCAGCCGGCTGCACGCAGGGACTCGGCACCCAAGCCCCTGGCAGGCGGAGCTGCTGCAGCAGGAGTGCTCCTGCAGACAGCCCAGGGATGGATTCCACTGATGCTGTCACTCCGTGACAGATGAGGGTATAAACCTTTCAAGGATGTATTTAATTAGCTTGAAAAAGAGATGGAAGGTGTAGGCACAGTATGATTATGGTTCAGCGGCAGCTCCTGTGCTGCCTCTACCGATGGCGCCTCTGGGAAACCTCATCCGAGGCAGGAGACGTCAGACGGATGTGAGGGACCTGCACAGCCCCATGGAGGAGCCCCGGGCTGAGGGGGGATGAATCCAGCCACCACCCTCCTCGCCCTGGACCAGAAGCACCACCACCACCAAACGTCGCAGAGTGTTGATCCAGCCCACCCGTGGCTCATCCATCACCCATCCACTTGGATTTCTGGCAGGCTAACTCTGCACTCAGACTGTGCCAGATAAGACACTGTCCTTCTGCAGCTGGCACCACGTCAGCACCAGCTCTGTTCCGGCCGTTCTAGACAGTGAGACAATGCAACTGCCTGCCCAGACCTGCTCTGGACGGAGCCGCACTGCGGGCTGGCTCAGTCCTAGTGGCCCCCAAGATTCAGGACACGGCTGGGATGTGGAGCCTTGGTCCCCTCACTCAGCCAGCGCGTCCCTTCCATGGGGACTGAGCAGCCAGGTTCAGCCCAAACATGTCCTGGCCTCGGAAGATGACTGGCACAACATGGCTACCTTTCTTCCAGGGAAAACCTGGGAGAGATGTTCTCAGTAGAGCACTGCCACATGAAAAAACATTGGTGAGAGCAAGGAGCCACCCAAGCCAGGGGTTCATTAAAGATGCCAGTGTGGAGCAGGGGCTGGCTGGGCCAGGGGCCTTGCCTAGAAGAAGCCAAGCCCAGGCTCTCCATCCACAGCTAGAGGCGACAGCACACCACTGCGCTTGATGGCACTGCCAGAGAGCTGGAGCAGCGGCAGGCTCTCGAGCGCTGGGACACCATGGCAGCAGGAGGTGCTGGCAAAGCCCCACCACCCGCAGTGCGCTGGAAGCCCCTGGCCAGCCCAGGGCAGCCCCCCAGCTTGTGCATCTCAAGCAGGGGCGCTGGAGGTGCTGCCAGCAGCCAGCGCAGCTGGGCCAGGCCTGCCAAACCAGGCACCTAATGCCATCTGCAGCCCCGATGACAGTTTGCTTAGTGAGAGAACAGAGATGGCTAATGTTTAGCTGCGGAATTGCCATCAAGAGAAGCAAGTTTGCCTTCTCTATGACAGAGCAAACCTACAGCAGCCGTAAGGCATCATTCCCATGCCAAAGAACGCAAGGAAAAGGGCTTAACAGCCCGAGATGCTGCAGTCACGGGGCCCTGCGGGGAAGGGCAGGGCAGAGGCTCCCGCAGCTCGTCCAGGGCGGCTCTGGGGAAGGGTGGCCCTACAGAAAGGGAGCCAAAGCGCCGGGGCTGCACGGCACCCACCGAGATACGGCCACCAGCTGTGGGGACGCGCCGCCGGGACAGGGCCGGGCCGGGCCGGGCCGAGCCGAGCCAAGCGCGGGCCACAGTGCTGGTCGGTACCGCAGAGCCTCCACAGCGGGATGGGGCTCCGAGAGGGGACTGCGAGGGGGTCGCAGGGCGCAGCCAGCGCGGCCGGGCGGGGCCGGGAGCCGAGCGGTTGGGCCCTGGGCCCCAGCTCCGGCCGCTTCCGCCTTCTCGTCACGTGACGGGCGCAACCCGGCGCGACGCCGACGTTCAGGGCCCGGGCGCCGCTTCGTGACGTCATGACGCAGGGTCACAGCACCTCTCCATGATCCGTCCGCAGAGAAAGTAGCCCCCCGGCGGGGCGCCGAGGCTTCCCCCAGCCCGCGGGCGGCGGGCCGTGTCGCTCGGTGTCGTGAGGCGACGACGGTGTCCCGGGCAGGGAGCACTTCTCCGCGTCGGCGAGCGCTCCGGGGAGGTCCGGGGGCCGCGGTAAGTAGTCCCGGCGCGGGGCCCGCGCGGCCGTACCGCTGCGCGGAGCGAGGGCGGGGGGGCATGGCGNCCGGGGACCCCCGTGAGGGCGGCCGGGACCCTCGGGCATGGCGCCGCGGCGGCTGCGGCCCCTCCGCGGGTGCCCAGAGGGGTGGCCCGGGACCCCGGGTCGGGACCCCCGCAGCGGCCGGGGGCGGTGGGGAGCGGGCGGCGGGCTGCGGCCCTGATGGCGGTGGCCTCCCCCCCGCAGGTCGAGCCTAGGCGGCCCCGGCAGGGTGGGCATGGACGAGAATGCGGTGGAGAGCAGCAGCGACGCGGCCCCGCAGGCGGCGCGGGAGGAGCCCTCCGAGAGCGGCCTGGGCGTCGGGACCTCGGAGGCCGTGTCGGCGGACAGCAGCGACACCGCCTCGACCCCCGGACCCCTCTCCCGAGCGGATGACTCCGGCGTGGGCCAGAGCTCCGACAGCAGCGGGGTGTCCTTGGTAGGAGCTGATGGGGGAGATGGTGCGGCAGTCAGCTTGGGGAAGGGGGAGAGACTGCGGTTCTGGTTCATGAGAGTTTCTTTAGACGTTTCTGGTGAACTGAGCTTAGGCCGGGCCTCTGTAGCTCAGCAGCCTCAGCAGGTGTTGTTACACCAGTCAGGTGCTTGCCAGTCTAAGGAGAGCTCTTCTTGGTAGCAATCAGTCCTGGACGTCCAGGGTTCTTCGTAACACCAAAGGAATTGCACTGGTGCCTTTCCTGGCAGTTCTGCAGTGACACACTGGTGGTGTTTGCATATGCTGGCTCCTCTGAGGGCCTGATCCGGCGAAGGTTTCTCAGCTGAGCTCTTCTGGCATCTTTTTTTTTTTTTTTGCCAGGAAGAGGTGTCGGAGAGCAGCTCCAGCACAGATGCCATTCCCCGGATTTACCTCCCAGATTCATCCTCCATCGCCCAGTCCACCTTGGTCTCCAGTGTCTCCACTGTGAGCCAGTCCATCATGGTGTCAGAGTCCCCACAAGTCCTGGTCCACTCCAGTGTCATCACTGACGGAGCCACGATTGTGTCAGACTCCACTGCATCCACTTCTTCAGACTTAGGTTCTGCCATCGACAAAATCATCGAGTCCACAATTGGACCTGACATCATCCAGAGTGAGTGCGTGCTCTCAGCTGCTTGCATGTGCGGCAGACCTGCCTGCTGTCCCTCTGGAGTGCCCTGCATTCAAATGGCTCAGGGTGCTGGGGCTGGGGAAGGGAGCTGCTGCTGTGCCAGACCCTGGGAGATGAGGGGGAAATACTTACATGCATACATATGCACCTCGGTCAGCGGGGGTTTCTCTTCTTGCCTTGCTGCAGTAACTGTAGGGATTGATGAGGAGCTTGTGGGCTGCCGGACAGCCCTCCCTCTGTCCAGCTGCTCCTTCAGCCATGGTGGCAGCAGCCCAGGGCAGGCTCCATCCCTGGAGTCAGACCTTCCTCACCCCTTCCTGCTTGTGTCTGAATCTGGGAGAGCCCCAGTGACTCTGCAGCTCCTGCATCTGGCAGTTACCACTCTGCTGTCCTCTTCTTCCCAGGCTGCATCGCTGTGACCAGTGCAGAGGATGGCGGGGCAGAGACTACGCAGTACCTCATTCTGCAAGGCCCTGATGATGGTAAGGGTGCGTCCTGGGGCATCCGGTGGTGGCTATCTCTGCCTCTTGAGTCCGTTCTGTGAGAGTTGTGCCTGTACTGGAGTCCCTGTGGATGTGCTGACTGTTGGGAGCTTGTTACTGACCTTGTGTTTAGCCCTGTGCCCCAAGTGTGGGTGCAGCCTGGGTGCAGGTAGAGTCTGCTCCTTGACTGAGCTGGTTTTGGTGTCTCAGGTGCCCCCATGGTGTCCCAGATGGCCACCTCTGCTCTGGCCAATAGTTTGGCAATAGAAGCTGTTGCTGATGGACCTACCTCCACATGCCTTGACCAGCCTGGTCCTTCAGACCCTTCCGAGCAGTTGGAAGTGCTGGAGCTGCCCACACAACCAGATCACGCCCGAGAAGCAGATGGTGGGGAGGAACTGGACCAGCCAGACATGGAGACCCTGGAAGAGATGATGGAGGTGGTGGTGGTGCAGCAGTTCAAGTGCAAGATGTGTCAGTACAAGAGTGTCTCCAAGAAAACTCTAATTAACCACATGAAGGAGCGGCACTTCCAGCCAGGTGTGTGCTAAGGGCTGAGGAAAATGTATCTTACTGCAGACAGTTGATCTCTTCCCTGGAGATAGTCTGCTATCTCCAGGGAAGAAACAAGGGGAGGAGTATGAGTGTAAGGACCTGTTCCACCGTACAGTCTGGTAAAGAGTTTTGTGTCTGTTCTCTGTGGCAGTGGGTTCAGCTCTGACTTTGAAGAAAGGACGTCCACGAAAGGGGGGGTCAGCTACGAAGACTGCGGATGAGGACGTCCAAGAAGAAGAAGAAGATGATGATATCATGGATGCTGGTGCTATTGATGATCCTGAAGGTAGGACTCATCCTCCCCACATCTTACGTAGCTTAGTCTTTTCCCAGTCTCTATCTGATGTTTTGGGCCTCTTACCTCCAGAGGACAGTGACTATAACCCAGCTGAGGATGAGCCCCGTGGGCGACAGCCCAAGTACAGCCGCATTGTCCCCACATCCAGTGAGGAGAGGCCGCGTCGACGCCCTGGGAGACCCCGCAAGTTTCCTCGTCTGGAGGACATGCCCCAGGATGTGCCTGAAGGTGAGGGAAGCATGAGGCAGCAGTGCTGGGCTGGGCTGGAGCAGGGAGCGGTACGCACGCTCCCGGGAGCCTGTAAGGAGGGTGTGTGATGGAGCTGTGCTGTGCTTTCCGGAGCAGGAGAGGAGGTGGAGCCCTTGGTGACATCCCAAAGCACACCAAGCCATGAGCTGCAGAACTCTGAAGCAGCCAGTTCCTCTGGCCTGGAGAACGGGACCAGTGAGAGCCTGGCAGAGCCCAGCATCAGCCAGTCCGACTCCGAAAACAAAGATCCTTCCTCCAACACTGGTCCTGAGGAGGCAGATGTCATCCCCAGGAGGCGAGGGCGGCCCTCCCGCCGCTTCCTGGGCAAGAAATACCGCAAGTACATGGGGCGCAGGTGAGGGGTGTGTGCCGAGCTGGCACTGGGCCCTCTGGCTTGTGCCTAGGGCCGGTCCAGCCCCTGTTTGCCACCACAGCTCTGAGCCCTGGCCGTGTTTCCGCAGGTACTACTACAAGTCACCCAAACCCCTGATGAGGCCCTACCTGTGTCGGATCTGCGGCTCACGTTTCCTCACGCACGATGATCTGCGTTTCCACGTCAACTCACATGAGGCCAATGACCCGCAGCTCTTCAAGTGTCTTCAGTGCAGCTACCGCTCCCGACGCTGGTCCTCCCTCAAGGTGAGCACCATCTGTCCTGCTCTGGTACCCACAAGGGTGGCTGGTAGCCCCAGGTCTCATGGCCTCCATTCTGCTTATTGCAGGAACACATGTTCAACCATGTGGGCAGCAAGCCCTACAAGTGTGAGGAGTGCAATTACACCAGCGTGTACAAGAAGGATGTCATCCGGCACTCCACAGTGCACAGCCGGGACAGGTAAGGGAAGTGCAGTCCTAGAGACTGTCTTGCAGCCTGGCTGAATGGCACTAACACTGTTCCTCCTGCCCTGGGCAGGCAGCCACAGCTGCCCTTCTCCAGACCTCTGGCCCTTTCCAAAACGGGTAGTTTTGGTGTTTGGGTACAAGGAAGCTCAGACTTGGGATGTGGCTTACACAAAGGTTTTTTTTTTTCTTTCTTTTTCAGGAAAAAGAGAGCTGATCCGGTGAGTCTGAGTACTCTGTTGGCTTGTCTCTCAGCACTATTTTGTGGGAAGAGGCATGTCTGGGTCTTCCACAAATTCTTGGTGCCTTGTTGAAGGCAGTGTTTCTGGATCACCTGAGGAAAGGCAGCCCAGGTCCTGCAGTGGGGAGAGGGTAAGGAAACTGGTGAGCCCCTGCCAGGTGAGCTCATCTTTGTCCTCTCCCTCCAGCCCCCAAAGCTGAACTCCTTCCCGTGCCCTGTATGCAACCGTATCTACCCTATGCAGAAGAGGCTTACGCAGCATATGAAAACACACAGCACAGAAAAACCACACATGTGTGACAAGGTGAGGCGGGGCACACAGCCTGGGGAAGGGCTGGCAGCGAGTGAATCTGAACGGGAGGTGAATGCTGGTTTTCTTTGTTCCCCTGCAGTGTGGGAAGTCCTTCAAGAAGCGCTACACCTTCAAGATGCATCTGCTGACACACATCCAGGCCATTGCCAACCGCAGGTAGGAGCCTGGCAACAACCTGCGGCATGCCCTGGTAGAGCCTCAGAGGGGAGGGCAGAAGGTCCCTGCTGCCTGTTTGACAGGCGGCATTGTCCTGGCAGGTTCAAGTGTGAGTTCTGTGACTATGTCTGCGAGGACAAAAAGGTCCTGCTGAACCACCAGCTGTCACACATGAATGACAAGCCCTACAAGTGCAGCTTCTGCAAGTACTCCACCTTCCGGGAGGATTTCCTGGTCTCGCACATGGCTGTCAAGCACACGGGTGAGAGGAGCTGCCTTCCTCCCTATTGCCCTGACATGCTGCACCCCCTCTTCTTCAGGTGGTGGTCAGAGCCTCTCTGCTCCCCCTGCCGTCCCTTGGGGAACCCCTGCTTGACTCCTGCCTCCTGTGTTCTGCAGGAGGGAAGCCATTTGCTTGCGAGTTCTGTCACTTCACCACAAAGCACAAGAAGAACCTGCGCCTCCATGTGCACTGCCGCCATGCTGACTCTTTCGAAGAGTGGGCACAGAGGCACCCTGAGGAGCCACCATGCCGCCGCCGCCCTTTCTTCACCTTGCAGCAGATCGAGGAGCTGAAGCAGCAGCACAGCCAGGTGCAGGCCCCGGCTGAGCCAGAGGCCAGTCCCCCGGTGAGTGCCGTTGCCCGTGCCCCAGCTCCTCCTGGTGCTCACCAGCCCCAGCCATGCTGTCAGTGCTCTCTCTCACACAGGCACCTCTTGGCCCCATCACCTACCACACGGTCCAGGCCGTCCCAGGAGCAGAACCCCCCATCCTCTCGCAAGATTCCCTGGGAGGGGCCACCATCATTTATGAACAAGGCAAGTGAGGTCCCAGGGAAGGGGGTGAGGATGGTGAGGAGGTGGGTGAGCATGTGCGTGACCCTCTCGTGACCCCAACAGATGTGGCTGGATCAGCAGAACTGGCCACGCAGACTGCCCTGGATCTCCTGCTGAACATGAGCACTCAGCGAGAGCTGGCCACCGGCTCGCTGCAGGTAAGGGGGTCTGAGGCAGGACTGAGCCTCCTGGTAGGTGGCAGGGGGAGGTTTCCCAGCCCTCCACAGTCCCCAGCCCTGTTCCGCTTCAGGAGGTGTCTTTCAAGAGCCTTGCCTTCCTCCAGCTCAGCTGCTGTTCCCCCTCTGCAGGTGGCAGTGGTGAAGCCAGGTGATTCAGGAGAAGCACAGGCCTCCTGTGAGCCACAGGCACAAGAGGAGGGGACAGAGATGGACTCTGAGGAGCAGCAGCAGAAGTTGGTGACGCTGCACATGGCAGAGCCTGGGGAGACGTTGGTGCAGGAGGCTTATGAGGAGGCAACCCTGGATGGCTCGGAGTTGCAGCAGATCACCATCCCCTTTGGCGGGACAGCAGAGTACAGCATCATCACGCCCATCAGTGAGGAGATTCAGGCTCCAGGCACACTGTACAGGTCAGCTGTATGGGAGGAGCGGGGAGGAGCAGTTCTGACCTCCAATGAGGAAGCTTTAGTGGTGAGGAGGACGAGGCAGATCCTCCCTGACCCTGTCCTTTCCAGCAGTGAGGAGGAGAGCCCTGCAGAGACCTCCCATGCAGTTGTGGTGAGCGAAGCTGTGATGACAGAGGAGGCTCTGAAGGACCATAATAATCACTATATCATGTCATCTGGTGTTCCGGGGAGCCAGTTCCATCACATTGAGGTAAGGAGCTGAGCTTTCTCCCCGTCTTGGGCAGCAGTGTGAGCAGGTGTGACTGGGTGTTTCTCTCTCAGCCCCTCAGCGGGGACGCTGCCTTTCCCTCGCCTGCGGAGGGCCAGGAGGCACAGCCCGCCGGCGTCAAGTGGCCTCTGGTGCAGTGTGTCACCAGGCAGCTCCAGAAGGACTCGTCTTTATCCCCAGCATCCGAGGGGCAGGAAATCTCATCCCAAAAGGTCAAGTGGCCTGCACTCCAAGGTGTGGCCAAGAAGCTCTCGTGCAAGGTTTCCACAGCCAAGAAGCTCTCGTGCAAGATTTCCACAGCCAAAAAGTTTTCATGCAAGATTTGCACAGCCATGTTCACAGGGAGAGCAGAAATGGAGAGTCACAAGAGAGCCCACATTGGGCCCAGCACCTTCAAGTGTCCCGACTGTCCATTCACTGCAGCCCTCTGGCCGGAGGTTCGGGTAGGTTTCCTGGCACAGAGCGGTCCAAAGAACAAGAGGTTTGGAGAAACAGGGGCTTTCTGACACTGGACTTGTCTTTCTGCCCCCAGAGCCACATGGTCCAGCATGCCAGCCTTCGGCCACACAAGTGCACCCACTGCAGCTTTGCCTCTAAGAACAAAAAAGACCTGCGCAGGCACATGCTGACGCACACCAACGAGAAGCCCTTTGCCTGCCAGATCTGTGGGCAGAGGTGAGTGAAGCCTGATAGTTTGTTGCTGTTTCAAGAGATCTTCTACAGCTCTCCAAGGCTCAAGAGGAGATAGGATGTTGGGAAAGAGCTGGCTGCCCCAACCCTACCCCTGGGAGCAGTCCCTGTTAGAGGGGACTCTGCCCTTGAGAGCGGTTCCTGCTGCAGGTGGACCCAGCTTCATCTTCAGGGAACTTCTGCATGGGGGGAAGTTCAGTGCTTGGGCCTGATGGAGGCATTTTGGGAGCTGGGACAGGCCATGTCGTAGGACGTTGTGGTGCCCGTGGCCTGGGTCTCTGCAGAGAGCACAGAGGCCCTGTGCTACCCATGATACACTCCACCTCACTCTCATTCCTCCTGTAGGTTCAACCGTAATGGTCACCTCAAATTCCACATGCAGCGTTTGCACAGCTCGGAGGGGAAGAGACCAGGGGTGCCTGCAGCTGCTGCCCAGCAGACCATCATACTGAACAGTGACGAGGACACGCTGGCCACCCTGCAGAGTAAGATGTGTTCCTGTGACCAGGGGTCACCCAGGCGTTTCCTGTAGCCAGAACCATATGCAGGGATTTCACCCACTTGTGGGCTGAGCAGGGCTGAGCTGTATCAGGACCAGGAGATCCTGCTGAAGCTTAGGATTGCCAGCAGCAGCAGGACTTGGTGGGTGCAAAGGTGAGGGGGGTGCGTGCAGGGAGCTCTCCTGGTGAGGCACGGACTTGCTCTGTGCAGAACTAGGGTTCCAGGGCTTCCTCTGAGCAGGTCCCAATAGATCAGTGCGCTGCGGGAGCAGTGGTGCTGTGAGCAGCTCATGGCTGAAATGGGAAGCGGAGTTTGTGGTCTGATGTGGAGGTTGTGTTTTCTCCACAGCCACCTCTAGTTTCTTTCATGTTGGGAGAGTTTGGTTTAGCTTCTGACGTTCTGCGAGCAGAACTAAGAGACTGTCCTGTGCTCCTTATTGGGGTGGGGACCTGGCAGGGGCCCCTCGGGAGCGCAGCAGCCCCGGCAGCGTCCGCATTGGCTTTCCTCTGCGTTCCAGCGGCTCTGCAGTCTGGCCAGGCGGTGCTGGCTCCCGAGCGGCTGCAGCAGGCCCTGGGGCAGGAACACATCATCGTCGCGCAGGAGCAGAGCGTCACAAGCCAGGTGAGTCAGGCCCATCGGTCTCATCCTGCCACGCTGTGTGGCTGCTCCCTGCGGGCTGTGCAGGTTCCTCCTCAGAGGGCTTGCAGTCAGGCCCACCCGCACTGACAGCGCTGGGCTCTTGCTGGTCTGCAGGAGGAGGCTACCTACATCCAGGAGATCACAACTGCCGATGGACAGACAGTACAGCACTTAGTGACCTCTGACAACCAGGTAAGGGCTGGGGGGCACGTCCCAGGAACCAAAAGATTCTGTGCAGCTGGAGCAGGGAGAGCTGGGGGCAGTGGGGAGAGGTGAGGTGGAAACAGGCACAGAAGNTTGTCTCTGAATCTCTGTGTTTGCAGGTTCAGTACATCATTGCCCAGGATGGTGTACAGCACTTGCTTCCCCATGAGTATGTTGTTGTCCCAGAGGGACACCACATCCAGGTAAGCTTCACGCTGCCTGCTGCCTTTGCGCGGTGGATGGGGCTCGTGAGGGTGCTGCGTGTGGGGCTGGGCCTTCTGCTCCCCGTGGCATGCTCCATTCGAGTCATAGCTTTGTTCAGGGGCAAGGACACCCGCTAGCCGTAACGCAGCCTTACTGCGGCTCTTGTCCCCAGGTACAGGATGGTCAGATCACCCACATCCAGTATGAGCAGGGCAGCCAGTTCCTCCAGGAGCCGCAGGTAAAGGGGCCAGGCCCGGTGGCTGGAGCTGACGGGGCTGCTGTGAGATGGGCTCTGAGCAGAGCTGGAGAGGGCGGGATGTGAAATAGAAGGTGCATGTGGGTTGGTGACTTGCTGTGGCCGGAGCAGCACACCAGGAGGGTCCTTCCCCAGTCCCAGACTCCTGTTCTCTCCTTGCAGATCCAGTACATGCCTGTCTCGCCTGAGCAGCAGCTTGTCACCCAGGCACAGCTGGAAGCAGCTGCACACTCAGCAGTTTCAGGTAGGACCAGGGCCCCAGGGCTGAGCTCTGGCATCTCACTTCCCTCCGCGTCTCTGGGGGCCAGTCCTGACGGGCAGTTTGCGATGCCTGTTAACAGTCGCTGAGACACACCATGGTCTCAGCCTGTCTCTGCCTGCAGAGGCTGCTCGTTTGCTGTAGCTGGCAGGGGTGGCAGACAGCTGTGCAGTGGCCCTTGGCAGAAGGGCTGGTGTAGGCGAGGCTAGATTGCCACCTTGCTGCCTGTGTCCCTGTAAATCTGGGAAG
Organism: Rynchops niger; assembly: GCA_013400035.1. NCBI lineage: Eukaryota > Metazoa > Chordata > Aves > Charadriiformes > Laridae > Rynchops > Rynchops niger. The sequence continues at coordinate 117,831 of VXBH01001611.1, read as the reverse complement.
TGGCCAGCCTTGGTGTCTGAGAGGAGATCTTTGCTGGTCCCATCATGCCGGTTCTGTAACAGCACCAGCTCCCTTCCCCAGGAGATGAGTTGCGTGCTGGGAGGTGCAGCAGCTTCCACAGGGTGGAGACACCCTAATGCATGTTTGCAGAGTTAACCAGAGCAAGGCTCCCCACTGGAGCCCTGCGTGAGGCACGGTGACCCTTGTGCTTATGCACGCCTGCCCCTTCCCCTGGAGGCAGGTGGAGAACCTGGAGGGTGGCCGTGGGCAGCCGCCTGCTCTCCTCAGGCAGGAGGAGGCACTGACCCCCCTCTCCTCTGCAGCAGTGGCCGATGCTGCGATGGCCCAGGCGCAGGGAGTGTTCACCGCCGAGGCTACGGCCGAGCAGATCCAGCAGCTGCAGCAGGGGATCCACTACGACGTCATCACGCTGGCGGACTAGCACCAGGGCCAGGCCCGGCTGGCGCTGGGACACCCGTGCTGAGCAGGACGGCTGCACCAGGCAGGAGCCTCCTCAGCCAGCAGTTGCCTTATTGCTTCGGGGCTACGAGGGACGTGCCTGAGCACGCCGTGGCATGCGGATCCTGCGCATCCTTCCCGGCACAGGCACCTGTCTCTAGCAGAGACTGCTCCACAGCCAAGGCAGGCTGAGCGGTGGCAGCCGTCTCGTGTGGCCGGTCTCTTTGCCTGTTGCACTTGATGGTCTGAAATCCCTTTTCCTGAATCATGTCTGTGTGGGCCGAACTCGGCTCAGCGTCTGCCTGGCCCACAAGGATCGTGGGGGAGAGCCGTGGGGCCGAGCACGGCTGTGCAGTACAGTGTGAGAGGTGTGTGCGGCTGCAGCCACGCGCTCCCCGCTCCGCAGCTGTGGGAGCGTGCGGTCCTGGCGTGAGGGCAGCTGTCCCTCCCTTGGCTTCTCCGGCCTGCGGGCAGGCAGCAGTAGGGCTTTGGACTGGAGGCACCCAGAGTAGGAAGGAGCATAGGTGGAAGATGTTCTATTTTTCTTCTGAAGAGGGATGGACTCTGGAGTTGGTTCGTAGGTGGTTGCGGGAGGGGTTCAATTCTGACATTCTCAAGCTTTGACTATGCCTATGAATAAAAAGGGATTGAAACCTGCCTGTGTCCTTGCCTGGAGGGTCTGTGATCCTGTGCCAGCCCCTGCCCACCACCCGGCCTGCAGGGACAGGCAAGCCCAGCCTTCCTCCTCCAGGGCTGGGGCACAGGGGCTCCCAGAGCCTGGCGCTGGGGCCGGGCAGGTCCCTGCTGGCAGATGTGGCCGCCCTGTGCTATCGGCTTCCTCCCGCCTGAGTGACCTTGACTTCTGGGAACTGAGCCGGGCATCTGGTACGAGGGTGGGTTTAGGGCTGGAGTCATGAAATTAATCGAGTGGTAAACAGCCTAAATCCCGTGTAACTCTGTCCCAAACTACACACGCCGCCCCTCCCTGAGCGGATTGTCTGGAAGTATTTACATGTGATTATAACAGCTAATCTCAGAGTTTTAGTTCCATGCTTTTGCATTAAACTGATGATCTGCGGAGGGGAAAAAGGCCTGGACCCACTCAACTTCAGCAGGAGCTTCCGTGAGGCCGCAGCCCTGTCATTGTGGGACTGGTGTGGTGTGATCGCTGGGCTCTCGGCTGGGCTCCCAGTCCAGCTCTTGCAGGGGACGGGGAAAGCACTGGGGCTTGTGCTGCGACCCCAGAGCCTGTGCTCTGCCCAAAGTGACAGCAGCACCCTCCCTCCCTGGCCCCTGGGGGTGCCCACTGTCCCCAGGGAGCCCACTGCTCCTCCCCTGCCTTGCGTACTGGCCACCTGGGCTGGCAAGGCTGGACCCCTGACCTTCTTGCCAAGCTGGGGGGTGTCGGTGGCCCCACAGCTCCCCTGGGCAAGCAGCCTCAGCCGCCGGGGGTTGTGGCTCTGTCCCAGCCATGGCTGCGTCCTGCTGCCTTCACCTCCGGCTGCTGCCCTGCCCCTGCTGGAGTGTGGCTGTGCCTGTCCAGCCGTGGCTCGGTCAGCATCCAGCTGTGTCCGTTTGCCATGTTAGTGGCTGGCCATGGCCCTCCCTGTGGCCACAGCACAGCTGGAGAGGGCGGGCCACAGCTGGCCACCGACATGGTGGATGGACACAGCTGGACATTGCAGCAATCCACAGGCGCTTTCCTAGATTACAGCCCCATTATCTAATAAAGCGGATCCACAGCGCTGCCGGCGTCACTGATTAGGGCTGGAGGAGTCCCATGGGGACAAGGTTACGGGGCTGCTGTGGGGCCGTGGCCAGGGCTGGGCCTGGATGTCCCCTCCTGGCTGGTGGCACAGGCTCCTGGTAGCCCCGTGTCTTCCATGCCTGGGGCTGCCGAGAGCATGAGACCATCCCGAGAGCATGAGACAGTGCTGGGATGGACGGGACCGGGGCTCCCGGCCGCTGCACGTGGGGAGCTCTGGGGCTCTGGCCATGGGGCACAGTGGGGCCGTGGGGGCTCCAGATCCCTCAGTGGTGGCACGTTGGCCCTGGGACCTTCTGCTGTCACCGGAGGCCTGCGGGGAGCCCAAGGATGCAGCAGGGCTCATTAGCACCAGTGACCTTCCCCTTCCCGTCCCCGGCCAGCGCTAAGCGGGTTTGTTACATATTTAATATCCTGAGAGCGTTATTAGTCGGTATTTAATGACGGATACAACCTGTGGGATAATCCCAGTCTGAGCAGGGCGGCGCAGCGGCAGGAGACGGGAGGCTCAGGGTGTTGCAGGCTCTCGGGGCCCCTCGCCCAGCTGCCCACCGCTGCCCTGGCCGCTGTCCCCCCTCCGCCAGCAGGCAGGAACACCCCGGTGCCTGCGGGGACAGGTGCTCACCCAGGCAAAGGGTCCCCAGGGCTGCGGGACCCCTTCTGCTTCGCCCCTCTGCAGCTGGGAATCCAGCCGCGGGCATGGCGGCACTGGGGCTTGGGTGAAGACCTGGCCAAGCCGGAGGAGGAGTGGGCTCCGGGGCAGCACCTCGCGCTGCCCGCATCCTACTGGGCCATGCACAAGTCCTCACGCCTGCCCCCGGCCCTCCAACCCGGCCCACCGCGGCATGGGGTGGGCTCTGCCGACACCTACCCCCAGCACAGGTCATGGCTGGTGTCAAGGATGGAGACCAATGGCTCTTGGCACCGCAGCGGAGCCTGTGCCGTGTCCCCTGTGCATCCCCACAGGGATGGCCGTGTGGGGCTTACGTGGGCCCCATTGCACCCCATCCCTGGGGGCTGTATGGGCTGTGCTGGGGCCACACAGGGTTCCTGGTGTGGCTCCTGGACACGTCCTGGCTGGTGGCGGGCGGTCAGGGAGGGAGGATGCTCCCCGCCAGTCCCTGCCCAACAGTGGCCGGGGAGGGGTTGGTATCAGCTGCCCCAGATCCCCGCTGCCACTCTCGTGGGTGCTAATACCCCCTAATCAGCTGTCAGTCACCGCGGACCCCGGCAGCTATAAAACACCCAGGAGCAGCTCCCCGACTCCTCTCCCTGCAGCATGGCAGCTCCTCGGGGCGAGGGGAGCCCAGGCAGAGAGCCGGGGGGCTGTGGGGGGCCCTGGGGAGCCCTGAGAGGTCCCCCCCAAGCCCTGCTGCCCTGTCCCTGCCCCATGCTGGCTGGCTACAGCCTGCTGCCGCCCTCCCTGAGCCTCCTGGCGCCCTCGGTAAGTGCCGCACGGCAGCTCCTGGGGGGGATGGGACGTGGAACCCCTCCCGGGACCAGGCTGGGGCTTTGCGGGATGGTTGGGGTTGGGGAGTTGCTGTGCCGGGTTCCCTGCACCCCCCAACACCCTCCTGCCCCCTGGCACCTTGGGGCACGGGCGAGGGCGAGGACAGGCAGGACCCAGCTCTGCTCCCTCTCGTGTGCGAAGGGCCGAACC
>VXBH01001611.1:93617-113913 GCA_013400035.1 Rynchops niger | reverse complement strand
AGCCCCTGTTGCCCCCCACCCCATCCTGCCCTGACACCCCTCTACCCCCTCCAGGTCTCACCAGCCTATGAGGTGCCCCCGGGGCTGCTGCCCAGCGCCGGGCTCTGCCCGCCCTGCTGCCGGCAGCCCCTTCCCTTGGAGCCGGGGCGGGCGAAGGCGGCAGCGGCACGGGAGAGCACCGGGGCGCTGAAGGCCTGGCTGGCGCGGCACCCCAGGAACCCCTACCCCAGCAAGGGGGAGAAGGTGATGCTGGCCGTGGTCAGCCGCATGAGCCTCACCCAGGTCTCCACCTGGTTCGCCAACGCCCGCCGGCGCCTCAAGAAGGAGAACAAGGCAAGCTGGGCAACACGCGGCGCCTCGGACGGCGAGGACAGCGAGGGTGAGGGGGCCACACCGGCTGCCCCCTCTGGCCCTGACCCCAGCCCTGTGCAGGATGGGTGCGGGTACAGCCCCAAAGTGGGGCTGGGCCCCAGGCAAGGCAAGCAGCCCCAGAAAGCCAAGATCTGGAGCGTGGCGGCGATGCTGGAATCTCCCCCCGGCGAGAGCAGGTGCCCCCCGGGGGTGGCAGAACAGGGGTAGGGCTGGGGCAGTTGTGCCCTGTCCCTGGGGACCGGGGCTGTAGCCGTGGGGAGGGGACAGCCCCATGGCCGGGCAGGACAGGACAGATGGCCATGAGACCAGGTGGCCGCCTGGGCAAGAAGAGAGGGAGGTGTGGGCAGGGAGGGATGTGGGGCATTAATAAATGTGACTATCTGGGACCTCCTGGTGTTGCCTGTCGGTGGAGGGGATGCCAGTGAGGATGCAGCGGGGATCCGGTTGGGATGCTGATGGGGATGCCAGCAGGGATGTGGGCATCTCCACTGCTGGCACTGCTGTGGTCAGCTCCGCCGCCCCCGGGGAGCAGCGCAGGTCCTGCCCGAGCCCCTCAGGCTGCCCGAAACTGGCCAGGCTGCCGGGGGTTCGCCGTCCCCACCACTGGCTGGGCTCCCCACGGGGGCTCCCCCCATTCAGCAGAGAAAGACCCGCAGTGTTTCCAGGCGATTCAGTGCCTTCCTGATGCCTCCACCCCTTCCCTCTCCCTGGACATCCGAGGTCACCTGTGAGGTGGGCTCATGCGTGGGACAAAGGGCTGGGATGGCTGTCACAGCCCTGCGCCATGGGGCAGTGCAGGGAGGGACACGCAGGGACAGGGACACGCAGGGACAGGGACATGCACATGGGAGGGAGCGGCAGCACCCGTCTGCTCGCTGAACGGGACATGGGCTGCCAGGAAGGGGCTCCGACCAGCCGGGCTCCCCCCATCCCACGTGGCCAGGCAGGTGGCTCCTTGCAGCCCCAGGGTGACAAGTGGGGCCAGGGCAGCTGGCTGGGAAGGGGAGAGGGGACCGGGAGCCCCGGGAAGGCACGGACACGGGGCAGAGCTGTATGCTGGTTTTTAATGTTCCTAAGAACTAGGAAACAGAAATCAAAAATAGACTTTGCTCTTCTTGATAAAAGTAATAAAATGGTTAGCGGTGTTAAATTAATCCTTACAAAACAAAACCCAAGGAGGTTAAATAAAGCCCGGAGGCTCTGCGTAAAAACCACAACGACTACAAAACAGCTGCAAAGACGTCTTTACACACCAAAGAAACTCCTCTTCTCCGCTCCTCCCCTCTATGGTACACAGCGTCGGCGAACACGGGACTCACACATGTGGGAAAGAAACACAGATGCGATGGGAGCAGCCCTGCGAGGAGCACGGGCGCCACGGACAGAACTATTTACACTATGGACACGGAGCCGTGCTGGTGCCAGTCCGGCCGCAGGAGCCCCCGGGCTCTGCCCGTCCTCCTCCTGCCGGCGCCGGGCTGCGGCCAGCTGCTGGGGCCCCGCCAGGCTCCGAGCACACGCGATTCCCCAGTTGGGATCAGTCTCCCGGCTGCTGCTGCGCTCTCGGCACAGCTCCTGCTCTGTCTGTGGTAGAGGAGGAGGAGGAGGACGACGACGAGGAATCGAGTGTCCGGCCTGAATTGCTTGTAGGCTGCAACGAGCTCCCGCAGCCGCTCCATCCTGGGCTCCTCCTTGGCAAAGCCTGCACTGTGCTGCANGCTGCGGCCAGCTGCTGGGGCCCCGCCAGGCTCCGAGCACACGCGATTCCCCAGTTGGGATCAGTCTCCCGGCTGCTGCTGCGCTCTCGGCACAGCTCCTGCTCTGTCTGTGGTAGAGGAGGAGGAGGAGGACGACGACGAGGAATCGAGTGTCCGGCCTGAATTGCTTGTAGGCTGCAACGAGCTCCCGCAGCCGCTCCATCCTGGGCTCCTCCTTGGCAAAGCCTGCACTGTGCTGCAAGGGAATCGTAGAATCATAGAATGGGTGGGAAGGGACCTTTAAAGCTCATCTAGTCCAACCCCCCTGCCATGAGCAGGGACACCTGCAACCAGACCAGGTTGCTCACAGCCCCGTCCTGCCTGACCTGGAATATTTCCAGGGATGGGGCATCTACCACCTCCCTGAGCAACCTGGGCCAGTGTTTCACTACCCTCATTCTAGAAAATGTCTTCCTTATATCTTGTCTAAATGTACCTTCATTTAGCTTAAAACCATTACCACTTGTCCTGTTGCGACAGGCCCTGTTCAAATATTTGTCCCCATCTTTCTCATAAGCCCCCGTTAAGTATTGAAAGGCCGCAATAAGGTCTCCCCGGAGCTTTCTCTTCCCCAGGCTCTTCCCCGGCTCTCCCAGCCTGCCCTCACAGCAGAGGTGCTCCAGCCCGCTCATCATTTTTGTGGCTTCCTTGGGACTCGCTCCAACAGGTCCATGTCTTTTCTGTGCCAGGGGCCCCAGAACTGGATGTGGTACTCCAGGTGGGGTCTCACCAGCGCGGAGCAGAGGGGCAGCATCCCCTCCCTCGCCCTGCTGGCCACGTTGCTTTTGGTGCAGCCCAGGATGGGGTTGGCTTTCTGAGCTGTGAGCACACATCCTTGGCCCACATCCAGCTTTCCATCCAGCAGCACCCCCGAGCCCTCCTCGGCAGGGCCGCTCGCCATCCCTTCGTCTCCCCGGTGCTGAGCATCTCCCAGTGGTCCAGGCAGACCTCCGCGCTGTGGGTCAGCCGTGGTTCGGGGAACGCTCGTACCCCCAAGGAACAACGCTCCAAGGTGCCCAAAGCCTCCCCAGTGCGGGCACAGGACTCAGCCGTGCAGGGTCAGGAGTGGGGGAACCCAAAGACCTCCCGGCACAGACACTGGCAGAGGCTGTAGACGATGCAGAGGAGGAGGGTGGAGGGCACGAGGCTGACCAGGACGATGCCCAGGCTGTGGTGCTCGATGAGCAGGAGGTAGATGCCGAAGGGCAGGGAGCTGAAGTAGAGGAGGCAGAGGACGCCCAGGATGAAGCGGGGGATGGCTCGCCACCCCCAGGAGCGGCACTTCTGCCCGGGGCCATGGCAGGGCAGCGTGCCCAGGCTGGCGGGGCGGTACAGCCGCACCACCTCCAGCCCTCCCAGGCCCTCCGGCGGGGCCACGTCCTCCGGCACCTCCAGGATGGTGACGACCAGGCAGTCGGGGCCGGCCGTGGGCTCCAGTACGCTGGGGCAGAGGAGAACCTCGGGGGACCGGGGGACACCCTGCTTCTTGGCCCGCTCATGGCCTGTCAGCAGTGCCAGCGCCTCGCCGTCGTCCTGCAGCTGCTGCACGTCCCCACCGGGCACCGGGCTGTGCTGGCGGCAGAAGGGGCAGCGGAGCTGGCGGGGCGACGCGTTCCCCAGCGCCACCATCTTGCGCAGGCACTTGGCGCAGAGGCGATGGCCGCAGCGCAGCAGCTTGGGCCTGCGGGCACGGGCGTCGTAGCGGCTGTAGCAGATCTTGCACTCCAGCTCGGGGGCTACATGTAGGGGTGGCTGCAGCCCCCGCCCGCCGTCCTGGTGGGCCATGCCGCCCGAGGGCTGGCCAGGGGCTGTCTGGGCTACGGGAGAGGGAAGCCGCTGTGAGAGAGGGCTCAGGGGGGGCAGATTACAGGCCCTTCTGCACCCCACAGGCTCGGTCCTGGTCACCCCCACAGGGTCCATGACAGAGCAGGGATGGGGGAGCAGCAGCCCCCTCCTAGGGCCAGCACGGCCCAGCTCTGACCACTGGCTGGTGCCACCAGCGCTGGGACTCATCCCCTCCCCGGTGTCTGGGAAGGAGGGAGACATCTTTCCCAGGGGACAGGACTGGCTGCAGGGCCCCTCCGAGCTGCAGCATGGAGTGGGGGGGTCAGGGTCCCAAGTGGGGCTTGCCCCTCCCCGTGCATCCAGGTTCCCCGGGACACCGGGCTGTGCTGGCTGCAGGGACCCTCCGGCCCTGCAGCCCCCCTCATCCTTGCATCCCCCCCCGACCACCACCACCTTCCCATACCTGCGGTCTGTGCTGGTGCTCCCGGCTGGGAGGCAGCCATGGGTTGGTCCCCAGCCCTGCGGCCCTGTCCGGGGAGGCAGGCGGGGTGCCGGCAGCGGCGTGCCCCCCATGGACGAGGTGTGGGGCAGGCTGCCCGCCACGCTGCGGAGGCAGCCCCGGCGCAGGGGCTGGCAGCATCCTCCGCGGCGTTGGCCTGGCAACGCGGAGCGGGAGGCGGATGCTCGGCCGGTGCCGTCGCCGTGCAGAGGGTGACGGTGGGTCAGGCCCACCCATGCCGCAGGGCACAGCCAGATCCCCCTGACCCTTGCCGGGCTGCAGCGGGTTGGTTTTGCGGGGGTGTGTGTGTGGGGTGTCAGCGCAGCTCCCTCCAACCCCGCTGCCCCCTCGCTCACAGGCAGCCCTAAGGATGCTCCTTCCCTGCCTGGTGGCTGCAGGCAGTGACCCCTGGGGACACGCAGCCCCCCCAGCCCTGGGGAGAGGGCGGCTGCAGAGTGGGATCCTGAGGGCCCCCGTGGCACGGGCAGACCTTCTCCCCTTCCCCAGCCTGGGAACGGGCAGCTCCTGTATGACCCCAGGGAGAGAAGCTGCTTCAGGCATGAAGTGCCCGGTGGGGAGGGCTCTGCGCACCCCTCCTGGAGTCCGTGTCACCCGCAGGATGGGGATCCCAGAAACAACCAGTGCTGCCACCGCATGCCTGGCCACCTCACCCCACTCCTGTGCCGCGGGGAGCCAGGGCTGGGGGCACTTGGGGGCCACAGCACTTGCCAGAGCCAGGCTGAGCCCTTTTCACATCCCTCTCCACAGCTGGGGTCTCCCCCCAGCCCGTGCCAAATCCCCCCCGCCCTTGCCCCGCTGGCTGCAGACGTTGCAGGGGCGTTTCCAGCAGCCCCGGGGGGCAGCAGCTGCCAGAGCCCCCCCTCTCTGCCCAGGGCAGGCTGGCACCAGCGATTCCTTCGCAGCACAGACAGGGAAAACCTCCCTCCCGCTGCACTGCTGGCCAGGAGAATGGCAGTGACCACCCACCACGGGCGGCAGCGCTTGTGGGGGTGACAACAGGGTCCCCCAAGCAGCAGTGGCCAAGCAGGGGACATGCCTGAGCCATGGCGCTGCCGAGGGTTTCCATCCCCTTGTCGGTGACAGGTTCACACCTTGCTGCTCTCAGTCCTCTCGGGGTGCAGGACGGGATTTCCATGCCAGTCACCAATGACTTTTTTTCCTCCAGGCCGGGCTGAGCTCTGGGAACTGCCCGGGTTAATTATCGCCCACACCTTGACGAGCGCAGGGCTGGGCTGCAGCTCTGGCCCACGCCACAGCAGCCACTTGGGCAGGAGCTGCCCGGAGCAGCGTTAGCCAAAGGCTCTTTGGTTCAAATCCTCAAGGTCTGGCCGAGTCTGAAAGAGCTTTTATTCCAGGGGACCAGGCAACGTCCAGCTCCCGGTGTGACTGCTGACCACGTCACCCCCAGTCCTGCTCGTACCCGCCACCGTTCCCAGCTGTGTGCCCTGGCTGTCCCCACCACCGCAGCCCCTGGCACAGCTTGGCCCGGCCTTGGCCACATGCCCTTGGCTTCACCCTTGGTACAGGCTCGGCTGGGCAGGGAGCAGTCTGGCGCTACAGGACGGCCACCACCAACTGTCTCGGTGGGAAGTGTCGCATCCCATCTTCACACCGGGCTGATGGGGATGCCCTGTGGTGGCCGGTCCAGTTGCCTCAAGGATCGGGCAGCTCAGTCCTGCAAGAACCTGCTCCGTGTCCCGGCCAGCCACCTCCAGCCCCACCACCCTCACTGGATCCTTCACCAGCTGTCACTTTGTCCCCGCGCTCCTCCAGAGCCCACTGACCTCTGCCACAGGGGCTCAGCTCCTGGCATGGTCCATCAATTCCATACATACCAAGGTAATTGTTCATCATCCAAGGGAGCATGACAAAGGACTCGGTGAGGACAGACTGACCAAGGAGTTGGTCTGCTGACAGGTCCCAGCATCAAGGCGTGTCTCTGGTCAGCTGCACTTAAAGAGCAGCCTGCCTTGGCTCAAAATAGTGAATAAAAGGGGAGAAAAAGGCTTTACAAACTGCTGGTTTCACTGTCAGAGCTCCCAACTGTCTTGAGTGACGTTAAAGAAGGTCAATGATCTCGTCTCTGTCATTGAAAGCATCTCTGGAGAGCTGGGAGGTACTGGGAGGTGGCCGTGCAGGTACTGGGAGCAGGCAGCCCGTGCAGCTGGGCTGCTCCCGCCCGCCACAGCAGCGCCGGCACTGCCGCGGCACAGGTGCTGCTGGCTGCAGAGTGCCATGTGCGCGACACAGACCCAGGATTCACGGTGCTTCCTCAGCTCCCGGCTTTTAACTAATAAACCTCTCGACCTGTGCCAAGAAACGCAGCCCCTCAAGGCTGCAGGATCACAGGCTCCCAGGCAATGCTAACCCACCCCGGAGCCGTTTTCCTTTGGGACAGAGAAACCCAGCCAGGGAGGAGGACAGGGCTCCACGGTGCCACGTCCAGAGGCAGAGGGAGCTCTACAGGTAAAGCCGGGAAATTCCCGAACCCCAGAAAGGCCGGGTCAGAGAACTACCACTGCTTTTAACCCCCCCGAGCTGCCCTCACCTCATTGGGCCAGAAGAGACTGGTGGTAGTAAACAATTCTTTAATCCAACAGCCAGGGACAGGGTGAAATGGATGGCTGGAAGCTGAAGGAAGATCAGTCCAGCCAGGGAAGGTCTGCGCTTTGAGAGCGTGGTGCACCGACCCCCAGGCTGCGCTACCCAGGAAAGGTCCCTGCTCACCACGGACACCCCCCGCCAGGCCTGCGTTAGGGACTGACTGCAGGGAAGCCCGGCCAAGCTCTCTCACCACCGCATCGGTCGCTGCTCTCTGCCAATGTGGCTGGATGTGCAACGCGGCTCAGCCTGGGCCTCCTCCACCAGGAGGCAAAGGGCTACCAAAGTGCCGAGAGCCCCGGAGCAGAGAGCACGCGAGGAAGAGCTGGCTGCTTCTGCCCTGAAGAGGCTGAGGGCGATCACAGCTGCCTGCACTGCGTGGAGGGCAGTTACAGGGAAGAGAAAGCCAAACTCCTGACCACAGCAGCAGAAAATGAACCAGGAGGACAGCGGCCAGGTTGCTTTAGAGGGTTCACACAGGTTCTTCGGAAGAAAAAATTCACCGGGAGGGCACTGCAGCACGGAACAGGTCAGATGACATAGTTCTGAAAAAAACAACCCCCCAACATTTTTCAAGCTTTCAGCCAGAGCAAGACAGAGGCAAGGGCAGAAGGTGACCAAAGGCCCATGGCCAACAGAGAAGGAAAGGCACGGACACGGGGCAGAGCTGTATGCTGGTTTTTAATGTTCCTAAGAACTAGGAAACAGAAATCAAAAATAGACTTTGCTCTTCTTGATAAAAGTAATAAAATGGTTAGCGGTGTTAAATTAATCCTTACAAAACAAAACCCAAGGAGGTTAAATAAAGCCCGGAGGCTCTGCGTAAAAACCACAACGACTACAAAACAGCTGCAAAGACGTCTTTACACACCAAAGAAACTCCTCTTCTCCGCTCCTCCCCTCTATGGTACACAGCGTCGGCGAACACGGGACTCACACATGTGGGAAAGAAACACAGATGCGATGGGAGCAGCCCTGCGAGGAGCACGGGCGCCACGGACAGAACTATTTACACTATGGACACGGAGCCGTGCTGGTGCCAGTCCGGCCGCAGGAGCCCCCGGGCTCTGCCCGTCCTCCTCCTGCCGGCGCCGGGCTGCGGCCAGCTGCTGGGGCCCCTGCAGCCGCGGCGCCAGGCACTGAGCATTTGCGTTTGCCATCCGTCCCTCCATCTGTCCCACCGTACTTCCACCCGTGCATGCGTCCCAGCTCTGGCTGCCCCTTCCGTCATTGCTCTGGCATCGAGGGGGCTGCCTGCTTCTCCTGCCACGCCACGCTAGGTTCTCTCGCCCTCCGGTGAGGGCTGCGGCCGAGCTCCTCTCCCCGCCGGCGGACGGGCGCTCCCCGGCGCTCCTGGGCGGGGGTGGCATGCAGTTCGCAGAGGAAAGCAGGTGCCGTGGAGCTGCTGCGCAAGAGTCCCCCGGGCCGGTGCTACGCAGCCAGCAGTCTCTCCACTGCCCCGGCAAAGCCTCCTCAGGGCCGCCGGCACCTCCCCTGCTGCCTTGCACCTCTGCACCTTAGTTGGGATTAGTCTCCCTGCTGCTGCTTTGCTCTCGGCCCAGCTCCCGCTCTTTGTCTGCTGTGGAGGACGAGGAGGAGGACGATGATGACGAGGAGGAAGAGGAGGAGCTGAGGGTCCGGCCTGAATGCTTGTAGGCTGCAACGAGCTCCTGCAGCCGCTCCGGCGTGGGCTCCCACTTGGCAAAGCCTGCACTGTTCTGCAGGAAGAGGACGGCTGTGTTGTGCACGGCCTTGTAGTACATCTCCTCTCTGCAAGGGAAGACACAGGCTCTCAGCATCTCCCGTGGCCCATCTGCCCAGAAGTCACACAACTGCCACCCAGATACATTTCCTAGAACCCACCCCTCCTCTTTCTGTGGGTTGTGTTTAGGACAAGTATTTATCTGTCCTTTTCTCTCATTATTCTGGGGAAAAGAGCAGGCAGAGTGGAGTGTCAGGCAACTCTGAGTAAAGGTAGAGGCTCACACACTTTCAGAGCAGAAGCACTGACACTGCATAGCCACATAGCTCTCCACCAGCACGTGTGCTGGGACATTGCTGTCCCTGAAGAAGGAAACTCATCATGGTAAGGCATCAATTGTAACCAGGTACAGACAAGTGTTTAAGCACTTGTTACTTGAACTTGTTGCTTAAACAGCAGGCCAGTGGCCAATGGTCCTCCACTGAGGACCAAGATCCTACCTGCCCCTTACTTCTGCTTCCCCACAAGTGACACAGAATTGCTGCGGCATTTGTCAGACCGGGAAACGCTGCTCAGGGGGCTCACCAGATCAGAGAGCTGGCAGAGGAGCACAGATGATCACTGCAGCACCACATGTATGACCTGTTCAGACTGGACTTGTACCCAAGGAATATCCCACTCACAAGCTTTTCCTTAGTCTAATACCTCAGTAGTGATTAAATGAACATGAAATTCAGAACACACTGCGTGCCTATCTTAAAATCCAGGGTGATTATGCGCTGCGTTTTTTCTTGCCTGTTCCCTATTTCCCATTGATTTCAACTTGGGATGGGATATTTCTGTCACACGGCTTCAGAAACGCATTCCCAGAAGGACCTGAGAAAAAGGCCTACTTTTTGCAGACATGCTGAGACCCGCTGCGGTATTCGTGATCAAAGGCTGGCAGGATGAGCTGGTGCCGCTTGAACTTGCTCTGCTCCATGCGGGTCAGGGCTGGTGTAGGAGGGTCCCGCCACTCGGGGATGAAGACGATAAAGGAGAGAGGCTCACTGGAGTTCTCCAGCAGTTTCTAGTTCAACAAGAAAATGAACAATCTCAGCGCTGGCTGAGCAATGACATGTCTAATGAGTTCTGAAAGGAAATATTCCTTCTTCTAGAGCGATGCTGCAGCAGTCACCGTCCTTTGCCTTCAGCATTGCAGCCCTGCTGTGAGGGTGCAGTGGGGAGGAGAGGACAGTCGGCACAGCTCCATTCAGAACAACTCCACAGGTGAGCCAACATACCTCAAAGTGAGAGACCATGGCATCCATCAGTTCCTCACAGAACGGAGGGTTTGCCTCAAAAGAGCCACTTATAGGGAAGAAATCCAGGCACGGGCTGGAGGAAAAAGGCAAAGAGCCCCATCAGAGAGGCCAAAATTCTAATTTTCAGACTTTAAAAAGCATCCGTTTCCTCAGAAAAGGCAGTCATACTCTCAGAAAGCCTGAATCCCCAGCAGCATAGAGCCCACTGCTTCTAACAGCTGGACTGGTCACTGGGGACACACTCCATCTGTAGTCACTGGAGGTGACTGCTGATTCAACCTGACTGCTTGAGGGCCCAGCTCTCCCATTCTTCAGAACAAGGACAAGTGCTGACAGACCTATAAATTGCATTACCCCAGGGACCAGAGCCCTCTAACTAGACCAAGGGCACACTCCTGACGGTTTCACAGCCAGTCTGTGTCCACTCATTGCCTTTAGGCGGGCCTGAAGTACACATCCTTCTGAGCAGACATCACAGAACCACCTACCACTCTGAATACACAAACACGTCAGCCTGTCTTGAGTCACCGCACGTGCACACACCCACACAGAAACACAGCAAGGGCACCGGAAAGTAAGACTCACCCCCTGGATCCAAAATACCCGTCTGTATCCAAGAAGGCCGAACAGTACTGTTTAAAATAGCAATTCAGGGGCGAGGCAAAGCATTCAAAACTCACTCCAAAGAGTTTGTGAAGGGCTTCAAAGACGTGCACAGGAAGTGCCCCCTGCAGACCAGTTCCTTCGTACAGACCCACACCGAACATCATCTGAGGAGAGCAAACCCCGGTGAGCCGTGCCTGTACTCGCTGTTCCTGCTGCTCCCTTCACTGACCACGGACCCAGGGCCATACGTCCATGCACCCACTCCTCTAGGTATGCAGGGCCCCCTCGTCCTTTCTCAAATTCGTGTAGGTCCCCTGCATGTACCCAAGAATGCTCTTTAGATATTTCATCCAACTCAGGCCCCACGAACGAACTGTCAGTTGACACATATACTCCCCAAGAACCTTCAGCTGGCACTCAAGAGTCAAGAACTACTGAAGGTTTCTTTCATAAAAATTTATCTTTACCACCCTTGAAGTCTCCTGTCAAGATTGCAATTGCTCCCCAAACTACAGTCTTAACTCAAAACACCGGGAGCAGACAACGGACTCAGTTTAAGCCCTGTTTTGTGGTCAGGCTCCCAGAGCTGCAGACCTCCCCCAGAGCAAAGACAAGTTCAACTCCCCACTACTACCAAGGCTTTCTGATGTGCAACTGTGACGAGACAGTACCTGATATCGACGGAGAAGGCACCAAACCCTGGGCAGAAACTTTTCAAAGCCAGAGTCGTCTATGCAACTGTACCGATAGAGAAGCCACTGGAAAAGAAAGCCCAGCCATTAAACACAAACGGAATCAACAAAGAGAAAACAGTACACAAATACACCATGACATGGAGAGGGACACCGATGAAAACAGGAGCAGGTGGGGCTCTGCATGGAGGCTTTTCAGGACATCTGCTTTTACCGTGTGAGTGAACCGTGAGCTCTTTACTAGCATGAATGAATGTACCACAAAAAATCAGCTACCGCCTCTCAGCAAGGGCTGCCTTGCTGTGACTACGATCATTCTCGCAGCACAGTACATATCCAAAGCATACACACAACAGCTTGTAAGTATTCCCAGCAGAAGCCTGACCCTGAGTAAGGTGAAAGCAGCCGTCCTCATTTCTGCTACTATTAGGGCAGTGTCTGACAGCCTCCACCAGGTCAGCACACCATCCCTCTGCGCAGTCCCTCCTCTCAGAGGACAAGGAGAAGTAAAACCTCTCACCAAAGAGCAGTTTGTGACAAGTCACGCAGGACTGGCAGTCAGCCCTTACCAGCTTGCTGAAGTAGTTGCGGCTCACTTTCACCATCTCCCCTTTGTACCGCACACATGCCACATTGTTTTCCATGTGCATTTCCACGCTGGGGAGTGGTGGGGAGGGGATGGCCAGTCTCACTGGGTAACAGTATACGAGCCTGTCCTGGACTTCAGGAGCTTCTATCTCAGCTATGGAGAATCAAGAGAAAGGCAGCCCGTTAGAATCCAAGGACATCTGTGACAGATCTTCCTTCCACCTGAAAACATGCAGTGACAGGAATAGGGCTAAAGAGCAGACTGGTCACCCCAAAGGACCATCATGGTGGTCCTTCACAGATCTTGTAGGTAGCTAGCTAGGTTCAGAGATGACTCTCCAAATTAATTCCATCCCCCACTGCCAGAGCATAGAGAGGACCCATTTCACAGTATTTCTCAATCTCTACCATAGCAGATCTGTAGACTGTACACAATTCCAGCATTATGAGGCATGATCCAGACAAGTAAAACACCTTCCTTGTCATTACTAACAGTTATTTCAGTTTGCACCAAACTCATCCAAAGCACAATAAATACTCCCAGGCTGCCAAGTGTAGGAGACAAAGGAATCCTCCCGCCACCTTGTGGTTACCCGTCGGAGACAGCAGCTTAGTCTTGGCTTCAGCAAGAAAAAAAAAAACAGAGCTCACAGGAAAAATCAATTGGAAAGAATCATGGATTCAATTGGGTGGGAAGCAGGAAAAAGAAGCAGCAAAAGGCAGACACTGGGATCTGAAGGGAGTCTGAGCAGAGCTAGGACCCAAAAAGGAGAAGAACTAACAGAACAGTGGTGATGAACAAAGCAGCAGGGAGCATGGAAGAAGAAAAAGGTGACCAGGGGCAAAGTACAGACATAAACTAGGAAGAAAACAGAGAAAAGATCAAGAAACATAAATCCTCTTCTGGGAAAGAAAGAAGGGTGCCCAGTGATGTGCTAGGAAGTAGAGGAGTGCAGAAGGTGCTTAGATCCCAAGAAATGTGTCAAAGAGGAATACAGGAGGGAGAAAGAACTTGGCATTAGGAAGGGGAGTGTGAGCTGTCCCCACGAATTCATGAAGAAGCAGAGGAAAAAAGCATGGTCCAGGGAAAGAAACTAACACCCTGTTCAGTGTGGTCAGCTCCTGACATGCTGCTTAATACTGACAAATACCTTTATGATATTTGATTTTACAGCTGGTAACAGTGCCTGATGGAAAGACACCTTGCCACTGCATAGGCACTGCCGGACTCTGTCAGCTAAGACCTATGCTGGACTGGCTATTTCTGACTCTAGTAAATCCAAACCCAAGGACTCAGAGCAGCCCTCCCAACAGATAACGCTATTTGAATGGGGACAGGCCAGAGAACATCGCCTTTATGTTGCAGTGCTGTAGCCCTATAGCTCTTCAGAGCTGACTGCGTACCAGATATATTGTTCTCTTTGAGGATGGCAAGATGCTTCTCCCGGATCCGCTTGACGTATTCAAGGGATATGTAGTAAATCTTACTGCAGATGCCTTCAACAGAGTCCTTTGCTGCAGCAGACACATGGGGCCCACATTGTTTGCGTAAGTGCTCCAGGCGGTCCTGCAGAAACAGAGAACCAGAGTCCCTTACACAACCTACCGCTGGACTCCCCAGAGGTATGCAGTCTCCATGCTGCTGTCACTCCCATTTCACAGAGCAAAGGAAAGCAATCGCAGCCTTCTCCAGAAAGACCTTTATCTGGCCCCAACACGCACCCCCCATCCTTTCCCAGGCTCCCTGCGCTCAGCCATATGAGCAGAGGGATACTGACCATGTAGTCCTCTTTAGAGGCAGAATGGTCCCGTCGCAGCCAGCTGAAGGTGTCCTCCACATTCCACTTCACCACCTTCCTACTGTCTGGAGAAGCACTCCTGCACAAAACAGAGAAGCAAACTTTAACCCACAGCTGCACGGCAATATATTCCATCCCACCACAACGGTCTTCTGTCAGCAGGGGAACACAGCTGCTGACACTTCCTCAAGGCCCTACCCTGTCACTCCCCTCCAGGCCTCCTCTGGAAAGTGCTTCCAGACATTTGTATGACTAGGGATTGCCATGCTTTCTCCAAAACACAGTGTAGCTGTCTCCTGTCCTCTCTGCAACTGGAGGGGCAAATAAAAGCCATCTATCATGGAAATGGTCCACTGTGATCTTGCCTCTCATCTTCAAATGCAGCCACTGCTAGGAGCTTGTGACTCTTGAGAAAACTACTCCATTAACAAGCTTTTTGTCTTCCACACAAGGCTATCTTCCTCAATCCTGTTCTCTGGCAGAACTTGTCAGAAAAATCATACATGGTATAACATAACACCACCCTAAGCCTGTTGCTCTTTAAGAGCAGTGAGTGCCCAAGTACTTGGTTTTTTTTTTCCTCAGAGATAAATGACAGAAGGCATTCCATGTCCAGTATTTCACAGATTCTCACTAGTCTCTGCGTACATTCAGCTTCCCAACATAAGTTTTTCCTGTAACATTACTATCAAAAGATGCCTCCAGCATGATTGCTTTTCTTCCATACGTTCCTAACCTTGCTTTTTCCTCAGTAACATGATGACTAGCACTGAGTAAGGTGGGATCCAGCAGCCCTTTCTAAAAGCCCCTATAACTTTTTTCTCTTTTCTGAACATGACAGCACTGTAACAGGAACTCCCACCTGGATTCAATCAGCCGTTTTGCAGCCTCGGCATACTTGAAGAGCAGTCTCTTGGCTTCCTCCCGGAATTTGATTCTGGATAACCTGAAGTAAGTATAAATTCATATGCATCAGTTCCACGGCTGCCACGAAGGTATGGAGGCCAGGTCCAGTTCCCAAGCTTTACATCACCAGCACCCTACCACTTCATCAGCGAAAGTAAAACACAAAAGCACAGAACCGCAGCAGGTAAATCACTGGACTAGCCCAAGACAAAAACATCGCAGCAAGGTGCCCTGTCTTTGAACAGTACCTGATGGGAATGTCATTCATGATCTCTCTGAACATGGAGGGAGACACTACTGGCTCGCAGTCACTTGGTAGAAGAGGATCTGTCCCTTTATCAACCACCTTCCTCTCCAACATCCAGCGATTAAAGGACTCCCTTGGAGGGTCAATCCCTGGAGAAGCACAGAAAAAGTGTCTAATCAGTACAATAAAGAGATGCTCAGAAGCTCCGTTAAGGATCATCACATTGGAGCTCTGCCTAATGAGTTCACAACCAACAATGTCACAGAAAGTACAACCATCACAAAAACAGACTGCAAGGACAAGACAGACATAAATCAGAAGGAAGAACCCCACAGTACCGCAGGACTGAGAAAACAAATCAGGGGAACCCAATAGAAACCCACCTTCTCGCTGCTGGCAGAGCTCACGATAATGTTGCCGCAGCTTGAGAATGAGCTGGGATCGAAGCAGCTCCACCTCAGGGTGCGGAGAAAGCACTTCAGATGGTGCTCTCTGCTTAATCACTGCGTTTGTCTGAATATCCAGGTCCCAATATACTCTATGGCAGAAGCAAATGTTATCAGGATGGCCACTCATCAGCCAATTATCAAATATTACTTCTAAAGATGCTTCCTTGGGCTGTTTCACCAGCCAGGAAACTAAACTATCAAGCCTCTTTGCAAAGATATAGGAGGGTGTTATGCCCCTCAGGTTCTTCTTCAAAGATGTCTGGAAACCCATGTGTCTCTAATCTACCACCAAGAAAAGAAGAGAAGACAAACGGAGACAACTCACTCAGTTGGTCGTAAAAGAGCTGCCTGCTGTTTATCTTCAGGTGAAACACACCACGCCTTCAGGACAGAAGTTCCTGGAATACTGGGAGAGCTGGGGACTGGCTGAGCAGCTGGGTTCCCTGGGACATCCGCCTGGGTGGATAAAAAATGAATTACTGCCCTACAGAGAAAAGTAAAGGGGAAGCAACCCAGTACACCTAACAATCCTGCACTAGTACAGCACTCGGGATACCCCCGTGAATTGCTAGAGCACATTTGGCCTGCTGTTGGCATGTTATCACAGACATGTGAGCTACCATGCTTCTCAGTCATAACGTTGTCTCACAACTCCCATACTCCAGCTCAGGCTGTAAGAGAGAAATGACAACTTGGCAGGACCTGAGTCTGCTCTCACTTTTGTACTTTCTGCGCATCAGCTGTCACAGCTCAAGTTGAACTAGGGTGGCATGACCTTTCACAGTTCAAAAAAAACCAGGTCCAAGCTCTACACCGTCTAGGTTTCAGTTTTAACAACATTCTTAAGCCTATTTGTTTCACAGCACCAGACTCACCTTGGGCTTTTTCACACTGTTGCCACTCGGTGGAACCTCCTCAGAGAACCTCCTCTTCCTTTGCTTGCTCTCCACAGAGGTATCTATCATCCCACCTTCCAGTGGCATAGGAGCCGCATTCAGTCCCA
Organism: Rynchops niger; assembly: GCA_013400035.1. NCBI lineage: Eukaryota > Metazoa > Chordata > Aves > Charadriiformes > Laridae > Rynchops > Rynchops niger. Next base: position 97,582 of record VXBH01001611.1, on the reverse strand, counting down.
GAGGGTCTGACTACAAGTGTCCAAAGAACAACAGCGCACATTAGTTCATCAGCTGCCACTGCAGAGTCCCAAACAAAGGTAATAAGCCCTTTTAATTTAACATTTCACTGCCCCAGGCTCCTACATGGATGGAAATAAGGACACCAATACTCACACCTACAGACAGCTACAAATTTCTCTTTTAGACCCACGTCCACATTCTTTTTTTTAAGACTTAAATGAGAAAAATGCAACACGGCTCCACCAGGCTGAGTGCTCTTTGAGTAGTGCACTACACTGGAACAGCACTACCTGAGTGTGCACATGAAAGATTTCACCAGAACCAAGACAGACACTGGACTCAGCAAGGAGTTCTGAAGGTAGAGGAGACCCTCCCACACGTGCAATCTGAAGTCCACAAGACCATGGCATCTGCCCCTGCAGAATATCCCAGTATTGGCAGAGCCCGTCAAGACAAGTGCTTACTTACAATGACATCGTGTTGTCCCAGAACAGGCATTTCCCACAGAGACTGGTTAGTGAAGCGATTGAAGTAGTAAGGGCGGTTCTCCCGCTTGCTCCAGCACTTCTCCCAGCCAGCCTGCACCAGCTCATCTGAGAATACAGTGAGAGAGTCAGGACAGAAGCAGCCCTGCCCTTCAGGTCCCCATTACTGCCACAGCGCACTCTGAAACATACACCATTCCTACCCTCCCTTAGCAGCCCCACTTCACGTTCTCTCCCCTGCTACCAGGGCCCCGCAGAACTCCGTGCCCAGCCTTCCCAAAAGCAGAGTCAGTACCTGGCAGGTCCTGTACCAGTCGCATAGGTTTGGGGGAGCTGGGCTGGTTCTGGTTGGAGGTGCCAGGTGAGTGACTCATGAGAGATGCTTCCTCCGCAGGGCTTCCGTGATTCTCATTGGCCATTTCTCAGCAACCGCACTAGAAAAAAATACACATAAAATCCGTGTTACAGCAGGAAAAGATCTCAGATCCACTTGGCCCACTCAGCTGCAGCACTACACATTCGTTCTGACAATAAAGCAGGGTTTGAACCAGCACACACAAAACAGGACCTAGGCCCTGAAAAATACCTGTTATCCTAGATACAACTAGCTATGAGGAATGCTGAGCTTTAAATAGCGTCAACCAGGGAGTTCTTAAGGCCAGCATTCAAAAATACTCACTTTTCAGCTAGATCTCTCCTAAGAGGGCAGCGCCTGGTCCCATACATCAGGACTGAGAGCATAAAAAATAACATACACTCCTCTGTGAATATGTACCACCTTCTGCCATGCTAATACTACTAGTTTTATCTGATCTGTTATCTTCAGGGACAGTTTAAATCAACGTTTATAAACACATAACCGCACATAATTTAAACAAAAGGCTTTTATTAAAAAAAATCTTCTATACAGAATAGTCCTAGTGCTTCACTAATAACAACTTCTGGGCTCCAGAGAACCACAGGTTGGGAATCAGGAACTCCTGAGCTACTTTCCTCAGTATGTCCCAGGCCCGGACTAGCTGCAAAGCCTCAGCCAGGCTGTTTTAGCTTTTGTTACTTCTTCATCTTCATAACAACAGTTATGCAAAAGAAGGTCTGTTGAAACAATAAAGCTCATCTTAATCATAATTTAGTGTTGCCAGCTGGAGAGAAACAGCCAGGCTTTTCCTCTCTTAGTCACCATTCTTCCCCCCGGGGAAGTTTCCGAAACAGCACCGCAGATTGCTCCTCTCTGGCAGCTCTAAATACAGTGGCAATGAACTGAGGGGAAACAGGGCATTTTAAATAATTACCATCTACCTCAGTTACTTAACTCTATTCAGGCCTTTGGAGACACCTTACACAACAACAAAATTAGGGCCACAATATCACAATTGTATACACAAGTGTGGTTTTTAACTGAACGCCACAGTAGCCCTAGCAGTAGGCTCCCTTGTATATCATCTCTTAAGTAAAAAACTCTGGTTTGGTTTGCACGCTAGGCTACTTTGGATTTATTCACCCTTGTTCCCCTCCCTGATCATAAAAATTCTGCTGCTATTTCAGAAGAGCAGAACAGTAGGAGCCAACAATGATCAAGAATTAGTAGGCACTAGCTAAGTTATCTATTGGGATCAGTGGGATGCAGGCCAGGGCTGAGGAACACTTGACCCTTCCAGCATCTTGGAAGATGTTTCCATCCTTCTAGCAAGGGTAAGCAAGCAAAGGTGTGGGATGCTGCAGAAACCTGGAGTTTCGGTCTCTGCTTAGACCTAGACAGATAACAATAACCAAGCCCAGGGGCGAAAGTGTCTGCTACAGAGCGTGCCAACGCAATCATGGACATTTAATTGCCTCAGCAGGTGAGTGTTGTGCAATATTTGTTTACTCACACTTCCTCCTGAACTCCAACCCTGCCATGCCCTCTACAGTCACTTCACTTCAGCTAGCTGCCAGAAAGGCAGCAAGTTTAACCCAGACACCTCAAAGAGGCATGGCAGCAGCTCAGACTCATGTCAGGGACGTCAGAGCGAGGAAGCAGACCGGAGCTCGAGGGCCATGAGCCTCATCCAACAGTACTGCCGGCGCAGTCACTTTTGAAGGATGTGTTTAGAGCCCCTCCTCCTTAAACTAAAAACATTCGCACATGCAGTTGCTAATGTGTCCTGCACATTACACAGACAACACATTCTATTGAACTGGTACGTACTAACGGGACCAGACCTCCCAAAGCGAGCCCAGGATGTAATTCAAGAAGTTACAGATAGTGCTGGGTATCAACATCTTCCTAGACTGGCCAGCACACACCAGCTGCAGCAACTTGCCAGTGTTTTTCAGCACTCATTGCTCAAAACAGCTGTCAAACAGGGTTCATTCTTTTTGCCTTCTCCCATTTATAGATAAAGTACAACGTGGGAAGTAGATAAGAAGCTTTATCACTTGATCAGCGTTGATGAGTACTAAATACAAGTACCCTTAAGGTCTGGGAAAAGGAAAAAAGTAAACTAAACAACACTAAGTAGCGTTGCTGACAGAAGCAACACTACTTTTATGTAACTAATATTGGGACTTAGACAGTGAAAGGGATCCAAAGTCAGCATTTTATGGTGATTATGGTATTGTTTTTATACACCATGGCAATGCGTACAGTACTTCACAGTCACAGTAGAACGCTGTCCCTGCCCAGAGAGCTTACAACCTAGGAGCGGCAGCACAACCAGAGAAGGTGGAAGAAGACACAAAGTAAAGTAGTACAGCAAACAGGTTCATTATTTGTTTCCATTTCACCGAGGTAGGATTTTTACACAAGACAACAGCAAATGCAGACAAAGGAGAGCAGCGACAGCCCCCTGGGACACAGCAAGGTTCTCCCTCATCCCAGATGCACGGCTGCTTCGGGAGGCTGGAAGCCAGCCCGCTGCCTCCTTCCGTCAGGGCTTCTCCCTTTCCCGAGAGCCAGCCCTTGCGCCCGGCCAGGCGGGACAGGGGCTGCGCAGAACGCGGAGCTCCCGGGGCGGCACGCACACGTGTGGCGAGCGCGCCGGGGACCGAGGGACCGTGTCTGCCGAGGGAAAGCATGCTGCCGGGCAGCGCGGAGGGCAGCTACCCTCCGGGAAGCGGTGACGGGACGGAGCTCCTCGGCGCGGCGGGCCGGAACCGGCGGGCAACCACGGGCGCCGGAGCCCAGCGAGTGCGGAGCGGAGGCGGCGGCGGCGACAACTCTGCAGGCTGGACGGGAGGAGTCCGGGGACACGGTCTAAGCGGGGCGGAGGCCGGGCGGCCCCGCGACCGGGCAGGCGAGTACTTACGGTGGCGAGCTGCCTGGCGGGACGCGTGGCCGTCGCTCCGTGCTCGCCGCTGGCGTGCCGGGGCCGCATCCTCATAGCGGGACGTCCCGCGCCTGGCCCGCGGGGGCCGCTGCGGAGACAGGAGGCCGTTACGGCGCGCCGCGGGGGAGGAGCCGCCGGAACGCGCGCAGGCGCGGCGGCAGCGGCGGGAGA
>VXBH01001611.1:58161-93198 GCA_013400035.1 Rynchops niger | reverse complement strand
GGCGCATTGATGTGCCGCCCGGCGGCAGCGGCCCGGCTGGGTGCTCTCAGCGGGGCTTCCGCCGCCCGGCGGCCGCTCCCTGCCGCCGCCTCAGCCCGCGGGCCCGGCCCCTGGCAGCTGGCCGCCCCGAGCGCTCTTCGTGCCCGTGTGCCTGCTGACAGGGATCCCTCTGTTTAGCAGTATCCACTTATACACGTTTTTGCCTACGCACCCGCTCATTTAGTTGTTAATTTGGCCTATAGGGTCGGGTTTGAGAAAGGCTGCGGTGGCGTGCATACCTTGGCTGCCGTTGCCGGTGGTGGCTGTGTGCGAGGGGACGGCGGGGTGTGCCCAGCCGTGAGCCTGCCCTATGCCCGGTGCAGGGCTTCGCAGGTAGAGCGGGGCCCTGGCATGGAGATGGGCAGCCACGCTGCTTCGCCAGCCCCTGCGATCCCTCTCTTGCCCTGAAAGCTGATGGGCTGCCTTCCCGTGCGGCCCATTGGGCTGCATTCCCGGCCGTGTTCCGCAGTGTGGCTGGACGCAGGGAGGAGCAGCCGAGGGGCCGTCACCCCCGGCCACAGAGCCTTTTCCTGCCCTTTGCCTCTGGAGCATCTCCACTGCTCAGCTTTCCAAGGGCCTTTCTGTCTTCCCGGGCAGCGGCCTGACCTGCTCGCTCTCCCACAAGTCCTGCCCTCTGCTCTGAGGGCACCGGGGTCAGTTTAATGAGTTAATGCTGGCAAAGCAGTTCTGGAGGGATAAGTGCTGTGTAAGCACTAAGTCTCTCAAGTCTCCCTGTGTTTTGCCGCACGAGCCCCACACCGCCCGGCTCTGCTGCCCCACAGCACAGATAATCGCCGAGGGCGCAAAGTGCTGGCTCAGACCAACCCCTTGTTGCACGTCCCCGGGAGGGGAGAGGGGACTCTGTGGAGGGACAGCGTGAAGCCTCCATCCTCGGAGCGGGGAGGCTCAAGTGGGCAAAGCGGTTGGTGAGGGCAGGGGCAGCCCCTGCAGCTTGCTTGGGGGCCGGGGGAAGAAGCCCTGGCCTGAGGAGCTTCCCTGTCGCTTGCAGGGGTGGGATGGAGCAGGATGGCAGCGTGGATGCTGCTGGGGCCACTTCGTCAGTGCTCCTCACGGTTCCACAAGCCCCGGTGCCTGACAAGCTGCCTGCAGCAAGCTGGGCAACTCCAGGCAGAGAGGCACATCCTGCAGACCCCGAGCTGCCTGGCTCGTGTCAGCCTAAGCAGAGGCTGTTGGAGCAGCACTGAGGATCTGACAGCCTCAGCACCCTCTCCGCCTGGGGCTCGCCTCACAGACGGGGCCACAGGGCCTGTGTTGGGCTCCGTCTGTGGCACGGAGTTGGCCGGACCGGGCTGGAGCTGTCAGAGGAGGGCCGGGGGAGCTTGGCAGCGGTAGAGGCTTCATTACACAGACTGGGGGGGGGCTGCCCCGACATGACAGACCTCTCGAACCCCATTTGCACGCATGCCCCTCGCCACCCTGAGCACTGTCAGGATGCCCAGGGACGTGGTGTGTGGCTGTGCGTGTGTGACACGCGAGGAGCTGTGTTTGCGGTGGAGGAGGAAGGCTGTGTGCTCAGATTGGAGTCTGGGTGTCTGAGCAACCCGCTGTCTCTCTGCCTGTGCTGGCAGGCAGCCGGAGCTTAGCGTGCCGGAGACCTGCATCCTCCCCGTCCCGCTGTCTCCTCCCAGCTGTGGGCTTGCAAGGAGTGGCAGCTGGTGGGATATATAAAGGCAGGGGAACCTCAGCAAGCTCAAAAGAAACTCCTGGAGCTGCTGGTGTTTTCCCTCCCTCCTTTCACGTGATTCAGCTTCCCTACGCTAAGGGGAGCCGAGGACAACCTCACTGTAAGTACCCAAACTAAGCCGGCATTGTGTAGGCAAACCCCAGGTCTGTGCACAGCCTGGGGGAAGGATGGCGGCTCTGGGCCTTGGGCAGGAGGGTCCCCGTCCTCTCCCTTGCAGAGAACTGGGGGAAAATGCTGTGGGAGCTGTGGACCGTCCCCACAGTCTTGCAGGGATCTCTGCCTGTTGCTGCTCCATGGGCAGGCTCCAGATCCAGTCTCAGCCCAGCAGCCAGTGTGTGCGGGGCGTGCGGGCAGGCAGCACATCTCCATGACAGGGGGCAGTGGGGCTGCCCCACGGGGCTGGGAGGGCTGTGGGGCAGCCCTAGAGAAGAGGGCTCCCTTCTCTGTGGGGTGCTGGGGTTCCCTGCTGCAGCAGCACATGCTGGGCTTGCACTTTGCCATGCAGTTTTGGGAGCTGGGTGTGTTCAGGGCAGGATGGGAGGCTGCTGGGGCCAGCAGGAGCTGACTGGAGTGGGTGTTCCCAGGGGATGTGAGACCCCACGAATTCCACAGGGTCTGTGCTGGGGGCTTGTGTGCAGCACACTAGGGTGGGGGCTGTGCAATTTGTGAGCTGCTGGTCCATGGGGGTTCAGGCAACAGGGACCCAGGCAGCACTGGGGGGTTTTGGGGTGTGGGGAGCAGCAGAGCCATGGGGTGTTCCTCGGGGCCACCCCTGCCCTGGGCTGCGAGCAGGTTGGGCAGCAGCCACCTCCCTCCCAGGGTGGCCAGGTGTCCCCTGTGTGCCCCTCTGGGCCAGCCTGTGCTGACCCTGCTCTGTGCCTCCAGGTGTGAGATGGCTGCCGGCAGCTGCCTCCTCCTCCTCCTCCTGCCCTGGCTGGTCACGGCCTCACACAGCCCACCCGGCTGCAAGATCCGGATTACCTCCAAGGGGCTGGACTTGGGTAAGTGGCCGGCCAGGACCCTGCTGCCGGGGCCTGGGTAAGAGGCAGGTTGGGACACTGCTCCTGGGGTCTGCACCTGGGTAAGGCTGTCAGCTGGGACCCCTGCCTGCACTGCCTGCGCGCGGGGTGCTTGGAGAGGAGCTGTGGAGCTGGCTGGGGGTGATGCTGCCAGGAGGGCAGCACAGCCTGGCTGTGGCCAGCCCCAGCTCACTTTGCTTTGCAGTGAAGCAGGAGGGGCTGCGCTTCGTGGAGCAGGAGCTGCAGAACATCACGATGCCAGACGTGCATGGGAAGGAGGGGCAGTTCCACTACAATATCAGCCAGTGAGTGCTGCCCACTCCCTGTGCACATGGCTCCCCGTGTCCATCTGTCCATCCGTCCATCTGACCATCTCTGTCTCCTCCCCTGCAGGGTCAAAGTGATGGACCTGCAGCTGGCATTTTCCAACCTGCACTTTCAGCCTCAGCAACTCCTTGTCTTCAACATCAGCAACGCCTCCATCAGCCTGCGCTTCCGAAGACAGCTGCTCTACTGGTTCTTGTGAGCTACCTCCCACTCCCCACCCCTGTGGGCACCAGCCTACCCACAGCTGGGCCACAGCTTGGCCGTGCCCACTGGGTGCCATGGGTGCCTTGCTGCCCTGCCCTGCAGCTGCTAAGAGCCATGTGCTCCTCTCATCTTCTTTCCTCACTTCCAGCTATGACATTGGGTCCATCAATGCCTCTGCGGATGGCGTCCACATCCACACAGTGCTGCAGCTGGCCAAAGATGAGGCTGGGCGCCTGAAGATCTCTAACATGACCTGCAATGCCTCCATTGCCAGAATGCATGCAGGCTTCTCTGGCACGCTCAGGTACACCCAAACCCACCACAGCAGCCCTGTCCCTCGGCTGGGCCAGCTCCTCCTGTGCCGGGGTCCCCAGCCCCCCTTTCTGCACCCTCGGGACTCCCCCAGCCCAGGCTGGTTGCTCGCATGGGGAAGGAGGGGCAGAACTGGAGCTCGGCAGTCAGCTGCAGAGCTGCTGTTGTGTCCTGCAGAACAGTCTATGAGTTCCTGAGCACCTTCATTGTCACAGGGATGCGATTCCTCCTCAGCCAGCAGGTAAGGCTGAGTGGAGACAGGCAATGGAGCCCGCGGGAGCCTGGCCTTGCCCCACAGCGGGAAGAGGGTCTGGGTTCTCATCTGCAGCTGGAGAGATTCCCCTCTTAGCCCAGCCCTTGCCTTTCAGATCTGCCCATCCCTGGAGCACGCCAGCCTGGTGCTGCTGAACTCTGTGCTGGACACAGTGCCCGGTGAGTGTTGCCCTGAGGGAAGGAACTGGACCCTGTTCACCATGGGGGCAGGCACAGCTGGGCATCAGGCTGCCAGGTAGCCCACAAGCTTGGTTACAACAGCACATCTTCCCTGGCAGTGAGGAACCACGTGGATGAGCACATTGGGATTGACTACTCCCTCCTGCGGGACCCAGCCATCTCCACAGACACCCTTGACCTAGACTTCAAGGTGACCACTGGATCCTGCCCTACTGACCCTCCCACAGTCCCCCTGGGAGCAGCTGTGCCAGCCTGCACACTGGGCATGGTGGAGTGAGCAGTGTGGGCTGTGCTACAGCTGCAGAAACATCTCCTGTTCTCGGCCCAGGGCATGTTCTTCCCCCGTGCAAGAGAGAACCAAGAGCTGGAGAACCACGCGGTGGAGCCGGTGATCAAGGAGACCGAGCGCATGGTCTACGTTGCCTTCTCCGAGTACTTCTTTGACTCAGCCATGCACTCATACTTCCAGGCAGGTGTGCTGGCCATAGAGCTCCAGGGGGAGAAGGTAAGCAGTGCTGGGTCACCCAGCTATGCACAGGCAGCTCCGCGGGCAGGGGCCTGATGCCAGGCAGGAGGGAGGGCTGGGCTCTGCCCACAGAGCAGAGGAAGTTGCCACCCAAGGAGCAGCTCTGCTGGGATCAACAGCAGCTGCTCGCTTACCCTCCAATGGTTTGTCCTCCCTGCAGGTGCCCAAGGACCTGGAGGTTTTGCTGAGAGCCACTTTCTTTGGGACCATCTTCATGCAGGTGAGAGGAGCACCTGGCCATGGCGGGAGGCAGAGGGGAGCCCCTGGGGCAGAGCACTGCCCTGCCCAGCTCTGTGCCTCCTGCTCACCTGCCCTCCCCAGAGCCCTGCTGTGGATGCTCCGCTGCGGCTGGTGCTGCAGGTGTCGGCTCCTCCCCGCTGCATCATCAAACCCTCGGGCACCTCTGTCTCCGTCTCTGCCTTCCTCAACATCTCGCTGGTGCCCCCAGGACGCCCTGCCATCCAGCTCTCCAGCATGGCCATGGTGAGTTGGGGCCTGGCTGGGAGGGGTGTGCGTGGCCGGGGCTCCCTGTGCAGCCACCCCAGCACACAGGGGAAAAACATTACCCACGCTGTGTGGGATGGCTCCGAAGTCCCAAAGCAGAGGGACAGCTGGGCCTGTGGAGCAAGAGGAGCAGCCAGCCTGGCCAGCTGCCTGCCTGCAGTGGTCACAGCAGGGCTGCGATTCATCCTTCTCTCTCCTTAGGAAACAAAGCTGAGTGCCAAAGTGTTTCTGCAAGGGAAGGCGCTCCGTGTGCAGCTGGACCTGCGACGGTATGGCCCACGCTGGGGTCCCGCGGAGGCTGTGGGGAAGGTCTCCTCCATGCCCTGCTCACAGCTGCTTTCTCCTCTGCAGGTTTCGCATCTATTCCAAGCAGTCTGCGCTGGAGTCACTAGCGGTGAGCAGACCCTGTGCCAGCCTGGGGGTCTGGCCTCCCTTGCTAGTCCCCAGCCACAGCACCGAGGAGGCTTGGGGAGGGGCTGCACATCGCAGGATGCCCCCTTCTAGTCCACCCAGTGCTAAGTGCAGGCATGCCCTGCCCAGGCAGGCCGGTCTGCTGCTGCTGTGCTCACACAAGCTCCTCTCTCTCCCCAGCTGTTCTCACTGCAGACCCCACTGAAGACCCTGCTGCAGCTGACGATCATGCCCATCATTAACGGTAGGCACCACCACTGCCCATGCTCCGCCAGGCTTGGGGCAGAAGCAGTGGGACTCATCTTCACTGCATCTCTCCCTCCCTGCAGAGAGGACTAAAAAGGGGGTGCAGATCCCACTGCCAGAAGGCATGGACTTCACCAAGGAGGTGGTCACCAACCATGCAGTACGTGGTGGGATGCAGGCAGCTTGGGACCCCCCAGCAGGCACAGGGAGCAAGTCCTTCCTGCTGGGACAGGGCACACTCGCAGCCTGCCTTGTGCTAATCCTCTTCCCCTTTGCAGGGATTCCTCACGGTGGGAGCTGATCTCCACTTCTCCAAGGGGCTGCGGGAGGTGATTGAGAAATACCGCCCGGCCCCTACCACCCCCACCTACCCCAGCTCATGGCCTGCAGAGCCCAGCATGGACCCCCAGCAGCTCTAGCTCTTCTCCCCACTCGCTCCTTCACCCCGGACCGAGGGCAGATCCCGGGCTGGACCCATAGACTGTAGGTAGGAAGCAGCTTCCCTGGTACCACTGCCACATCCCGCAGGGCGCCCTGTGCCCTGGTGGGTAGCAGCAAGGCGGAGAGAGCTGCTCTGGGAACCCCTGCTGCACCCCTTCTCATTACACTAATAAACCACTCGACTCCAACCTGCGCGGCCTCGTTGCTTGGAGAATGTGCCCACACTGGACTGCACGGCTGCCAGCATGTAGGGAGACATAGGGAAGGAGGCAGACAGCACTGGTCTCCCAGATCAGGTACTTGGGAGGCAGAGGGGCTCAGAGCAACTGCACTTCCCCTGCTCTTGTGGGTGGCTTGTTTCCAGGCCTCACTGACCCCCTGCAGAGACAGGGGTCACAGACCACAAGTTCTGGCTCCCCAGCACAGCGTGTTGGCACTCACCTCTGCTGGATCCTCAGTGCGTAGTGGTACTCCTTAGAAAGCAAAGGAAAGCAAAGCAGGGAGTGGCAGAGTGGTGCGAGGAGCTGGGCAATGAGGAGCAGAACCACCTTGTTCAGAGAGTTTATTGTGAGTTCCCAGGAGCACTGTGTGCCCCAGGCAGTGAGCAGGTGGTGAGACTGTCTTCATGGCAAGCCTCCTTCACCAGGATCAGATGTGGGAGCAGTTTGGAGAAGAGCAGAAAGTCCCTGCAGGAGCAGTGCCCAGCTGCCCGCAGCCACCACACGAACTGTGCTTTCCTACCAGGGGGCAGCCGCCTCGGAGCCTGCCCAGGGCTGTGTGCGTGCAGGGGCAGAGGGGAAGTGGCGGGGACTGCTCCCTTCCCAGGAGGGAAGTAGCTGTCTCCCCAGACAGGGAGGAGGTGAGACAGGAAGCCACAAGCCAGGAGGCAGCTGCAGCAGGGGTACGACTCCTCACCCAGCAAGGACAGAGCCCCTGGGACTCCTCACCCCCCGTCCACTGCAGGCAGCCCCATCCTCCACCCTGTCCAGCCAGGCAGAGCCCCTGGGCTGGAGGGGGCAGCCCCACCGGCCGCAGGAGTGACTCGTTTTGTGGCGCAGGGAGCCCGGGCGCAGCTGAGCAGCAGCAAGGACGGGCTGTGCGGGAGGTGCCAGGTGGTGAGGGCAGCCGGGGTGCCAGGCACTACCTCCCCACAGCTCCTAGTAAGGCTCGTTCTTAATGAAGCGGCTGAACATGGTGAAGGCAGCGAGAGGCCGGTCTGTGGGCACCATGTGGCCAGCTCCCTGCGGGAAACAGGCAGCAGCAGGTCAGTGCTGGCCACGGGGCTGCCGCTGCCCTGCGTCTTCAGCCCCAGGCTGCGGCACAGCCCAGCCAGCACCACCCCACTCTATTGCAGCACCGGTGTCTGGCACTCCCGCCTGCGCCACAGCCAGCAGCCCCGTCCCCGTCTCCCCAGAGCCCCTCAGCCCTAACCTTGACTGTGAGGAAGGCGATGTTGGTGAATTCCTTCACGAAGCCCCCAATCTGGTTCACACCTCCTTCAGTGTAGAGCCAGGGCCGGCGAGCTACCTGCACCTGGGACCAGTGGCAGCATCCTCAGTGCCTCGGGTGCCGGAGGCAGACTGCCAAGCCCTGCCCACGCTCTCGCCACAGCCAGCCCCGTTGCGCAGCCGACTGCACAGTCTGGAGCTGGTGACTGGCCTGGCCCAAGCCCTATCCTGCCCATTTACCTTCTGGCATAGCGAGTCCACAAACCACTCGTCCCCAAGGAAGTTGCAGGCCATGTCGACATCCCCATTGTACACCAGGATCCGGTATTTCTGCAGAACAGAAGGAGGGTGAGCATTTCACAGGGCAGCAGCCCTGGCCAGAGCTGGTCCCAGGGCCCAGTGGGCTCCCCAGCACGCACCGTGGCTCCGAGCAGCTTCAGGTACTGGTCGTTCATCTGCATGTACAGGCGCTTATAGCTGCGGTTCACCTCAAAGCTGCGGAGGAAGCATTAGCATCATGCAGCTGCTCATGCTTGCGGCAGTCCCTCCCACCCAGAACTTGCTCACCTGCACACCTGCCACTCCGGGGCATCAGGGGAGATGTGGAGAGCCTTCCTCACCTCCGGGCAGTTTAGATATGTCCTGGGGGCCGTGGAGTTCGTGCAAGGAGGGTCCATCCGGACCTTCTTCCGGGCTACTGGCATCCGGAACAGGTTCTGGGAGAGAGTTGGGAGTTTCTGCCACAGCAGCACTTGCCCACAGGCAGCACCGCTGGCCGTGCAGAGGATGCCACCACCGCTGGCCTGGTGGCACGGACGCCCAGGCTCACCTGCCGCCAGGAGAACCTCATCGGCATCTGGATGAAGGAGTTGCCCAGGTCGTGTGTGATGAGACAGTCACCCTCATACCTGCAGCCAGAAAGAGCATGGGGACAGGCTGAAAGCTCTGGAGAAACAAGAGCTCAAGGTCCTCCCCAGGGGAGACCTTGACAGCAGCCAGACATGGTCCATCTGTCCCAGACAGACGCCTTGCCCAGCCCACCACATCCCTCTGCCAACGGGGACCCCACACAACACAAACTAAAGACAGCTAGTGCCTGGAGACCTGTCTGCCCTGGGACCACTCTCACCTCATGCTTCCAGGAACACCGCCATCGCACGGTGCGTAGAGGTTGTAGATATTGAGGCCGGACTCCTCTATGATCTGAATCGTCTCCTCCATCTGCAACAAGCCAGAAGAAGGATTTGGGACTCAGGATGCTTGAGGGACCATGGGCCCATCCAGAGCCAGGTGGTGGATACTGCTCAGAGACACCAGGACCGGGCAGGTGCTCAGGGGCTCTGGCTCCCCTCACCTTGAGCGTGCAGTTCAGGTTGGAGTTGTCATGGAAGTTGCACTTCCCTTGGGAGCAGCAGAAGGCCTGCAAATCCTTCCACAGCCTGCAGGCAGAGACCAGGGGACTTGGACCACACTGCCCAAACAGCAACACCAACACAAAGCCAGCGGCCACAGCACCAGCGGCACTGCAGGCTCCCTGCTCAGCAGCTGCACAGCACGTCGCTTGGTGCCCTGTGCACCGCACAAACAAATGCGCCCATGGGAGCTGACTAGGACGAAGGGCCATCTCCACAGCCTGGCTACTGGCCCAAATTAGGCCAGGAGCTTCCTTGTCCTGCACACCACTGACCCAGCAGGTCCCATCCCACACCGTGCCCCCATCCTGCTTGCACAGGGATGTAGCGGCAGCGCTCCCCCTCCTCTTACTCAGTCCCCAGCAGGCCGTGGTAATAGGCAAAGTAAACCAGGGAGTTGTCATTGATCTCGTAGGAGGAGAGGCCATTTCCCACAGCGATTCCCTACAAGGCAAGAAGAAAACAACTCTGTTGTGTTCCAGCTCCCCACAGGGCAGCCACAGCAGCAGCAGCAGCAGGCAGGAAGCAGATGAGGCACTGTTTACTCCATGGAGGCAACAGGAAGGGTCGGGGGTGCCTGAGAACGCTCCCCTGGTCCCTCGTGGCAGGGATGGACACGTCCACCAGCAGCCCCTGCCAGCAGCCCAGGAGAAGATGAAAGGCTGCGGAGCCAGACCCGCCCTACGCTCTGGAGGGGGCCCCGCACGCTGGTTGCGCAGCTGGTCCCCACGCCGGTATCCGCTCGAGAGCCCCAGTGAAGCCGTGCCAAGCCCTCTGCTCCCCGGCTCAGCCCAAGGCTGGCGGCAGAGCCCAGCTGCCCACCTTCAGGTTGAGGCTGGGGTCCTGCATCACCCACTCCGCCAGCGTGGGGATATAGACCCCCCCATAGCTCTCCCCCGTGAGGAAGAGATCGTTCTTGGAGTACTCAGGGAAGAGCCGGAGGAAATCCTTCAGGGCCAGGTAGTTGTTGTGAGCAACCTGCAGGCAGGAAGACACAGGGGTCAGGCAGCAAGGCAGGACCCCCAGCACCCAGGCTGGGGCAAGCAGGAGGCAGGTCCCTCCCAGCAGCTCAGGTCACTCGCCTCGGTGTCATTTGTGGCGTACTTCTTGTCATCGGAGTACGAGAAGCCAACACCAGCGGGGGACTCCACGTAGAGCACATTGGCAATCTGCAGGGACAGCAGAGGAGCTGGAGATCAGGGGACACCTCCCCTCCTGGCTCGTTGAGGCAGAGGGCTACTGGCCTTGCCGGTGGTGGCACCCGGGGGTGTCTGGCCTGCCCCAGGGCTGTGCTGGTGGGGCCACATTCCTGTCCTGCTTGACAGCAGACTTGAGAGGAGGGTGTGTTGGGGAGGGGGAGGAACTGGCTCGGAGCCACCCTCTCCCCACAGCCGCGAAGGGCTGCAGCGCCTGCGCCCGTACCTTGTTCCAGGCGTAGTCGTTATACTTCAGCGTGACCCCGTCGGGCTGGATCTGGGGAAGCACAAGGCAGTGACCGATGGGCACAAGCAGGCTGGCCCCAGCGGGACGGCACGTGCCACGCAGCCTGCCAGCCTTGAGCCACGGGACAGCCATGACTACTAACCAGGAAGGGGCCGTGCTCCTTCAGGAATCCCTCCATGGAGCTGCAGCCAGGGCCCCCGTTCAGCCACAGCACCAGGGGGCTGCTCTGGGGGTTGCTCTGGGCCTCCACAAACCTGCAGACACGCCGCTGTCAGTGCCCAGCCAGGCCCCCGCCCTGGCCGCTCGGGGCTCAGCCCCGCACCAGCCCCGGTACCGGCGGGGCCTCACGTACCAGTAGTGCAGGTGCTTGCCCGGCCCGGCGCAGAGGTAGCCCGAGAAGTGGCGGAAGGAGGGTTGCTTGGCCAGCCCCGGCAGGAAGGTCACTTCGTGGCCGGGGGGGGCGGCCCGGCTCAGCCCCAGCAGCAGCAGCACGCACAGCAGCACCGGCCCCATCTGCAAGGGAGCAGGGGGACGGGAGGGGAGGTCGGGGCGCTGCTCGCCCGTAACGGCCCCGGCCCCAGCAGCGCCCCGGGGCTACCCCAGGCCCGGCCCGACCCGCGGGGCTGNCGCTCCCGGCGCGGCTCTCGCAGGCGGCGGCGGTCCCGGCGGGCACATGACACCCGCCCATATGACCTCCGGTGCTCACGTGAGCGGGGCGGGGCCTGGCGGCGGCCAATCAGCGCCCCGAGGGCGGCCGGGGCTTGCCCCGGTACCGCGCGCGCACGTGGGACGGGAAGCCTGGGACGGGACGGGACCCCCGGGACGGCACCCCCGGTGGTGGCCGCAGCTGGGGTGTCCCCGCTCCACGCCGTGCCCTGCCCCGGGCCACCACGCAGGACCCACCCACGGTGCCCGCGGTGCGGGGAACCGGCCCCGGTGGGAGCCCTCAACCCCCTGCGGGCACGGCGGCGGGGGTGCGATGCCCCGATGGCCACCACCGGGCACTTCCCGGTGTCACCGGTCACAGCAGGAACGGCCGGGCACAACCACTTACCGCCGGGCACAGCCACAGGCAGCACCGGGCACCGATGGGCAGCACCAGGCTGGTGCTGCGTGGCCCTGAGAACCCGGTGGGGCCCAGCCGTGCCCCAGCAGATGCAGGGTCCCCTCCCGCCCTGGGGTCCCCTCCCTCCCCCGCGGCACTAGGACCCCTCCGAGTCAAGCCGGGAGGGGCCGTCACCACCCGGCGACAGCTGTGACAGGGGACAGTTAAAAATAGCCGTGTCGGCGATGGCGTCCCGGTGCCGCCTCGCCGCGCGCTTCCACCGCGTCCACGGCACCAACGTCCGCCTGGACGCCTCACGCACGCGGGCCACGCGGGTGGAGAGCTTCGCCAACGGGCTCTGCTTCAGCCAGGAGCCACTGGCGCCCGGGCAGATCTTCCTGGTGGAGATCGAGGAGAAGGAGCTGGGCTGGTGCGGGCACTTGCGCGTGGGGTTGACGGCCCACGACCCTCAGAGCCTGGAGGTGGTGCCCGAGTACTCGCTGCCGGACCTGGTCAACATGGGGGACACCTGGGTGTTCGCCATCACCCGGAGCCACAACCGCGTCACGGAGGATGGGGAGGGGGCGCGGGCGCAGGGTTCCCCGTGGGAGCCCTTCCTACTGATCGAGCGGGTGAGGATCCCCCGTGACACGCTGGTAGGACGCAGCAAGCCCGGGCGTTACAGCCACATCTTGGATGACCTATTTAAGATGAACGTGCTGCCCGCGACTGCCCGGCGCAGCCGGATCGGTGTGCTGTATGCCCTGCAGCCCGACGGCACTGCTGACATGCACATCGTTATCAACGGAGAGGACATGGGACCAAGCGCCAGGCGCCTGCCCACCACCCGCCCGCTCTACGCCGTGGTTGACGTCTTTGCCTCCACCAAGAGCGTCCGGGTCATCCCGGTGGAATACGGCTGTAGGTACCTGCCCCCTCCCTGGGGCACGTCCTGCATGGGCTAGGAGCCTGGGGGGGATGGTTTTGGTGGGGTCACCCCATAGTCCCCACGCTGGGAGCATCAGTGTGTGCCACAGGGCAGAGGGACACTGGGTAGAGGGCACAGGAGAGCCCCCCACCCTGCAGAGCATGGGCGAGACCCCACACTGCCACTGATGGGTGGTGTCCCCTGAAAGCTCTGCCATGACGGTTAGGGAAGAGCCCAGCCTGGTCGCCCTTCCTGAGCAGAGCAATGGGGGTGGGTGTTCTGGGCTGCCCCGGACCGGGGGCTGCAGCACTGTGCCCCCGCAGCACCACGCTCATCCCCAGCCAGATGGACACCCCTGACCGCTGCCCAACGCTGGCACTCGTGGAGCTGCATCTCAGGGGCTGGCGACCCCCTGGCATGCCTAGCCTTGCCCCTGCAGGCACGCGGCAGCCCGCAGCCAAGCAATGTCCTGCTTTGGCATCAAAACATCCGGCTGCGCCCCGCTGCTCGCCCTGGCACGCACGTCACCCGCCGGTGCCTGCCGCGTGCCCCCGCTGCAGGGTGCCCTGGGCAGACACCCCGTGATGCCATCAGAGATTGGGCAATATCCAGCATCCTTCAGCAAGGCAGGGAGGAGCCGGGAAAGCCGGTGCTTGTTGCTGGCTCTTGTGAGGAGTCAGGCTAATTAATGCTAATTAGCACCATACTGGGAAAATGAGCAGATGCTGAGAATGAGGTGAGAGAAGAGGCAGAAGGAGAGCTAGTGCCTGGGTGCCGCCTGTCCCCGACTGCTGGGAGCCACCGCTTCTCTCACTGGTGCAAAGTTCAGCTGCTTCTGTCTCAAGGCTGAGACGTGGGATTCTCCCTCCACATTTAACAGGGAGGTTAAATGTGCCCCGACGCCCAGGTCCCCCTGTCCTGAGAACATGTTGAGGGCAACCGGCCAGAGCATGCTGCAGGAGGCCACTGAGCCACCTTGGAGGGCCCATTCCCAGCCACTCATGAGGAACTTGCGCTGGCAGCACGTACCTCTGGGAAAACTGCTCCCTCCTGACGCAAACACGGGCTGTGTGTCCCGGCAAACGCCGCAGCTGGCACAGGCGCTGCTGCAGAGGCACAATCTGACTTCTTCCCCTCTGCTAAGGCTTCAGTAGCTCCACTTTCTGGAATGCTTCTGCAGGGTTTAAAAATCAGTCGTGGTGCAGTTTTGTTTCTGTTCGGGGTCCAGCTGGTGAAGTGAAAACGAGAAGTGAGCAGCCGAGCTGCTGGTGACACGAGATGCAGCACGGGGGGCTGGGGACAGGAGAGGCAAAGGGCATCTGCTGCCCGTCACACAGCACTCAGCACGACACAGCCCCACGCTGCCGAGGCGGAGATAAGCACTCCAGCCATCCGAAAATGGCCCCAAGGTCAGGAGCCGGCGGGGCACAGTGTGGTTGTGCTCTGTGTGAGCCCCGGGAGGCGCAGCCGGAGAGGTGCTGAGCTGTGTGCGGGCGAAATGGCCGAGTACCACCTGCGGCTCTGCTCCGGCCGAGCATGATGCCCTGGGGTGCTCTCCTCCGTTTTGGCTCTTGGAGGCAGCGGATGAACCAGGGCCCACAGGCTTGAGTCAGCTCTCGTTTAAAATCTGAGGAGAGCGCTGCCTGCAGATAATTGCACCCATGCTGCTGAGCCACCAAGGGCTCCGGAAAGAGGAATCCCACGGGGGCACGTGTCACAGGAACCGGGCAGAGCCCCTGCGGGCGGCCATGGGAACGGCTCAGAAGATTGTTGTCTCAAAGGCAGTGCAGCAGCCGTCTCCGCAGGCAGCACAGCCCCGGCCTACGGGTGCCCACCCGGCAGCCTGGCACCGGCGGAAGCAGACCAAGGGAGCAGGATGAAAGGAAAGCGCATCGTGGGCATGTGAGACCCCGGGGAGCTGCTCGACAGCCCCCGGAGTAAACAAATGCAAACCAGCCACGGTAATACACAGCTTGGGCACGTAACTGTCCTCCCAACCTTCCTCCGAGTAACGGGAAGAGCTTCACTGCCCGGGGCCCTCGAGCTCCCATCCCAGCCGGAGCAGCCGGCTCAAGCCCAGGGCGGGATGATGCCTGCTCCTGCCACAGAGCAAGCTCACCCACTGCTGTCCTAAAACATGGTGCCTCTGGCGAGCCTCAGGGCCCATCTCCTCCACACCCCTCTGCTCTCAGCCTCGCCGGCGACTCGGCCAGCTCAGCTGCTTCTTTCTGTTCTCTTCCAGTTCCCTCCCTGCAGACCCTCTGCCGGCTGGTCATCCAGAAGCACATTGTCCACCGCCTGGCCATCGACGGCCTGGACCTGCCCCCACCGCTGAAGAGCTTCTGCAAACACGAGTGAGGTGTTGAGGGCACTGCCCCGGGCTGCCCCCTGTGCCGACAGCCCCACCAGCGATGGACGGCGAGCTGCCTGGGTAGGATCTGTGCCCCAAGCTGCCCCGTCTGTCTCCCGGGGCCTGCTGGCACGTTACCCCCCGTGCCCTCACCCCCAGGGGTGCCTGCGTGCACGGCCTGTGCCGCCAAAGGGCTGACACAGGAGCACGGGCAGCGTGACAGAGCATCAGAGGGACTTTCCTCCACGCAGATGGGTGCGGCAGGGCCGGTGCGTGGGCAGGAGGGTGGCACAGGTCAGAGCGAGCAATAAAGCACTACCAGCCAGAAAGTGAGCACGCTGTGGGGAGTGCCAGCACACGGAGCAATGCAGAGGAGCGAGGATTGGTGCCCGACCCGCTGCTGTCAGGGCTGTGCTAACCGCCAGCGCTGCCCGCAGTGGGAGTCCCTGTACAACAGGGTGCTGGTGGAGCCGGGCCGGCTGGGGCAGGCACTGTGGGACCCGCAGAGCCCCTGCGGCCAGGAGACCCAGCCCCGCCAGGGGGATCGGCATCCCAGGGCACAAGGCTTCGACAGAAGCCCAGTGCTGGGCCAGTCCTTGACAGGGCAAGGCCAGTGCTGGGCAGTTCTGGGGGCTGGCGTGCTGCCCGGCTCCTGTCTGGGGGAGGAAACCGTGGCTTTGGCTTTTTTAGTTGCCAGCCAAGGGGACTTTCTTCCATGTCAGGGCATTTCATGTGGCTTCAGGGGAGCTGCCTTCCAGTAAGATGGGAAGAGTCCCGTTAAAGGGCTTGATGGGCTGGGACCCCCCTGCGTTTCATCAGCCACTTGTGGGAGCCGGTCCCCCTCCAGCGAGGAACAAAGCTAGGCCTGTGAGTGCGTCCCTCAAATGCTGCTGGGCACCGGACCTGCCCAGGAACAAAGCTGGGATCACCCGTGTGGATCAGAGCAAGGACCGGGCTGGGTGGAGTGCGGAAGGGCATGGAATGACGCTCACGTGGAGGGTAAATTGCAGCGAGGCGCTTATCCCAGCCGGGCAGTTTCGCTCTTGGGAAAGATGTTTACCCTGAGAGTGGGGATGAGTTATTTCCTGTGCTCCCAGCGGGAAGGGGGATGGGGCGGACGCCGGAGGGAAACTCACAGCACCCAAGGAGCTGCGCTGGCAGCAGCCGTTGCTCAGGCATGTGCCTGTGACCACGGAGCCGGTCACAGTGACCTGGCACAGGGTCCAGCTATCCCACCTCGCTGGCTGCAGAGGGGAATCCATCCCAGACTCTTCCAGGAGCCGGCAGCGGGCCCTCATCCTCTGGCTAGTGAGGATGGCATCTGCCTTCCCTGCAGTCCCTGTGCTGGGCTGGGAGGGGAGGCTGGGTCAGAGCTGCACAGAGCAAGAGGCAGAAGGAAGAGTCCTCCGAAAATCAGAGGGGTGCCCGCACACACCAGGAAGAGAGATGGCAAAGAGAGCCAGCAGGCAGCGCCTTCCGGCCTCTCTGCAGCACGGTTTGAGGGGTGAAAGAGGCAGCTCCAAGTTTACTGAAAGGTGTTTTAGGAAACACTATGCTATATTTAGTCAGAGAGATTCGATAGTATCAGATAATGTTACAAAACCCTTGATCAAGAGGAAATCCCCAACCACGCAGTAGTCATATTCCTGCAACAGGCCAACTCTGCCGAAATGAAAGTGTTAACGAAGGAAGCGCTGACGGGGGGATCATGGCTGAACCACAGCGATGACTGAGGTCTCCAACCCTCCCCTGCCACGTCCCACAGGATGCAGCCTGACACATCCCAACACGACAGGCTTTGGAACTGCTGGTGTTGGAGTTGCTCTCACTGGCGAGGGGGAACGGGGAGCTCACCCAGCCCGAGAGCAACGCCCGAGGCCTGGAGCTTGTTTGCTCTTCTATTTTTTCCTCCCCCACACCATGTGTTTAAAGCCTTTGCTCTCCACCTCACCGCAGCTTTGTTTGCACTGCTGTGACCCCCAGCATCCCTCCCACCTCCCCCAGCACATGAGCTGTTGACGAGGGAGGGCGGGTTCCCCTTTCTGAAGAATTGAGAGCAGCTGCCGTAACCAGACAAACAACTCTGCTGCAGACCGCAGGCTGCGCTGCTGGCAGTGGAGATTGCCACCCTCCGGATCTGCTGCCTCCCAACAAGCAGCCTCGCTCCACTAACTGGAAAGCACCGCAATGAGACAAGACCATCAAGAAGCACCATCCAAAGCCCTGCCTGATCTCGGGCAGAGCGAGCCCCACCGTCCTGTCAGCAGGGAGGGGTGGCCACAGCTGGCACAGAGACAGACGCAGCTCCTGAGCAATACAAGGCCGATTTATTGGCTTTATTGCACAACACATCACAGCTGGATTCTGGAAGGACCTCCAGGTGCTGGCCACAGGTCAAATAATTTTGTCACATGTTATTATACCATCACCTCCCACGCCACACCACCCGTGGTTGGCTCCCAGCCTGCCTGGTTAGCCAGGTCAGCAGCTGGTTACCCATTCCAGCACAATCTGGAGTTCCCAATCCGGTTTCTCAGCTGCCCTGTGCAAGGGATAATGCTTCGCAGATGAAGGACCCAAACTGCCCTTTCCATGCAGAGCCCCAAGGAAGTGACAGGCTGAGGGGAGTAAAGGGGGAAGCCAGGACATCAATGGAGTGATGAACAGGCCTCCTGCACATCTGCTGCCCCACTGCTCCCAAGGACTCACACACAGAGCGACCAGCTTGGGTCCCGCTGGTGCTAAAGCTTCACCTTGATGTAGGGCCCGATCCAGCTGTCAGCCAGCTCCCGGAGGGTCCTGTACCTGCACTCAAACTCCTCCCTGCTGCAGTGGGTGAGAAGCTGGTTGATCTCCTCCGTGAGGAAGGACACCAACAGGGATTTATCCAAAGACTCATTCCAGGAGCTCTTCAGGATCTCCAAGAGGCCATCAGTGCTGTCTCGCCTGGCCTGATGGGCATCACTTCCCTTCTGCCACTGTCTGCTGAGCATCTCTGGCTGCAAGGTCTTCCTGTCCGAATTCAGCACAGCCAGGATGTGCCGGCAGGGCAGCTGGAAGACCTGGTTGAAGTGGCAAGTGCAGCTGCTCAGGCCTTTCATGTCCACCGTGTAGGCATCCTCCAAGACCTGTATGCTGAGGGCATCCTCCCCGGTGCCTATCAGCTGCACGGACTTCTGAACCACTGCAAACTCACTCAGGCACAGCCAGGCAGCTGGCTCCGTACAAATATCCTTCAAAGACTGCTTGATGCATTCTTCAGTCCTTCGGTTAATCTCCTCATCGCTGTCACCCTCTGGGTTTTCTGTGGCCTCCAGTTTAGCTGCAGGAGATGAAGGATCTAATGAGGACTGAGGGCTCACGGGCTTGCTCTGGAGGAGAGCCTGGGGAGCTTCTGGCTGATGCTGAAGAGCCCTGGGGAACTGAGGAGCTGCCAGTGGACTCTGGAGAAGAATCACAGGATTCTTAGCAGCTGTGAGAGAGGCTGCCACTGGCTGTTGCTGTTGACCTCCTATCATGGTGAGGGAGGCCTGGACAGAGCTCTGAGATGGCTTACTCTGGCACGCCAGAGGAGTCAGAGGTAGACCTGAGGCAGGCAGGCTTTGGGGAGCTACCTGAACAGCATGGTGATAAGGATGGGGAGCAGAGCACATCGCAGCATCAGGAAGGCTCTGAGAAACACACTTTTGGTAGTGCTGGGCTAAGGAGGTGATGCAGCTCTCCAGAGAGAGCCCAGCACTGAAAACCTCACTTAGCCCCTGGATGACCATCTCCAGGTCCCTCAAGTAGTAAATGCTCTCCCCCCACGTCCTCTCCCTGTTTGTGGCCCAGATCTCGTCATCGAGCAGCCAGTCAATATGGAGCCGAGGTAGCAAGTCTGGTGTCACGAGGTCCCTCAGGAGAGCATGCATCTTCCCGCGGTTGCTCTTGGTGGCTGCGTACATGGTGTTGCTCAGGGTGGCCAGGATCAGGCGCTCAGCACGGCCCTCCAAGGTCAGCTGCTGGATCTGCACCTGCAGGCGCTTGCAGAGGTGGAAGACGGAGAGCTGCACCTCTGCCGCGGGAAAGGCCTGAGCGAGTGCTGGCCGCTGGGGGAAGTCGGGGTCCACCAGGAGGAGCTGGGTCTGGGCACTGGCGGGGTTGAAGGCCCTGAACACCCCGTACATGCGGGCCAGGCTTCCCGCCGACTCGCCCCGCGGGATGGCGAGATGCACCACCCTGGCCATGCCGACCCCTGCGCCGGGGCTGGCTCGGCCACCAGGAAGATGTAGAGGGCCCGGCCCGCCGGCTCACCGGCCCGGTGCACCAGCAGCACCCGGGGGAAGCAGGCGAAGACGCCCCCCATGGCGGCGCTCTGGAAGCTGACGGAGGCCATGCTGCCGCTCGTCCCCAGCTCGTAGGCCACCAGGGAGCGGAGGCTCGGGCCTGGCGGGACCTGCGCCATGGCCAGCCCTGCCAGGGGCGGGACGGGCGCGCTCGGCCGCAGTTACCAAGGGCACATGTCCCCGCATGCCCCGCTCCGCCGCCTCCTGCGGGGGGGGGGCGACTCCCGGCATGCCCCGCCCCCCGCCGGGGACACCACCAATCAGCGTCGGGTGCGCCATGACGTCCGGCAGCGCTGGCGAGCGCCCCCTGCGGGCTTGGCGGACCCCGGCACCAAACGCCGGTACCGGCCGATCGCTGCCGGGGCGGCGGGACCCCGAGCTGCCCGGATCGGTGTCCCGCTGGGGGTCGCCCGGAGCTCCCCTCCGGCATCACACATCTCCTCGGTGCCCCCGTTACCCGGAGCAGTGCGGGAACACCGGCTCCTTCCCGGCCGCTTCCCCCGGTAACCGAGCCCAGGCAGCCAGGATAGCGGCTAGCGCCGAGCTCCGCTCCTCCAGCTCCTCCCCGTCGCACTGCATCAGCAGGTTGGCCAGCTCGAGGCTGAGGGACTGGATTCTCTCCCCTCTGCCCTCCGGCCACCCGCCCACCGAGCCCCCGCCGCAGCCCGAGGGGCTGGCACCAGGCACTGGGAGCTGCTGGTACCTCCTCTGCCAGCGCCTGGACACCATGTCTTCCTCCACACGCCGCCGGTGCACCTGTAGCACGGCCAGGACATGCCTGCAGGGGAGGCGGTAGCGGCGGTGGAAGCCGCAGGTGCAGCTCCGACAGTCCCAGCTCACCCGGTGCGTGTCTTCCAGCAGCTGAACGGTGAGGCTGCCCGGTGTGGGGCTGAGCAGCTGGGCCGACCTCTGCACCACCTCCCACTCCTTCAGGCACAGCCAGTAGCCCAGCTCCGTACAGCTCTTCTGGAGCACGGCCAGCATGCAGCTCGTCTCCGCCGCGGCAGCCTGCACGGTGGGCTCGGCAAGAGATGGAGAGCCAGAAACAGTGCTTGGTTCTGCTGCAGTATCGGTGCACGCATTGAGCTTCTCCCAGAGGCTGCTCCCACCGTCCTCGGTGCTTAAGAAACTCCCATTCAGGCTTTCCAAGCCTCTGGAATCAAGGCAGTCCACATACTCCATAAAACAAAGAGCGCTTGCCTCCAAGGACGGCTGCTGGCCAAAGAGGCTGGATATTTGGTGGGTGATGAGGTCCAGGCTGTCCATGTGTGTCCCGCAGGAGTGTGGACCTTTCTCTGCATGCACGCGCCACAGCAGCTCACAGGAGAACCAGTTGGCTCGCAGATAGTCATACAGCTCTGGGCTGACCACACACTTCACCAGCTGGGACAGGGCATCCATACTTGCAGCCGAAGGGCTAAACACGGCCTTCTGCAAGGCCAACATCGAGTCCTGCTTGAAGGAAGAGGAGATTTCAGCTTCCTTCACATTCTTTTCAAGCAGTCGGACCGTGTGATAGACAGAAAGGAACACCTGGGCAGAGGGAAAGAGCTCCTGGAGTATGGCTTTATGAAAAAAGGACACGTCCATGAAAACAGCCTGGACCTTCTGCCACTCAGGGTTGAACTCCTTGAAGACAGTCAGCATTTTCCTGACACTGTGTCCTGTGTCATCCTTCAGCAGTGACAAGTGCACCACTTTCCCCACTCGCTCCTTACTCTCTACAATGAAAGCGTAGAGAACACGTCCCCCCTTGCTCAGCGCCCTGTGCAGCAGGAAGCTCTTGGGAAACTGCACGAACAAGCTCTTCATCTTGCTGCTCTGGAAGCTGAGTCTGTCCAAGCCGTGGTTGCTGTCTGCACTAATTGAGGCCAGTGAGCCCCTGTCCACCCTCAGGAAGGTTTTCATGACCTCAGACACCCTGACAAGTGTTGAGGCCAAGGCATTTTCCTTCGCTGCCTCAGGGAGCACAGGGCCCTTGTACGGAGCAGTCACCCCATCCACCGGTTGTCCCACAACTGTGCGCGAGTCCTCATTTCCCACAGCACTCCCGTTGGTCCCACCCGCCTGCTGCTCCTTACACAGTTTTGTTGCGGGGCCGTCGCATGCTGCGGTGTTTGTTGTTGCAGCAGTGGCACTGGTCAGGGAAAACCCCAGGTCCGTGTGGACATGGTTGCTGTTCAGTTCACTGATCACAAGCCGGTCTATGTCCTCCTTATATTGTAACACGAAATAAGCCGGACACAAGCTGGGCTGCTGCTTTCTCTTCTTGATGTATTTTTGCATCTGTGCACAACCAAACTTCACCTGCATGAACCTGCAAACATTGGAAAAGTGTTATTGAGGGAAGCAATGGTGATGTAGGCTGCCAGCATGTAGTTTTGACTTTTCTTGCACACTAACTCTATATTCAATTAGTGAGCACAAAAAAAAAACCCACAAAAAAACCGCTAGCTTTCTATCAGCAAAGCCTGGGGTAAAAAAGCTCAAAACCCGGAGAAACGATAGAATTGAGAGTTACAATAGCCACAACCAGACACTACAAGCAGCCCCAGCTCTTGTTCCCAACCACGCCTCCATTTCTGCTCTCAGAAACAAAGCCATCAATGAAAACTTGATATCTGCATGTTTGTGTTTTACTCTCTTAAAGCACATACCATTTCTGCAACTCCTCTGCATCTGGAGGAGCAAGCTAAAACACAGCAAGAAAGGCTTCAAGGCACGAGATTAAATTATATTTTAAGAAGGCAAGGGGAGCAGTTGTGTTACTGAAGAATGACCTTGCAGCCTTTGAACACACGAGCAGATGCACTGACTTGGATGGAAACAAGACAACGACACGGCATCACTAAACCCATTCAGATAAGCAAAGGCTGCGGAATTAAATACTGTGAGAGGGAAACCTGACAACACCTTTCCATTGCAGTGAGGTAAAGACAGCTAGGGAATGCTAACACATACCAATATTTAGTGTCCTGCTACTTGAGGAGGAAAAGGCAGGAGATATAGTTTGACAGTTTTGCTACAAGAAGCAGAGAAAATTGTCAAACTCAAAGGCTAAGCAGCAGACACAAGACATCAGTATGCTCACCAGGGAATGAGGGAGCAGTGACGGGGGAAGCAAGAGCGACACAAGAATTCTCTGCAGGTGTATTACACTATCATGACCAACCTTTTTGAAGTGTCAAATAGCCTGGTTATAAAAGCATTCAGCCAAGTACAGACAAGAGCTTATAAAACCATAGACTGGTTTGGGTTGGAAGGACCTTTAAAGGTCATCTAGTCCAACCCCCTCTGCAATAAGCAGGGACATCTTCAACCAGATCAGGTTGCTCACAGCCCCGTCCAACCTGACCTTGAATGTTTCCACGGATGGAGCATCTACCACCCCTCTGGGCATCCTGTGCCAGTGTTTCACTACCCCCATAGTAAAAAATGTCTTCCTCATATCTAGTCTAAATGAATGTACCTTCTTTTAGCTTAAAGCCATTACACCTTGTCCTATCACAACAGGCCCCACTTAAAGTTTGTCTCCATCTTTGCTGTAAGCCCCCTTTAAGTATTGAAAGGGTGCAATAAGGTCTCCCGGGAGCCTCCTCCAGGCTGAACACCCCCAACTCTCTCAGCCTGTCCCCATAGCAGAGGTGCTCCAGCCCCTGATCATTTTTGTGGCCTCCTCTGGACTCAGTCCAACAGGTCCATGTCCTTCTGACGCTGGTGGCAGCACTGCAGAGGGGTCTCACCAGAGCAGAACAGAGGGGCAGAACCCCCTCCCTCACCCTGCTGGGGATGTAGCCCCAGGATGGGGTCGGCTTTCTGGGCTGCGAGCGCGCACTGTTGGCTCACGCCCAGCTTTTCATCCACCAACACCCCCGAGCCCTTCTCCTCAGGGCTGCTCTCCATCCCTTCGCCCCCAGCCTGTGCTGATACCGGGGGCTGCCCTGTCCCAGGTGCAGGACCCTGCTCTGGGGCTGGTTGAACCTCATGAGGTTCACAGCTTGCGCCCTGCAGAAAAGTGCTGGTCTGGGGTTTGAGAGCTGTGTGAGGTCTCTGCCTGCAGCCTGCTCCACCGCCGGCAGGCCCCTCCTGCCTGTGCCCCTTCCCAGAGCACCAGCACCCCCGGAGAACTTCGCTGGGCTCCCGGCCCTGCCTCGGGGGCTGCGAGGCACCGAGCCAGCCATGCCTGGCGGGGCCGGTCCACGCAGCGCGGGCCCGCGGTGGCGGGGCGGCCTTACATGACATCCTGGCGGACGGCGGTGCCGTGCTGCCGGTTGTGGCAGTGGACGGAGACGCAGCTCCGCACGCTGTAGCGGCACCCCTGCGCCAGCTTGTAGGCGTGGAAGCGCTCCCTGAAGTCCGTGTAGCTCCTGAAACTGTCCCCCAGCTCCATGACGGGCCCGGAACCCGCCACAACCCCCCGACCCCGCGGACACCGCTTCCCCAGAAGGAGAAACGCTTCCCCCGCCGTCTGTATTAAAATGCCTGGAGCACCGCCCACATCCTGCATTTGACCAACCAGAGACGTCCTCTCCGGATTGCCAGGAGATAAGCCAATCATCCCAGAGAGTTCCGCCACTGCCCACCTGACTGACTGCTCGATAGCCCAATCAGCTGGCGGCTCCCCGTTCCGCTGGTGGGCGGTGCTTCCCACACCGGATGTTGCCGCTGTCAGTGGCGCCGGTTCGGGGTCGCTGAGGAGATGGCGGCTGCGGGCAACGGCGGCGGGGCTGGCGCTGGGCCGGGGTCAGGGCGGCCGCCGCCCGGGGACCTGCGGAGCGTGCTGATCACCAGCGTGCTGAACCTGGAGCGGCTGGAGCTCGACCTCTTCAGGTACGCGGGGGCGCCGGGGCGCCGGGACCGGTCCGCTCTCCCCGCCGCCCCCCTCACCGCCGCCGCCTTCTCCCCCGCAGGGGCCGGCACCACTGGGTGCCCGCAACGCAGCGCCTCTTCGGCGGGCAGATCGTGGGCCAGGCGCTGGTGGCGGCCGCCCGCGCTGTTAGCCGCGACGAGCAAGTCCACTCGCTGCACTGCTACTTCGTGCGGGCAGGTGGGCCGGGACCGGGACGGCCGGGCTGCGGGAAGGGCGGCTGGGGAGCCGGGGCGGGAGCAGCAGGTCAGGGACCAGGGCAGGGGGCCGGGCTTCTCATGCCAGGGTCGGGGGGTGCCNGGAGGCTGGGGCTTATGGTGGGACTGGGGCCAGATGGTGAATCCAGCAGTTGAAGGGTTGGGGAAGCCAGGGCTGAGGCCCACAGGGGTGAGCAGGTGCCGCCATCCTGGCGCCAGCACAGCAGAGCGAGCATGTGGGTGGCACTGCCAGCACAGGGCACGGCAGGCTCGGCCCTCCTGGCCCCAGTGCTCAACCTCTGTAGGTCAGGTCCCTTCTGTGGTATGTGGTGTCCCAATGGCAGAACATCCCTTGTCTGTCCTAGGGGACCCCAAGGTGCCAGTGCTGTACGAGGTGGAGCGGACCCGCACAGGGAAGAGCTTCTCTGTTCGTTCGGTAAAGGCCATCCAGCATGGAAAGCCGATCTTCACCTGCCAGGCCTCCTTCCAGCTCTCCCAGGGGAGCCCAGTGCAGCACCAGTTCACCATGCCTGCTGTGCCACCCCCTGAGGAACTGCTGACACAAGAGGAGCTCATCAAGAAGTTCTTGCAGTGAGCAGGATGGAAGGGGCACCCATGGATACCCTTCTCTGTGCCTGGGGCTTAGGGAAGCATAGGGATTGGGGTGACTGCCCGAGGAGTTCCCAAAATACACATGGGAGGGAAGTACAGAAGCAGGGCAGGACAGGGCAGGAGCCATGCCCCTCCTGCCTTTCTGTGCGGCCCTGGATCCCTGGGCTGAAGCCACTGCCAGCAGAACATGCCCCTGGCCTGCTTGGCATTAACCTCTCTTCTCTGTGTTGGTCTACAGGAATCCTAACTTGGCGGAGAGATACAGAAAGCATCTCAACAAGATTCAAGCCGAAGATGTGCCGATTGATATCAAACCTGTGAACCCGCCAGATATATTCTGCTCAGAGCCGCAGGAGCCGAAGCAGCTCTTCTGGGTGCGAGCACGAGGCTACATAGGTGGGTCTTGCCAGCAGGGTGGCCCAGCTGCCTCACGAGCTGAGTGTTCAAGCTTAAGCTGTAGAGCACGCTCACAACGGAGTGGGCCAAGAGGGCTGTGATTCAGAGGCTCTCTGCGCCCCAAGCCTGTGGAGAAGCCTGTGGATTTCAAGGCTGAAATACAGGTGTGGGTGCCAGAGCATGAAACAACGCCCGTGTGCTGTGCTTAGCCATGGACGTTTTTCCACGGGGGGCATGGCAAGGGGAGCAGGTCTGGAAAAGCATCTCAGCTCTGCTTGGCCAGCAGCTGGCCCTCGGGGAAGCAGAGCTCCTGGGGCTTTGCCTCACGCTACCTGCCCAGGCTTGTCCCACAGCCACTCCAGCAGTGCCAGTTGCTTTGCAGGAGAGACTGACATGAAGGTGCACTGCTGCGTGGCCGCCTACATCTCCGACTATGCCTTCCTGGGCACGGCCCTGCTCCCACACCGACAGTACCACATCAAGTTCATGGTGTCCCTTGACCATTCCATGTGGTTCCACGCGCCCTTCCGAGCTGACCACTGGATGCTGTATGAGTGCGAGAGCCCCTGGGCTGGTGAGTCCTCACCACATTCCCTGGGGACCCATGTGGCAAAGGCCAGCCCTGCCTGCCTCGAGGTGTGGTGGGCCACAGTCTGACAGGCCCTTTCTGCAGGTGGGTGCCGAGGACTGGTGCAGGGACGGTTGTGGCGCAGGGACGGGGTCCTGGCTGTCACCTGTGCACAGGAAGGAGTCATCAGGGTAGAGCAAACACCAACCCAGAGCAAGCTCTAGCTAAGGAACCCCCGTGGGCTGAAGCTGAAGCGCACCAAGGAGGGACCCTGGGACCAAAACAGATGTGGGCGAGGTGGGATCCTGGGCGACAGCAGCAAGGAGCCTCGAAGGAGACCGGGCTGGATCCAGCACTGCAGGGATGGGGACCTGCAGAGGCATCCGCTGCAACAGACTGCCAGCTGCACAGCATGTAACTGCACACTACCATTAGGCACCCTTCACTGCCTTAAATAAAGCCATCACATGAACAGCTGGGCTCTGTCCCCTGGAGTTTGTCCCCTTGGCCCCCGTGACTGTGCTCACCTGAGGGAGCCTCTCCTGGCAGGGGAAGGGCAGGGAGCGCCAGGGGCACTGGGGGGTGGCTCTGCCCCCGCAGCAGGCTGAGTCACAGGAGAGGAAAGTGCTACTGTGGCACACGTGGCTTCCCCTTCTCACTTCTCCTGCCCTCCTTGTGCCCCCAGCACTTGTCAGTTGCTGCTTCTGCTCACCCTTGGTCTCCTCCCCAGGGACGGGCTCGCAAGGGGACCCAGCCCCTGGGAGCTGAGGGAAGGGGATGAGACAGGTCCCACCTCAGGATGCGGGGTTTCATACTTCCCGCTGATGGTGCCCTGGGGGAAGTGAAGCTGAACAGACACAGCAGGCGCCCTGCTCTTCTTCCTAACAAGACTTTATTAAATAAAGTCCTTTTTATTATATAAGTTTTATGGGAAGTTCCTGGCAAGAGCCCCGGACCCTGCCAGAAGCCTTCCCGTTCCCTTACGCAGTGCCAGTATGTCCCAGCTAAAGTCTCAGCCACTCTAGAAGCCCCCCTGCGGTGGGGTAGCTGGCTCCCGGCAGTACTGGTGCGGGTGATGAGCACCCGTGAGCACCCAGCCCCATGGGACGGACTAACCACAGAGAAAGTGCATTTTCGAGGCAGCTCCGGAGCGTGGGCCATGCTGCCGGCGGGATCCAGCACTGCCTCCCTGCCCCATCCCCACCCGTGGCATTGCCCTCGCTGCTTCCAGCCGCCCCGGGCATGAGCCCCACCTGGCCCCCTGCCCTCCTGCCAGCATGGGCACTGGACACTCACTCCAGAGGCTCCTTGATCAGGCATTCCTTCAGGGTGGGCTGCTGCTGCAGGGGCGGCCCAGCCTCCCGCAGGTCCTGCAGCCGGGCTTCCGAGCGCCGCTTGTCCTTGCCCACCTTCCAGGCCAGGTGGACATGGGCCTGCAGGAAGGGTCCCAGCAGCGGGTGGCTACCTTGGGTTTCCAGCAGCTGCAGCGCCTGCTCGCAGCAGCCGTGGGCCTCGCCGAGCTCATCCAGCTCCTGGTGGCAGACAGCCAGCCCGGCCAGCGTCAGGAGGAAGCGGCCAGAGCTGCAGACCCCCAGCCGGTCCTGCAGCCGGTAGGCATTGGCCCAGGTGGCCAGGGCCTCGCGGTACATGCCGGTGCAGGTCAGGCGCTGCGCGGCCCGCAGGTCCTGCAGGAAGAAGAACTCAAGGAACTCGGGGGACCGGCGGATCTCGGCGATGGAGTGCAGGTGGGACAGGAACTGCTCGAAGGCTCGGCTTCGTTTGGCGATGGTCTCGGCAGTGAAATTCCGGCGCAGCCTCTTCCTGGGGAAGGCGATGCCAGCCATGTCGCAGCCAAAGCGGCAGCGCAGGCGGCGGTTCAGACGCTCGAAGTCCGAGTAGCGCCGGGTGATGGCGGCGGGGGCCTTGTCGAACCGGCCAGAGCGGATCAGGTAGATGGTGTAGAGCTGCGGGGGGAACTGGGTGTCAGGGCGGTGGCACGGGCACGCTGCTCCTGCGGGAACGGGCAGAGCCGGGCGCACGGCTGCGGAGGGGCCGCAGGGGGGTTTGCCCAGGCAGGAGGGAGCAGGTTGGGCTGCCACAGCACCCATCGGCGATAGTTACCTGAGGCTCATCTGAGCCGCCAGCACCATCCGAGCAGCACGGGGAAAGACAGAGAGAAATAAGCGCCAGCCCTGTAGGACCCCCTACCCCAGGAGGGAACAGGACCCGTGCCCACCCCTGCGCACCCCCCGCGCCCGCCCAGCCCCGCCGGGCTCACTCACCACGTACTTGGAGGAGCGTTCGCTGACCACGTTGGCACTGGTGACCTCGAAGAGCAGCCGCTGCGGTGCCAGGTTGCCCCGCGACTTCCTCCACAGCTCCTGCAGCTGCCGGGTCAGCAGGCTGCTGCCGGGGCGCTCCGCTGCGGGGCCCCACTCTGCGCCAGGAGAGGGGTGTCAGCCTGCCCGCCGCAGAGGACGGGGCTCCCCAACCCCCCGATATCTCCAGGCCGCCAGCCCCCCACCATCGCTTGGGTCCCCCACAGCGTGCTGCTGCCCCGGCCCCCCAGCACATCGGCCCCAGC
This sequence comes from Rynchops niger, assembly GCA_013400035.1. Classification (NCBI taxonomy): domain Eukaryota; kingdom Metazoa; phylum Chordata; class Aves; order Charadriiformes; family Laridae; genus Rynchops; species Rynchops niger. The sequence goes on along the minus strand of VXBH01001611.1, from coordinate 64,836 downwards.
ACCTGCCTCCGTCCTCCGCACCCGCTGCTGCCCCCGTCGCCTGCGGCGGCTCCCCCAGCTCCTCTCCAGCACCGTCCTCCTCCTCCTCGTTCTCCTCGTCCTCCTCCTCCTCGTGGCTGGTGAAGCTCAGGGTGCCGCTGAGGCGCGTCGACAGCCCCTCCGTGTCGTCCTCCAGCTCCGAGCTCTCCGGGAAGTCCTCGGCCTCGGAGCCACCATGCGCCTGCTCCTCCCGGCCACCTTCACCGGCCAGCGCGTGCCGCAGGCGGTGCAGGATGCGGGCGGCCATCCCGTCTGGCCCAGCTGCCGAAGCCGGGGGAGTCAGGCCCGGTTGCCCCAACACGGTGGGACGGGCAGGGGGCCAGGGGTCGCCCGTTGCATCCGCACTGTGCTGCCCACCGCGGACCGGTGCAGCACCGGCAACCGAGGGCACCGCACGGGCCTGGGCTGGGACAGCCCGTCCGCGGGACACCCCGGCCCTGGGACACCCTCCCCTACCCCGGTGCAGCCCCGGCCCCCGCCTCGCCCCCAGCCCGCCCCGGCCCGACGCGGCCCCGTCCCCGCTGCGGGCGGTGCCGGCCCGGTCCGTACCGTGCTGGCCCGGGCCGTGCCGAGCCGGGCGGTGCCGAGCGATGGCTGCTCCGCCGCGGCTCGTCCCGGGATCCTCCCTGCGCGGCTCCGCCTCCATCGGGAACCCGGATCGCGGCGGCGGGGCAGGCACAGACGGCGCGACACGGCGGGGATGGGAACGGCCCGGCACGGCCCGGAGCGGGTCACGGCAGGGCTGCCCTCCACTGCCAGCCCCGAGGCTGCCCTGGCAGAGCACCGGGTGCCCCCGCCTGGGACCAGGGAGCCCCACACCCCAGCGCCTGGCACCGCGGGGTCCTGATACCCCAGTAGCCCCATATCCCGGTACCCCAATATCCCAGTACACCAATATACTGGTACCCCGATATCTCTGTACCCTGCACCCAGGCTCCCGATCCCTGCAGGACGTCCCCTGGGCTACCCTGGCAGCCAGCCACCCTTGCCCCGGTTGGCCTCGCCACACGCCCCGTGCAGCTGGGCTGCACCCCCAGCGCTCGCCCTGCCTTATTTAGCACCGTGCCCGCTCCCTCCTCACCACTTTCTTGGGAATGTCTATTAATATCGAGGAACAAGCCCAGCTGCTGCCATCGCTCTGCCTCTGCTTGCCCGCTGCACCTTGTTCCACCACCCGACACCCAGCCTGGGCTCGGATGGGGATCCCTGCGCTTGCCTGGGCTCAGGCGGGTCTGTGGAGGCTTTTGCACTCAGAGCCCAGGCGTCCCAGTGCATCCCCAACCCCTTCCCACCCCGGCTGCCAGCTGCTGGGGGCTGATACTATCCCCAGCTCCCACCTGGGGAATCGCGATCTTGGCAAAAACAGGAGCCAGTGAACGTCCTGAATGTCCCTGGTGCTGGGACCTTGCGGGACAGGGTGCTGCCAGTCTGACCCCGCTGCAGCGCCGAGCCTCTGTGCAACACCCTTGAAGCATTGCAGGCCATGCTCCACTTGGCCAGCACACCCCCCAAAGCCACTAGCCCTGACTGGACCCTGGCAAAGGTGGCTGGCATGGGCTGTGGTGTGCGAGGGTACAGCCTTCGAGGAGGCACCTGGGCAGATTTCCCACTCTCCCAATAGCACGGAGGGATGGGGCCTTTTCCAGATCTGGGGGACGGGTGCCAACGGCACCGGGGACCCCATATTGCAGGGATGGGGATGCTCCGTGCCCCCTCAGGGGCTTTGCACCTCATCTTGGGCAGAGTGCTGCGACGGGGCTCTGCCCTGACCCACCTGGGCAGAAAATGGGGATGAAGGGAAGGGGCTGGAGGTGGCAGGGTGAGGCTGGAGCCCCCCAGGGTCTTGCGGGGATGAGGGAGGGGACACCACACCAGGAAAATCTGTCCCTGTGCCCGGAGCCTGCCCCAGGCAGGGCTGCAGGTTTGGCAGGGGAGCGGGCAATGCCCCAGGCGCTGGGGTAAACAGCTCGGTGCTGGGGGAAGCCCTGTCTCCCTTCTCTGGGTGATGCTGGCGGTTCTGGGGCTATTTTTAACCCCCTCCTTGCTGCAAGGAGGGAGGCAGAACCGCCCTCCTGCCAAGGCTCTGGTGTCCCTCCCCAGAGGGCTTGAATTTCTATCCCAGCTTCAGACCCACGTTTAATCCCCAGCTCTTGGCCAATAACGCTTTGGCTAAATTAGGTAAAATGCACCTGTTGCCAACGAGCGGGGCCGGATTTCCACTGGGGAGCTGATAGGCTGCTGGGGCCAGGGGGCCAGCAGTTGGGGGCGCGCCGGGCAGTGGGGACACTACAAATTGGGGTGCCAGGGGCACCAGGGATCTTCTGGGGACTTCTGCTGCAGGAGGTGGTGACTCCCTGGGGGAGGGAAGCAGCAGAAATGGCTTCAATGGTAAGAACCCCCATGCTGCGGTGTGCCGTGTGTCATGAGCTGTGCGCTGGGGTGGGATCTGGAGGGGCAGGAGGTGGTGGACACTGCACGCTCCCAGGGGAACTGCACGCACCTGGGGGATCTGAGCTGCCGAGGTGCTTCCGCGGATGGCGATGAGGAGAAGGTCCCTGGGGCCAGCTGACCGTGGTGGGCAAGGGCAGGGAGGTGTCATGGCAGTGTAGGGTCCCCGCAAGATGTGCCCAGGGTGAGACCGCGCGGTTGCCCAAGGGTGTGCGGGCATCTGAGGATGCTGGATCAGCCCTGGCTAGAGCTCGGGGCTTTGTGGAGGCGGCAGTGGCGGAGTGTCTGAAAGCCGAGCGCTGGGTCATGCGACATGGCGTCGCCACCAGCGGCCTGCGCCTCCAGGAGAAACTCAATCGGGGCCGACAGGTGCCCATGGCCATGGCCCCTCTGCTCCCTATAAGGGGAGATGAGGAGATCCCCAAAATAGCGCTGCGTGCCTGGGATGCCAAGGCTGTACACAGGGACCATGGCCCCTGCGTCATGGAACCCCCCCTGGCTGGTGGGGGGGCCCTGGGCAGGCGGCTCCCCCCAGCCCACCATCCTTTGCAGGTGCCTGGGTGGCACCAGAGCAGCGGGGATTGACGGGGGCTGCGGCTCAGCTGGGCACGGCATTGTCCTCCAGCTGGGCAGGGGCTCTCCCTGCACCCCTGTGCCACCGCGTCTGCGCTGCGTGGGGGGCTCCTGGATGCTATGGGGGCAGCTGTGGTGACCCTGCTCCCTTGCCTTGCAGACGGACCAGCAGGCTGAAGCCCGCGCCTTCCTCAGCGAGGAGATGATTGCGGGTGAGCGCGGGGGGCAGTGGGGAGAGGGGCCAGATCTGGACAGGGTGTAGGGCCAGGCTCTGTCCTGCTGCCGTGGCCCCGTCCCATGTGCTGCCCGGCCCTGACACCCTTCCCCGCAGAGTTCAAGGCCGCCTTTGACATGTTTGATGCGGATGGTGGCGGGGACATCAGCACCAAGGAGCTGGGGACGGTGATGAGGATGCTGGGCCAGAACCCCACCAAGGAGGAGCTGGACGCCATCATAGAGGAGGTGGACGAGGATGGTGAGCAACCCTCGGTGGTGGGCAGCAAGTGGTGGGCAACAGGCTGGCAGCCTGACCCGCGCTTGGTTTCCTATCCACAGGCAGCGGCACCATCGACTTCGAGGAGTTCTTGGTCATGATGGTGCGCCAGATGAAAGAGGACGCCAAGGGAAAGTCCGAGGAGGAGTTAGCCAACTGCTTCCGCATCTTCGACCGGTGAGTGGGGGGGCGATGCCTGCCTGTCCTGACTGCAGGGGTGAGCGGGGGCCGCATCCTGCCCTCACCCTCCTGCAGGAACGCAGATGGATTCATTGACATCGAGGAGCTGGGTGAGATCCTGAGGGCCACCGGGGAGCACGTCACCGAGGAGGACATAGAGGATCTGATGAAGGACTCGGACAAGAACAACGATGGCCGCATTGACTTCGATGGTGAGCGACAGTCCCAGTCCTCACCCCACAGCTGCCCTGGCAAAGCGCCTGTGCTGCCCACCCTGGGCATGGCCACGGGCTGAGCGTGCCGCTCTCTTGCAGAGTTCCTGAAGATGATGGAGGGTGTGCAGTAAGGGACCAGACATTCCTCAGGCCGGCCGCTGCGCCCAGCCCTGCTCCGCTGCTGCCCAGGGAGCAGCAGTTCCGCAGCGCCCGGTCCCCGGCTGCCCGCACCGGCTGGGACCCTGCCCTGTGCCGGGGCCCCGGTCTCACACCGCTGCCGGCGGCCGAGCTTTTCCTCCAGTCTGTTGCATGTGGTTTCGGTCTGAGCCTCAATAAAAGGGGAAAGGCTTGAGCTGCCGGTGCGGAACTTCACCGGGTTTGCATGGGGAGGGGGCTACAGCACCGTGCCCCCGCCCCTGCACCGCTCCCCAGGGAGGGGGATGTGTCTGGGTCATGCCGGTCGGGCTCACCCCGCGGTGCCGTGCTGGGGGGGGTGCGAGGGCAGCAGTTCCCACGGGCTGCTGGGCAGACGCCAGCACTGAGCTCAGATTTTCCATGCGGAGCAGCTGGTTCACACGCCAGCGGAGGAGGGAGCATGGCCCCGGCCCCAGAGCCGTAGGGGGCTGCTCCTGCCCACTCTGGGGCAGGGCAATGGCACCAAGGGGATCCTGAGGGGCCACCACTGTCTACCCCACGCCAGGACCCTTGTGTCCCACCCAGAAGGGCGCAGAGGACCTGGCTATAAGCGGGGGCGGGGCAGCAGCAGCAGCCCCCTCCCTGCAGGGACAGGGCGATGTTGGAGCCTCTGTGCCTGGAAAGCCTGTGCCAGCCGCCGTGCATCGCTGCTCCCCGGGGACCCGCTGCCCTGCGGGTGGCTCTGCGCAGCCTCTCCAGCTGGGGGGGGCGAAACAAGGGGGGACACACTCCTTGGGCTGGGGCCCACCCAACCCACGTTGGGACAGTGTGACCAGCGCTGTGCAGTTAGCAGGACACAGGGACACGGCTTGGAGCCCATTGCATCCCTGAGGCACAGTGCTGCGGCACAGGGGTGCTGAGCCCCCCAGAGAGCCGGGGGCCACGGCGGGGGGCCCTGGCCCTGCCCTATCCTCGTGGGGTGCGATGGCACCAAGGAGAGGGGATGCGTGCCGCACACGGGGGGTAGCGGGGACATGTGCGGCCACCCAGGCTGCTCTCTGCAAGGCAACAGCCGGGCATCGGCAGCTGGTGCTGCAGCTGGGGGGCAGTGCTGATGGCCCCCGGCTGCGGGAGGAGCGGCGCAGGAGGAGTGCGGAGGCCCTGGAGCTCAGCACCGGTAAGGAAGGGGCTGCTGCGGTGGGGAAATGGGGGGCCCAGGGTAGCCGCCATGATACCCTCCCTGCACCCACACCGGGGCTGGTGGGTGGGGTTCCGGGGCCACCCTGGCTCAGCGTCTCCCGTCCCGCAGGGCTGCGGCAGGCACTGCTGGCAGGGCTGCGGCAGGCACCGGTGAGCCCCGAGGAGCGGCGGGAGCTGGAGCGGTTGTGGGTGCTCTTCCTCTCTGCCCTGGAGCTCTTCCTGCAGGACCTGCGCCGAGCCCACCACCTCTGCCAGCTCTTCTCTGTGCAGGGGGGCGGCACGGCCCCGCTGCACACCGGACTGGGGGTCCGGGGACCACCCGACCTCAAGGGGAGCCGACGAGGGGGGGGTCCTGTGCAGCCCCCGGCCACGCCATGCCTGGAGGAGGAGATCGAGCAGGTGAGGGCCACGCTGGCAGAGATGGAGAGCAGAGCCAACATCCCGCTGTGGACAGTGGAGCCCACGCAGCCGGCAGGGAGAGGCAGCACCGCAGCCCCGACAGCTGGAGCCGCTTGGGGGGGATCTTACGGAGGACACTGCTGCAGGGTCCTCTGACAGAGGGGCAGGAGAGGTGACAGGGCTGTCACCCCCCATGCCCACCCCCCATCCGCGATGCCTGCATTATGGAGCAGGGGACAGAGCCCTGCGTACCCCTCCTCCCCCAGCCCCCTGCCTGGGCAGGCGATGCTTAGGGGCTGCCCCCACGCGGTGGAGGGAACAGGATGAGCTCTTGGCACCCAAAATGTTAATAAAGCCCCTGTTACCCCATGGGGAGCAGTGTCCCCTCCCTTCCTCCCCATGCTTGCAGAGGAGCCAGTGGGACCCTGTTGTTGAGCTGACCGAGAGAAGCTACCTCTGAGCACTCACAGGGTGCCAGGCTGCCACAAAACCCCCAAAAGAAAAGTTATAAACATGCATTTATTTATACATTAACCGTGGCTCGGACTGTGAAATTAATTTAAAAACAGCCTATGATACAGAAAGCCGGGGGAAGCGGCCGGACGGGGAGCGGGCAGAGACCCAAGCACGATGGGGAGAGGTGGCACGGGTCAGGTCTCCTGGCTCTTGGCTTGCTTGGCGTACGTCTCCCGCACGTACTTCTTGTAGGCTGAGGAGAGAGGGGGGATATGGGGCTGGGGGTCCCGGGGCAGCCACAGGACTGGGTAGGCAGCAGGGTCAGGGGTCTGAGGGAGTGAAGTGGGGGCTTCCATCCCAGGCACTCACCAGCTTGGTTCTTCCAGAGCTCAGCAGCGTGTGTGTTCAGGGGGCTCTCGATGTTTGGCTCTGGGGACAGGGGATGGGTCAGCGGGTGGGGTGGCTTGGACCCCCAAGCCCTGCGCCCCACCACTGTCGCCCCCCCCCCCCCCCCCCCCCCCCCCCCCCCCCCCCCGC
>VXBH01001611.1:0-55979 GCA_013400035.1 Rynchops niger | reverse complement strand
CTCAGCGCCCCCCATGGACCCCCAACCAGTACCAAACCTGACCCCCCCCCAGCACCTACTGTGGACCCCCAGCACCAAACCTGTCCCCCCAGCACCGACCATGGATTCAACCAGCAGTGAGCCCCAATCCCTGGCACCCACCATAGACCCGCAGCCAGCAACAAGCTCAAGCCCCCAGCACCCACTACGGACCCTGGCACCCACCATGGCTCTCCAACCAGCTCTGAGCCCAAACCTCCAGCACTCACTGTGGACCCCCAACCAGCACCAAGCCCAAACCCCCAGCACCCACCCCAGATGCCCATCCAGCTGCAAGCCCAAAGCCCCAGCACCCACCATTGACCCCAACGAGCAGTGAGCCCAAACCCCTGGCACCCACCACGGACCCCTGGCACCAACCCCCAACCAGCAGCAAGCCCTCAACCAGCACTGACCCCCCCCCCAGCTGGCACAGGGCAGGGCTCCTCCAACACAGGGCACCCCCTGCAGAGAAGCAACGGTGGTCACAGTGGAGGCCCCCCCGGGGCAGGAGCCCCAGGCACACATGGCACCTCTGCTCTGCTCCTTACCTGTAATCGTCACTGGCAGCCAAATCCCGAATGTCCTCTTCGATGAGGAGGTAGGCCTGTAGCACAAGGAGGGGACACACCTCAGGGCTGTCACACACCCACTCTGTCAGTAGTGAGGGCAGTGCCACATCCCCTGTCCCCAGCCAGCACGGAGCCACTGCTCCTCGCAGGAGCCGGGGTGGCCTCCTGGCCTGCGCCACTTGCCTTCGCACAAATCCCAGGGGCCAGCGGACGGACCTCCGCAGCCCCCTGGGAGCACGTCTGCCTCCGTGTGCCCTGCCTAGCCTCCTGCCGAAGCCACCTTCCCACAGCAGGCGGCTCCTCTGCCCATCCTAGCCCTGCGGTGGGTCTCTGCGCAGTCCCCGCCGGCTGCAGCAGCCGCCAGCCCAGGTGTACTCACCATCTTGCCCCCAGTGGCCCTCATGTGCTGCTGCTCTGCCAGCCAGTGCTTATCTTGCGGGTCAGCTGCATACTGCAATAAAGCAGCAAGGACCTAGCTCAACACAGGCAACAGACCTTCCGCTCTGACCACCCTCCTGCCGGGACGCTGTGCCCCGTTCCAGCGCTCCCTCAAGTGCATTGCCCCCCACCAGGGGCTGTCGGGGAAGTGGGGGCTCAGCTTTGCCTGCCGTTTCTCCAGCCTCAAGCCCTGGCTCCAGCCAAACCCACCACTTTGGAGGCTGCCCTAAGCTGTTAACTTATGTTCCAGTGTGCTAGACAGACTGTGTGTGTGTTCTAAGACAACAAACAAGGGTGTGGGGGAGGAAGAAAACAAGTGAGCCAAAGCACACACTCTCGATTCCCATCAGAAACCGTTTCTGAGCAAACCCCAAAGGAGGAAGTGTCCTGCTGTGACATCTGACCTTAAAGAGGTGGGGATGCTTGATGTAGAGGCGCCCTCTTGTTCCTCCCATCCCGAGAGCTCTGAAAGAGGAACACGAGGGGGTGTTACACCTGCACGGAGGGTGGCCGCAGTGGTATGGGGACACCTCTCCTCCCCAAGCCCTTCCTACTGCTTTCGGAGCAGAGAAGCGAAGTGACGGGAGGAGTCTTATGGGCTCCTGCCTTGGAGACACCACCCTCCATCAACAGGGCCGTTCCTTACTTGTTTGCTCGAGATCCCAGCACAAAGGTTGTGGTTTCAGTCAGTCGGGATGGATCCCACTACAGAGCAATTGGAAAAGGGGCAACATTAGAAATGAAGCTGGTGCTGGCCCATGCTCCACGAGCCTCAGCTCTCTGATGGGGAACCTTGGAACCACCCCCAGCCTGGGAGGGAGGGAGATGGCCACAGACCTCCGAACTTCCGCAGAAGAGGGAAGTTACATTCCCTCTGGGCTGATCTAAGCAGTTTCCCTTGTGGGAAACACTTGTGGGATCCTCCTGGCTACTACTGCTCTCCCCAGGTCTCTTAACAGTGGCACCACTCTGCAGAGCTAAAGGCTACAGTGCCTCGGGGAGACAAGCAAAGGCCTCCAGGCACTTCGCTCCTCTTCTTGCTTCTCTCCTGCACTGCAGGTGCCCGTTGGGGTGCAGCACAGCTCAGTGCTGTCCTCCACTCCCGCAGCAGCAGGGCTCTGCCGGCAGAAGCAAAGGGGAGGAGAGGGTGAGCCCAGTAGTGTTGGCCAGCCAATACCTTTGGTCCATCCCTTCTCACTGGCTCAGAGACCTTGAGCTTCCACCTGAGGGAAAGGAAAATGCCATAAGAACGAGTTCCTATGGGACCAGCGCAGTCACCACTGTGGCACCAGCAGCAGGGACTGAGCCCCAGCCCTTCCAGATCCGCCTTTGTTCACACCCGCCATTCCCCCACGGTGCCCTGCTCCAGACCCTCATCTTTGCTGCAAGTTCTTCTCTCCCCAGCTGCCAAGATCCCATCACCACCCACTGCTCACTCTGAATAGTCCATCTGGACCTTTTCACCCCTTTAGGCCTGTTTAAAACCGTTTCCTTGAAGGTCTTTGCCTCCTGGGAAGAATAGCTCAACCTAAATCCCTCCTGCCTGCCTGCTGGCACTCCCCCTGCACCTTTACTTTCTGCAGGATGGGAAGGAGACCGCAGGGTTTCTGTACTCCCCAATTCAGGCAGCCTCATTTCCCCCCCTGCCCTCCTGAAACATGGGACCCATACTCACGCAGCCATGCCTGAGACCCCGCGATCATTTGACAGGCTCTGTACTGGAGGCCGCCCCTTTCTCTGCATGGAAAAAATCCTTCAGTGACTCAGCTGTGCAGGCAGAGAGAACTCTCTTGGCTACCCGTCCCCTCCCAGGGAAGCTGCTCTTTTTGTCATGAGCAGAAATGTTGGCTGGCATGAGAACGAGCACCCCTGAGGCACCCCAAAAAATAAAATCCCTTGTACGGAAACCCTTCCTACCTTTTTGGGAATGGGGCTCCCTCGACGATTCAGCTCCTCATCCATCTGTCTGGCACGCTGCAAGAGGAACGACAGTGGGATAAGCAGAGTCCTTCTCCCCGCCAGGCGGGCAGAGACCCACGCATCCCACTGGCCGCTCTCTCCTTTGCCACATTTGAGGCAGAGAGCCCAAATGCACAGGGAAATGCCAACCCCACCCCGTCCCTGTGAGAGGCACCAAACTCCAACAAGCGGTGACTGCACCTGGGATTTTTGTTGCCCTGTAGATACTGCTCCTTCCTAGCCTAACATCCCCCAGCTCTGCCTTCCCCCCTGGAGCACTGATGGACAAGAAGAGGCAGAGAACAAAGCAATTCCAACCTTTCTCCTAGCTCTTACAAGCCATTCAAGCCTCTGGGAACAATAACAACTTTTACCTTTGGTACTACCTGCTCATGGGGCAACCTGGGAACAACCTTTTTGCCATCAGAGAACAACAGCTTGGCCTGCAGGAAGACAAAGAAGGGTTACCTGATTCTGGTCCCAAGAGGGACCTACTAGCAACACTCACTTGTGTGTATCTGCTCTGTAACATGTCTGCTTTTGGAGTGCCACCATGCAGTGCTTTCACAGATGGCAAGATGCAAAAGCACAATCTGGTCAACTGGGACAAAAGCAAGACGTGAAAGAAAAAAAACCTGCCCCTCCAGGACTCTCTGACAGATGCCAGCAGGCTGGTCTCTGATAAACGTCCGTGCACCATGTGCTAATGGCAGCAGTGGAAAGCAGCAGCATGAGCTGCCCCCGGACCTGACTGCTCTCCTCTTCCCAGTGAGAAGGAAGCCAAGCCCAGCAACCATAGAAGGGCTGTGAATGTGTCATCCCTCCCGACTAATGGCAAAGCCATTAAGAGGGATGTGTCCTAGCTGGGCTGCTCTGCTCATCCAGGTGCCAGGCTCTGCTGAGGGACCAGAGCCCCTCACTTAGCACCCACCTGCTCCAGGCAGCTCCGACACGTCTCCTGGATGAGCTGCTCTGGGTCCACCTCCTCCCCGACATTATCACGTACGTTGATTGCTGCCTTCTGGAAAAACTGGAGGAGAGGGTTACAGCCTGAGCAGCCAGGCAGCGTCAGGGCAGGCATGCAGGCCCACCTCCCACGCTGCACCCACGAGCCAGGCGCGACAACCTTGCAGAGCAGCTGGGAGTGGAACTCTCTCTATGCAGCCCATGATGAGAAGGGGATTGTTCTCACCTTCATGTACTTGTTGAAGACGGCCCGGATCTCCTCGTTGATGCTGGGCTGCAGGACAGCTCGCAGCAGGTCCATAGACACGACCGGGTCCGTGAAGCTAAAGGTGGAGGATTCAGGTGTGTGTGGGTGTCCCCCAGACTGGTCTAACCCAAATCCTCCCCACCCGTCTGGTGCCCAGTTTGGTCCAGCCCCGCTGTTCAACCTTCCCCCTCGGATCCAGCCGGCCCGGACAACCCCCACCGCCCCTCCAGCCCAGCTCCCGACCGGCCCGGTCCCTCCGACCCGGCCCACCCCGTACCTGGTGGTCATCTGTGAGCGCCNGGCAGCGGCCCCGCTCCCGCTCCCGCTCCCGCTCGGCGCAACCGGAAGCGCCGGGCGCAGCTGGCGTCATCGAGACGCGACGCCCCGACCGTGCGCCGGAAGCGAAGGGTTGCCATGGCGACGGCAGCGGGAGGCCCGGTGCGGGACAGGGGAGCTCTGTGAGGGGGAACACACACACGGTGTTTGGGGATGGGGCCGTTCCCAAGGAGGAGGCGGTGGGGCAGAACGGGGAGCCGAACGCAACCGGCCCGAGAGGGCGAGGCAGGCTGACATGGCCGCCGGGAGTTTAACAAACCTGCGCTTGCTCCCCACCAGGCCTCCACCATTGTTTTTCCCTCATGGGCTTGTTTTAAGCCTCACCCCGTGCTCTGTGTAGTCCCTCTCATACGTACGCGGTTGAGAGGTCATATCAGAGCACGCAGCACTAAAGAAATCCTTAGTTCTAAAGAAGTGCAGCTTCATGGATGAACGCAGTGATGGACAGTCAGCTCTAAAATAATCCTAAGTCCCAAAGCCTTAAAAAGTCACGCTGTTCCACCTTGGGCAGGACCTGTCTCAGATGAAACTGGTTGCACATTGACCCTGCCTGTGAGACCCAAGGAGTTGCAGTTGCAGAAATGCAAATGTTTGTCCTTCCACGATCTCTGTGTTCTTCCTTGTGTTATACTCTGTGCCTGAAATGGAAAAATAAACTTGTGTTGCAGTTTAACCGCAGCCGACAACTAAGCACCACACAGCCACCCGCTCATCCCCCGCCCCAGTGCGGTGGGGGAGAATTCGGAAGAGTAAAAGTGAGAAAACTCGTGGGTTGAGATAACGAAAATTTAACAGGTAGAAGAAAAGCTGAGCATAAGCAAAGCAAAACAAGGAATTAATTCCCTGCTTCCCGTTGTCAGGTGGGTGTTCAGCCACCTCCAGGAAAGCAGGGCTCCATCAGAGGTAACGGTTGCTTGGGAAGACAAACACCCTAACTCTGAACATCCTCCCTTCCTTCTTCTTCCCCCACCTTTATATACTGAACACGACGTTATATGGCATGGAATATCCCTTTGGTCAGTTGGGGTCAGCTGTCCCAGCTGCGTCCCCTCCCAAATTTCTGTGTCCCCCAGCCTGATCGCTGGCGGGGTGGCGTGAGGAGCAGAAAAAGCCTTGACACTGTGTAAGCACTGCTCAGTAGTAACTGAAACATCCCTGTGTTATCAACACTCTTTCCAGCACAAATCCAAAACATTGCCCCATACTAGTTACTGTGACGAAAGTTAACTCTACCCCAGACAAAACCAGCACAACTCATTGTCGTTACAGTCGACTTTTTCCCGCAAGTCTTTCATCTTTCTGGAATCTCATTGTTTATCTGAGGAAACACTTCAAACCAGCATTTCCTCATCTTGTCTAATGAGCAGAATAGTCAAAATGACTTGTCTGTCATTTTCTAGACTATCTTACCCTCTGTCATGTTCAACAAGAGGCTTTCCTGCTGGGTCAGCTGGATAACAACATTTTCTTTGGTTAAAAAACATTTGCTGTTTTGCTGGTAATGTCTTTCCTTGTTACTTCCAAGGTGACTGTAAGATGTAAACACACGGGATTTCCCAAAGCACACGACGCTGAGGCTGTTCAGTGCTTCACGTTCAGAGCGGCTGCTGTGGAGGACGGTGCAGCACGGACGTGTGCTCAAGCGGTCGTTTCCAGTTTCCTCACGTGCTCTGTGTGGGAGTGGGGAAGCACTTCACCGTGCCACAGAGAAGGAAAGCGGATTCTCCTCCGCCAGCTCTGCTGGATGTTCCAGACCAGCATCTGCATTGCGGGCACTGTGGCGGGGCCTCCAGAGGATGGTGTGTTGGTGTCCCTCAGCATTTGTCGCTGCAGCCTGTGGCTGTGTCCCCCCAGTGTGACCAGTGCGATTCTTCTGCTGTAGCCATTGGCCCAGCAGTAACCACGCTCAGCACCCACGGGAGACCGGCTGCGGGAGGAGAGGCTGGGTGACTCACGGCTCACGCGCTGGAAGAGGCTCCTGCCTTCGTTGTCTCCTTCCTGCCGCTTTGGCCGGCGCTGCATCAGCCCGGGATGAGATCAGGGCTGTTACACAAACCTGACCTGCGGATGTGGGGCTAATCAAGTCATCATCAGTGTTGCTATAACTTCATTATCATCAACACTGGGCTTTTTATGTGCTTATTATGGCTGCTCCAAATTGTTAGCCACAAAAATTGGACATCATCCAGAGGAGAGGAAAAATAACTACGGCTGTAGAAACTCATGGGGAATGGTGAAAATAATGGTTTTGTTTAAGCTGTGAAAGCTCGATGGAGAGAGAGCTCAGGTTTGTACGTGTGCTGCAGACAGGACAGTGATCAGTTGTACCTACAGTTAGCAGAGAAGAAGTCCTTGTGTTGGTTTGAATCAAGGGAGACTGTATTTGATCTTTGGAAAAACTTTCCAATTACAAGATGACTTAAATACTGGAACAAATCCTCAATAAAGGAGTCCCCATCTTTTGAGGGATAAGGATGTCTTTTTAAGAGCACATCTGAACAATGCCTGTCAGGGATCACCTAAATGTAACTGATGAGTTATATTGGATCTCCTTGTTTGGATCTCCTCCAGTCCCCGGTTTTTAATGGTAATTTTTCCATAGCTGTGTGCGGTAGGTGCACATGACAAAACATGCCATCCTGCCAGTGTCTGCCAGACACAAACAGCCGTTTCACAGCTGAGGTTACCTGGGCTCTTCTTTGATTCTCAGAGACACTTTGAACAAGTCCCGTCTGTCCCCAGTGTCCTCGGGACGGGCAGGCTTTTGGCGGCAGCGGAAAGCCTGTTGAACCCAATCCCACATCCTAGTTTGTCAGCGAGACTCCTGCAGGCAAAGCTTTGTTATCCTGCTGGATCCTCACAATGGTGTTGGGTCTGCCCTTGTAGGTCACCCCGGGGCTGCGGTGTAGGAGGACGAGCAGCACAGGGGGTCAGGAAGGAGGAATGGGATCCTAGCCTGTAAAATTTAACTGCATAACATTAATTCTTTGCATCAAAGGCTGTAAAATTATGCCCGCCTTCACAGAAAGACAGTGGGAGGACATTGCAGGGGAGTCTGTGTTTCAGTGGGCTGAGGTGGGTAGGAAGGGGAACAGAAGAGGCAGAGAAACTGAGTGGTTTGAACGTCAAGAGCCCCTTTCCCATCTGTCTATGTCAGCCTCAGGACGTTCTGTGTCTGTGGACCTTGGTGGGCGTGTGTGTGGGGGATCTGGGTCCAGCTTCTGCCACCCTGTGAAAGCAAGATTTCTGTGGATGCTGTGAGCTCTGTGTCAGTTTAGCGATGGCGTGCCCTGGACACAGCCCAGCCGTCCCCAGGAGGCGCAGGAGCAGTGCTGCTTGTCACCATGGGAATTTGCTCTTTCTTCTGGCTGCTTCTTTTGCAAATAACGGTGGCACCAGTGTCTGCAAGATCCTGGTGAAGGGCCACACACACCTGCCATGTCCTGCTGCAGGAGAAGATGTGCTTTTTTGGTTCACTTTTCTTTATTCGCCCTCTGACCTCTCATGAGACTGGTGCTGTACCTACTCAATGAGAGTCAGGAAACAGCTGATGATAAGAGAAGAAACATGACAAAACAGCATCTGGAGACATAAATCATGTTGCTGATGGGAACAAAGCGATCTCTAGTTGCTCCTGGCAGCGAGCTGGAGGGCTCTGGTGCACATCCCGCTCCCCATGGACCTGCACTGCCGTGTTCGATGGGTGCAGGTGCAATTCTGCTCTGCAGGATCCAAGTTGTGTTGCTGGAACAGGACCTGCACCTCTCTGAGGTGTTTATTTCAGTAGAGAAATGTGCTTGTAAGGCATTCTCCTTCGCCAGGCAAGCACAGGGGCAGAGGCAGAGCTCTCCTCTGCTGGAGTCCCGGCGTTGGAAGGAGCCCTGCAGTCCCGCAGGTTGTTCCAGATGTTTTGCTGGGTGCGTGGAAGGGAGTCGACACTACCGACACCGGCAGAACGGCACAGGCTGCTCTGCGGGGTGTCGTGCTCGACAGTGATTAACAGCAACAGCAACGCACGATAAGCACCGAGCCGTTGGGCTAAGCTGTGGAGCTGCGAGGTGTGAAACACCGGATCTCCAACAGGCATGGGCAGTTCGCGTAGAAATTGCATCCGAATTGAGTCACAGCCACGAGGAGAAGACAAAACCTGTATTTAAAGCATATTTCTTGCAATGAACCCTCTTCCCACACAGGGTTGGGAGTATGGAGATGTGCACCTTCCCACTCCTGAGTCTCATCCCTTGTGCTGCCCCTGCATCACTTCGACGTGAATTTGATGGAAAGCTCTTTGACCAGGAGTTTTGCTTTTCAGATTTCGTCTCAAGTGGCACAAACTTGGAATTGCAGAAATAACATCTGAGCTCAAACCAATTTATTTCACTTGCCCCACAGTTGCAGATTTAAACTTCGTTTGTCTTTTGAGCCAGCAAGTCTGACCCATTCTCGCCTGGTGTGTTCTGGCCAGACCAGTCCTTAAGTTCTCCGATAATTTCGATTGTACTTTGGCTTGTGTGGAATTCAAGAAGAAATAATTAAAGAGGGAAGGACGAAATTGCAAAATCAGATTCCGCGTAGCGCTCTTTTGTGACTTGAGAATAACTTAATTTAAATGGGTTGACACTTACATAATTGAAGGCACTGCTTAATCTGTTATCTCAAACATGTTGAATTAGGCTTTACCCTGAAATCAGATGCAGAGAAAAGGGAAGTAAATGTGGCAGTGCATTTAATTTTTCGTCTACTCTTAATGTGAGTCTCCAGCGAAGGCCGGCGGTTTGGACCTGGGGTTTGAAGGCAGATTACCCGTGCTCTCCTCGCTTTGGGTGAGCTCTTGTCCTTGAAATCCCGAGACTTTTCCCTCCAGAGAGCTCTGTTTCAGAGGAGCACTGTTTCACTGGAGCAGACCCTCCTGCTGGATTCGCATCGGGCGTCAGGTCCCCGGCTGCTGAGGGGAAACGGTTCTTCTGCGTACGGTTCTCCAGGGACTGTGGGCACTTGACCTGGTAAGGGGCTGCTCAGCCCTGTCCTTAGGCTGGGGAGTCTTGGCCACAGGCAAAATAGTCTTGACTCAAGGGAATTTTTAATTAATTTAATCTGTTGCCAGTTAACACAAACTTCTAATGACTGATTAGAGGTAACAGATGCTCCCACCGGCTGTGGCTCGGTGCAGCCCGTGGCCTCCTCCCGCGCAGGGATTGCTGCCTAAACTAGGCAATTCATGCCCAAAACAGCCCTCGGGCATGAATGGATGGGGTGCTCGTGTGTGCACTAGCTGGGCGCTGATGCTGCCTCCGGATGCCATGTGCTGCCCCAGGTCCTCATGCTGTGCCGTTGCGGGGCTCCTGGGGGAGCTAATTTCATGTATGTGATAACTGTGTGCTCCTGCCTGAGCTCATTCGGTGCTGATGCATGCAAGTGGGGTTGGGGGACAACGTTAATTTGCTGAGGAAACTTTGAGCTCACTCATTTGAATGCCTAAACCTGGGGATTTACATTAGTAACGTTGAAAGAGCCGGAGCGCACTGCTCGTGAACAGAACAAACATGATACATTGCATTTACAGACAGATACTCAAATGAAGCCTTGAATATTGGGCCTGCTAACTGCAAACAGAGTCTCATATGCGAAACGGCAGCCTTGGGAATGAAGGGTGTTTGCATGTGGAAGGAGGGAGCTCCCCAGCGGTGCTGCCCGGGTGGGTGCTCATCCCCTGTGCCCGTTTTGGCTGGGACGGCGGGGCAGGGGTGGGCTGGGGCAGTGCAGGTGGCCGCTGCTGCTGAAGCTCACTCACAGTTTCCCAAACGCCTGCCTCCTGCGCGGAGGTGTGGTGTGCCAGCAGATGCCCCGTCTCAGTCGAGAACTCTCGTCTTTAAAACTGCACCAGGTTTTGCATGTAAGCGATTCCCACCGTACTCTCCCTCACGGTTCTAACACAGCAGTGACATGAAGACAAGAAACGGGGGGTGCTGCAGTACGGGGAGTGGTCTGGCTTCCAGGAATGTTTATTCCTGCTGGTTTTTAAATACAGCAGTTCACCAAAGTACAAGACCTGTGCAGCGAGCGCTGTGCTCCTGTGGTATAGAGGCAGGCGGTGCCGTTTCGGACAGGGCTGCCTCCAGGCTGGCACTTTCCTTCCCTGCAGCTAACTTGGACAGCCTTTGAAAATCCCATTTAATAAAGCAACGGTGCTGGGGGCCTGCTCATTCACACACCTCCCAGAACAGTCTCGGGAAGTGAGAGATGGTACAGCTGGTGTCAGGACCAGCACCTTCTGAAGGATCTCAGATCCTGGGGTGAGGATCTGACTAAAGGGACTGTCAGGAGCAAAGCTGATCTGGACCAGGCGCGGGCAGCCCTGCCTTTTCCCACCCAGCATCGCAGGGAGGCACCGGCAGCATCTGGGGCTCAGGGAAAATGCTTTCCCCCTGGTGCTGCTGCGTGGCAGTGGTGGAGGGGTCCGTCACAGCCTTCAGCAAGGTGGTGGGGACTCCTGTCAAGAGCAGTGGTGAAGAATCTGCCTCTCTGCAGCTTGCAGCTGGGGTTCCCCCTTCCCTCCTCCCCATCCCTGTGCTGTCCTCCCCATGGTGTGCAGCCGACTCTGGATCCTGCTCCTGTCTCGGTTGTGGGTGGAGAAAGGCAGCTGGAGTGGCTCCTTAGAAGACAGAATTACAGTAAAACGTGGGAGGTTCCTACAAGTCACCTGTGAGCTGCTTCCTCCCATTCCCAGACCCGGGCTGCCTGGGAGGAACTTTAAATTGCCACCCGGCTCAGCTGCGGCCACTGGCTCCGGCAGCATGACGGCGAGAGGCATCTTCCTGCTGGGGCTCCTTGCCCTGTGGGCAGAGCTGCAGGCAGCACCCACCGCAGGCAAGTACGGGCGTGCTGGAAACGCCCAGCCTCTCTAGATTTTGAGAATATTTTCCATATTTTCATAGAATTCTAGAATAGTTTGGGGTGCGATGGAACTTTAAAGTTCATCTAGTCCAATCGCCCGGCAATGAGCAGGGACATCTTCAACTAGATCAGTGCTGCTGCTGATGTTCAGTGATGTGTGTTTAAATGCCTGTTTTTACCTTTGTATTTATGAAAGCTTCCTGTGAAGAGCTGTAACCCTCGTGAGGTTTAGCCCTTAATTAAGTTTTACAATCCTGGAGTTCTGCAAAACTCCTGCTGAGGATGGAGACAGCGGTGGTACCAGCGTGCAGGCACAGGGATGCTCTGGAGGAGGTCTGTCAGTTGAACCGGTGACCAGGGCAGGGAACAGTGGAAAAAACAGCCTGGCCAGAGCCCGGTGGTGCTGCAGATGGGACCGAGATGGGCTGGACCGGACCCAGATTGGGCTGTTGGGGGGGCCAGGATGGCTTCCATTTGTGGGGCTGGGACCCCCCTGGGGCCAGTGGGGACCCCCACCCCCCACAGCCCTGCTCGGGGCATCTCTAACCGAAATGAGAGCCTGCAGGTGTTGGAGCCGAGCTCCAGCGGGCTGAGATCCGCTGCCCACTGTCCGTGCCTGCCTCGGGCAGAGCGCAGCACGGTCCTCGCCTGCGCCAGCGGCTGCCCCTGGGCTTTGCTTTGTGGCAGGTTCAGGGCATCTTCCCCCCACATCAGTCCTCTAAAAGCACCAGCCCTGCTGGGGAGGTGCAGCTCTGGGAGAAAGGAAATTCTCAAAAGAAGAACTATTTTTCCCTCTCTCTCTCTCTCTCTCTTTTTTTTTTTTGAAACGGCCAACTTTCCAAGAAGTGAAAATTGCATTTCTTTTGAAAGAGCAGTCCAGTGGTTCTGAGAGCAGTGTTTGAGATTTTACGGAACCCCTTATATCCGAATGCTCCTGCACGTGTTGCCAGCCAGGCTGTTTTATCCTAAAGCTCAAACTCGGAGGCAGCGATGGCCCCTGTGCAGCGGCAGCCAGGTTTGCCGTTGCTCTGTAACAAGATGCTGGGGCCGTCGCGCGCTGATGAAAATGTGTTGAAGAAACTCTGGTTTCTTTTGGTCTCAGTTTACAGGCTGGTTTTAAGCCTTACGATGCAACCCGCCTTTTGCCAGCGAGCCGGTGGTGCTGGTGCCTCCATTGGTGAGGTGTTTGTCCCCTTCCCTGTCTCAGAGCGATGTCCAGGGGCCAGCGCTGCCCGTGGGGAGCCTTGTGCCGTGCCGCTCTGCTGCTGAGCAGGATCGCTTGGTGCTGCTCACCAGGAGAGCATGCAGACTGAATTCCTATGTGCGCTTAGTGATATATTTATGCTCTGGTTAAATACTCCATGCTGTATTTGTATTTGTATTTTTTTTGCCAAGAAGTTGCTGCAATCTCACACACACACACATTTCTTGCTTTTCTTTTCCAAGTTCTGGCCCAGCTCTCACAGACCTGTGCCCACAATCAGCCCGGTGGCTGTCTGCTGACGGGCAGGAGTGGGGCTGCTCCTGGGGGGGAAAGATGGTGCTTTGGGGGTTCTGGCAGCTGCTGGTGTCTCTGCCTGCAAAGGTCAGGGGAACCACGGGGGGAGCAGGGTGGGGATGAGCCTGGGCGATGTGGGGCTTGCTGCGGGTGTCAGGGTGGGCTGCGGCACAGTGCCATCTCTCGCCAGCTCCCCTCGGGCACCGTCTCCACCATGGCACTGCTATGTGCTGGGAGGCACTGGTGCGGCCCTGGGGAGCTGTGTCACTGCAGCTGGGTGGGCAGCAGCGATCCAGTAGAGCACTGAAAACCCACCAGGAAGAGCCACAGGGGAGAAGGCAGCAGCACGGTGCTGCGGCAAACCCAGCTGCTGCGGCAAACCCGGCTGCTGCGAGTGTGGGGAGTGTCCTGCCCTCGATGCACCATCTCAGCATCACAGTCTGCGGCCCTGAGCCATCAAGGAACAGATCCCTGTGGGCTTTGCCTGTCCCGGAGCCCTGCATGGTGACGCAGGGTGCTGGTGGGTGGGAGACGTGGGTGGGAGATGTGGGTGGGAGCCGTGGGTGGGAGGGCAGCGCAGGGCTGGTGCCCCAGGGCTGACGCTGCTGCTTTCTGCTCCATTCCAGGGCTCCCCGGAGCAGTCCCTGCCAGGCGGCCGCAGCCAGGGCAGCCTGGAAGAGCTCTGCCAGGGAAGTGCCCTTTGCCTGGTGAAGAGCCCAATGCGGTGCCCGGTCCACAGCCCGGCAGGATCACCCTGGACGGGAAGAGGGAACCGGGTGTGGAGTGGGTGGGTAACAACCGATGCCCGCCTGGGGCTGTGCCGGTGGCTGCTGCGACACCCGCGCTGGGGAAGAAGCCGATGACCGGGGAAGAGCCTGTGGCAGGGAAGGAGTCCACGCTGGCTGGGAAGTTGAACACTGGGAAGAAACCTAGTTCAGGGAAAAATCCAGCATGTGGAGGGAATACTGAGACTAGGGAAAAGCCAGAGATCATAGCAAAGCCGGAGATCACAGCAAAGCCAGGAGGGAAGCCAGACACTGGGGGGAAGCCAGAACACACACAGAAGGGTGAGACTGGGGCGAAGCCGGAGACTGCGGGGCAGCCAGAGACTGGTGGGAAACCAGTAGCTGGGGGGAAGCCAGCACCTGCAGAGAAGCCAGAGGCTGGGGAGAAACCTCTGCTGGGGGAAAAACCGGAGTCAGGGGGGAAGCCAGAGAGTGAGGGGAAGCCTGAGGCAGGAGAGAAGCCTGAGTCTGACAAGGGTGACAGTGGGGAGGATGATGACAGTGACGATGATGATGACGATGATGATGATGACGATGATAATGACAACGATGAGAGAGACTGGGATGGCAATGGTGACAACGACGGCGACGATGATGGCGACAATGACGGCAACAATGATGATGGCGACAGTGATGGTGATGATGATGGCGACGACAATGGTGATGACAATGGTGACAATGATGATGACAGTGATGACAATGATGACTATGATGACGATGACTATGGAGATGATGATGACGGTGACGATGATGATGACAGTTATGACGATGGTGGTGGTGATGGCTATGATGCTTGGTGACCAGTGCCACAGGGTGTGTGAGGAGTGTGTGGGACAAGAAAAGCCCGCAGCAGGTGGGGACAGGGGCAGTTGCCCTTGGCCTCCTCCTCTGCCTCACTCTGCCAGGGCTGGTCCCAGGCACCAATGGTGTTTTGGGCAGGACCTTCTGTTTCCTAATAAACCCCACATTGGGCCACCAGCTTGGTGTGACAAGCTGTCTCTGGTCAAAGTGCCTGGTGCTGCCAGGCCATCGGGGCTGCCCAGCCCTGCTCTGCGCACGGGGAGATCCTCTGCCTGCTCCTGCCTGGTGTGGGCTCAGCAGGGCCCTTTGTACAGTGACGTGACTCTGTGCCCCATGGGAGAGACACAGGGACAGCCCCAGCCAGGCACATGCCCAGGACCAGTAGAACGTCCTTGGGTCAGGAGAGACCTCCCTGTGGGGTCTGTCCTGCCCCTGGCTCCCTGGGGCTCCCTGCAGAGAGCTGTTCCATGGCCAAGGCCCCCCAGCATCCTACAAAAGCAGCCACCATAGCAGGGCTTGGCCAGGAGCCACGCAGGCATGGACACCCATGGGTCACAGATCTGGTGGTTTTGCACGGGGGGTTTCATGGGGCACTGGGAGCTTGTGTGCCCCTTGGAGCCTCGTCTGTGCCCGCCATGCTGTGCCGTGCCATGCTGGCAGTGGAGACAGGAGCTGGGGGACCACTGCCTGTTCCAGATGAGAGGGGCACCCCCAGCTGACCCCTGAGGTCTCAGGGCAGCCCCAAGACGCTCCCGCTGCACCAAGGCGAGGTCGGGGCTGGCTGTGTCACCATGGCCCAGGGGCAAGCTTAGGTCCTCTCTGGGGACACGACGGGGTCCCACCAGGTCCCTGCTCCCAGGAGGGTCTCTGGAAATAGGAACAGGAATAGACAGGAATGGCCGGACCCATGGAGTTTGGGCAGGACTCGTGTACAGGTCCCCCGGGACCTGCTGGCTGTGGTGGCACAGCCCCTGCCTGGGACCCCAACCCTCCCATGGGAGCTGAGGTGGTCCCATGGAGACCAGTGGGGGCTCAGCAGGAGACTGACAGAGTGAGAGCCAGTCAGTGCTTATCACAGACTGGGTTTACTGGGAAATGGGGGGGACACAGAGACCCCTGTGCTCAGTGCTGAGCAGAGGGCGAGGTGGTGGAGGTGGGATGGGGAGATGGGTGCTCATCCTGTATCCGATGGATCCTTCCATGGCCATCTGTCTGCCTGTCTGACACAGGGTGGTGCGGGATGGCTGCACACACGGGTTCCTCAGTCCTGGTCCAGGCAAGGGCTAGGTGAATCCTGGGGGGAGACGGGAGCATCCATGTCCCAAGCCCTCGTCTCTGAGCATGCTGGGGCACAGCCATCGGCCCCACAGTGGGGCCCTGGGGGTGAAGGGGGCCCAACACCCTGGTCACCCATCCTGGGGGAGCCACTGGGGGTTTTCCTGTCACTTCTGCAGCGTGCTGTGTGGGATGACAGCACTGCTGTGCAGGAGGCTGAACCCCAGCCACGGCCACGCTTGTCCCTTTACATGCGGCCGTGCATCTTCTGGCAGCCCTGTCCCACCGTGTCCCCATGCCCACCCTGGGCTGTGCATCCTCCCGCAGCCCCATCCCACCGTGTCCCCGTGCCCACCCTGTGCTCACCTGTGGACACCAGCCGAGCCCAGAGGCAGCAGAGCCCCAGGAGCAGGAGCAGTGACAGCAGCCGCATGGCGGGGATGGGCAGCGTGGGGGCTGCCTGCCTGGGCTCAGGCGGGGGTTTAAATCCTCCCAGGGCTGGAGGTTGGTCCCAGTGACCCTGTCCGTGCCCCAGTGCCTGGCACATTCCGTCTAAGCGTGAACCCCTCTGTCCCCTCCCTCCTGTGGGCTGCTGCTGCTGGACGAGCTGCACAGGGAAGCACAAAGGTGGTGCTGCTTGGCATTGGGTTCCGTGAAGCCCTGAGAGAGCTGTGTGGTGCTGTGCTGTGCCGTGCCGTGCCACGCCGTGCCATGCCATGCCACGCCACAAGCCAAGAGCAGGCAGCGCAGTTTCCTGCTACAGGAGACAGATACGGGACAGGTGGCAGTGAGGGGACGGGGGACCCCGGCGTGAGGCTGGCCCTGCCAATGCAGTAGAGGTGGCTCCCCAGCCGGGTGCTGTGGAGCGGCCCGTGGTGCCCTGGCAGCTCTCCGGGCATTGTTCTGCCTCCAAGAACAATCACTGGCTCCCAAGGGACATACTGTGACCAGACACGGTCCACAGCCCTGTGCTGCCACTGGCCCCTCGGCCCCGCACCTCCTGGCCAGCGGGTGCCCACCCATCCCCACGCCTTGGGGTGGCAGCTGGGGACCAGGGCTGGCCGGGGGGCACAGGGTCCTGGTGCTGGTGCTGGGGAGCTGGAGGCTGTGTGGGGAAAAGGGGCTCTGCTTGGGCACCAGGGCTGTGGAGCTGTAGCATCGGGTCCTGTGTCCTCGCCAGAGCTGGGGTGGGTGCTTGTGTCCCCGTCACGGAGTGCCGGAGCCGCCTCTTGCCTCCCACTCCCTTCCATGGGGCTGGCAGGACTTGACAGCTTGGCCCCTGTGGCTGCCCACTGCTGGGGCCTCCAGGCATGGATCTGTACCAGCATTGTCACTCGGAGGGACATGGCTTTTCCCGGGGTCTGGCTGCATTTCCCACCCATGGCTCTCCCTATGCTTAGAACCCCATGGCAATCGCTTGGGCCCTGGTTTTCCCAAGTGTCCAGAAGCCGCCCCTAACACCGCACTGCTCGAGGTATCTGCAGGAGTGCCACAGGCTGCACCAGAGGCAGGGGCTGTCCCGGGAGCTGCTGCCTGTCCCGGTGCCGTGTGGGGCTGCAGGTGGCTCTGCTGGTGCAGTGTGTCGCAAGGATGGAGGCACTGGAGCCACCGGGGTTTTCCCTGTCAGCTCCCTTCCGGGAGCGCCTGTCCCTGCGAGAGGCAGGAGGGCTCCGGCACGCTCGGCCGGGCAGGCTGCCTGCGCCTGCGTGTGTGTGTGCACGTGCAAGGCGAGCCGGCCAGATGTGGACACGTGTGTGTGCGTGTGCAGTCCATGCTCCGTGTGTATCTGCATGCGTGGGCGTGTGTACAGTCCACGCTGCGTGTGCCACCTAAACCGCGCGTGCCCATGCGTGCCAGCAGCCGGCTGCATGGGGACCCTCTCCCATCGGTATGTCCCTGTGTGCGGGATGGGGGTGGGATGACCCATCCCAGGAGCACACGGAGCTGTGAGACGAGGAGCAGTGGAGCTGGCTCCACTGTACCAGGATGTCCCTGCTCCCCATGGGAGATGTCCCTGTCCCTGGGTGGCCAGCAGGGACAATACCTGGCTTATGTCAGCCCCGGGGAGCATCGGGTCTCAGCAGGACAGCAGCCTCTGTGTGGGGCCAGCTGGAACATGCTGTGGCTGGGGGCACCTGCTCCGCACCTTGGCTCCCCCAGTGCCTCTCCTGCCATGTGCCCTGGTCCAGGCAGGAGCACCATCCTGGTGGCACAGTGCCATCCCTGTCCCCATCCCCGCTGGGTGCCCGCCCTGGGAGGTGCCACATTCCTGGCTGCTCCCTGGGCCGGGCTGCCCCGGTCGCTATTTCCTCCACGGTGGTAGGGCAGGGCAGGGGTCACCAGCACAGGTCCCCCATGGGGCATGATTTCTGTTGTGTGCAACCCACCATCTGCCTGGAAGCAGCCCCCCCTCACCCCCAGCAATGCCCTGAACCCCAGCACACCCAGGACAGGCTCCTGCGTCCACTGCAGCATCCCCCCAGGCTTGCCCACGGTGTTAGCCCCGTGCAGGGACAGCAAGGGCTGCTCTGGAAGGCGATGTCAGTCCTTAAAGTGATCACCCAGGCTGCTGAGACACTGCAGAGAGGTAGTGAGGGAAAATGTAGCCCTGGTAGACTTTGGTGCTGTGGCCCATCCCTCCTGTGGGGCTGGGAGTCTCTGTGCCACCGGGAATGTCCCGGACAGCTCAAGGTTGTGGGAGATGCACTGAGGGCGGCCATCGAGCTGTGGCTCCAGGACCACCGCAGTCCCGGTGAAGGGGTCACCTTCCCACCACTCCCCTCTGACCCCCGATTGCCACCGGCATGTCCCTTTGGCTTTGCTCCTGCCCCGCTCAGGCTTTGCCATGTCACTGTGTCCCATGCCAGGGACACTGACGTGGTCTCTGTCCTGGGGCTTCAGAGGAAAGGCAGGGAGAAGCTTCGGTGGGGCACGGGCGGGTCATGGCACCTCCCTCCAAACCCTACCGACTTTCCTGGCCTCTCCCTGTGGAGCTTTCCTTGCCCTCCACTTCCCCCTTAGGACAGTAATTAAGGCATTAATTAGAAAGACAATTATTGCTGCTGAATGGGAACAGCTTAATCTGTTTCTCCCTCCTTTTGGCAGGTTTAACCCCACGCACGCCCACGGCTGTGGCGGGATGCTGGGGACCTGCCTGCCGCTCAGCCCAGCACCAGAAG
Organism: Rynchops niger; assembly: GCA_013400035.1. Lineage (NCBI taxonomy): Eukaryota > Metazoa > Chordata > Aves > Charadriiformes > Laridae > Rynchops > Rynchops niger. The sequence goes on along the minus strand of VXBH01001611.1, from coordinate 37,011 downwards.
CCCTGCGCTGCCATGGGTCCAACCCCTAGCCACGAGCGGGGCAGGCTCTGAGCCATATCCTGTCCCCAGGGGATGCCCCTTGTGCCAGCAATGCAGCCACCAGACCACAACCCGCTGCGGGGAGCCAGGGGCTGCCAGGGAGGACAGGGCATGGCTCTGTGCAGGCAGTCCCCCGGGAGGGGACCAAGTGAAGGGGATGGCCCCAAGCCAGGAGAGGGCGATGAAGTGGGTGGCAAAGGGCCGATGGTGCCTGCAGGATGGGAACGGATGGGAGCATCACCATCCTGCAGGACCCCCCCTTCCACAGCAGGCGAGGCAGTACCCACAGGCTCAGCCCCGTGTGTGGGACCATCCCGCCTGGGGTCCTTTCCATTAACAGGGAGGGAGCGTGGGAGAAAGGGAAGAAGGGACATGTCCCCTCATGGTTCTTGTGCAGCCTTTCCAGGAGGACCTGCACCGCAGGGAGAGCAGTGCCACGGTGTGTGGTGCCCCAGACTCTTCTCTGGCTGATGGCTGCGCCAGAACCGGTGGCTTTCCATGCCCTGACGTGGCACTGCCATGCTCACTGTCAGCAGAGAGGCCAGTGATGATGTCCCCTTGTCCGTCCCCATCACTGGCTTGTCCCCAGGGTGCTGTGTGTGGGCACTCGCGGTACCCCCAGCCCAGACTGGGCATGCCACCACCACCCGGCCAGCCTCCGGGAGGGCTGCGCCGGGGCAGCCGTCCTGTCCTACCGGTCCCCCCAGCTCGAGGGCTGTGGCTGGGATGCCACCGGGGAGGCCGGGCCCTGCCTGGGTGCGGCTCGTTACTGACATGGCAGGAATTATCCGGGCTCAGGCGCCAGCCCTGCTCCCTCCGCCCTGCCGGCGCACCTTAAATCCCAGCCCGCCACACCCAGGGTGCAGACCCGGCTGCCCAGGGCACCATGGAGCTGCCGCTCGGCCACCTCCTCCTCCTCCTCCTCGCAGCCCTGCTCCCCCTCACCACACGGTCTGGCCCAGCCCCGCGCGCAGCTGGAAGAGAGGAACCAGGAATGGGTGAGTGTGCCCAGGGCATGTCTCGGGGACAGGGATGCTCCAGGTGCTGCTGCCGCCGCCCGGTGCTCCCCGCTCCTCTGCATGGTGCCGGGCATTCACAGGGGCATGGGTCACGGGCAAGTGAGGTCCAGCCTTGGGGTGCTGGGGGGCTGCTCAGCCCCTTGATCTGCAGCCATCCCCAGTGTCCCGGCCGCTGTGTCCCGCAGTGAAGCCTGGGTACTGCTACCACATCCCGGAGGTGGAGAACCCGCTGGACGACGACTGCATCGCCTGCCGCAGGGACGCCTCCTGCTCCCGCTGCACCAGTGATGCCAGCTGCCCCGGTGCCACCAAGTGCTGCCCCAGCAAATGCGGCCACACGTGCCAGGAGCCAGTGCTGGGTGAGGGCTCGGTGCCGTGGCGGTGGGGCTCTGGAGTGGCTGTGTGGTGAGAGCAGGGGCGAGTGACAGGAGGGGTGAGCCAAGGGAAGGGGGTTCCCTAAGGTGCCCCCAAGCTCTTGCCAGGTCCTGCAGACCCTGGGTGCAGCGGGGCAGCACCTGGGCGGGTGGTGCATGGGGCTGTGGGGCAGGTGGGCACAGAATCGGCTGCCATCAGAAGGGTTCAGAGGTGAGAGGGGACCAGAGCTGTGCAGACTTCTCCAAGGGCCCTGGGAGCACCAAGTCCAGTGGTGTCCCCATCCTGTCCTTGGCTCAGCCTGTCCCCCTTGGACCATGCAGATTTCTGCTACCTGCCCTCCGTCTGTGGCAACTGCAAGGCGCTTTTCCGCCGCTTCTTCTTCAACGCCTCCAGCCAGCAGTGCGAGGAGTTCATCTATGGCGGCTGCGGCGGCAACAGGAACAACTTCGAGACGGAGGGCGAGTGCTTCCAGGCCTGCTCCCACATCGGTAACTAGCCATGTGCCGCGTGCCATGTGCTGCGGCCAGCGGCTGCTCCTGCCCCCGGCGATGCCCGCCCTGACCCCTCTCCTGACCCCCCATCTCTCGGTTCCAGGTGCCCGGTAGCACTGCCCCAGGGAGCGCGGTGGTCTCTGCATGGCCCCTGCCTGGGAGAAGCTGGGCAGTGGCCGCATCCCTGTCCCTGCAGGGAGATATTCCTCATGGGGCTCGTGTCAACGAGCACTGCTGCCGGGGTGGCCATGCTGGCGGCTGTGGTTCGCCTGGGGATGCTTGCCAGCCCGAGGGCAGGGACCTGTGCCTGCAGCGACATGGCGTGGTGCCCAGCCGGAGGAGCCCGACACTCCCCTGGGACTGTGACACTTCAATACAAGGACAGATCCTTGGATGAGCACGTCTGGGTCTTGTCCTTCCTGCCCGTGCGGGCAGGAGCGGGCAGTGCCCGTCCCTTGGGGCCGTTCCCCCCTCGCTGGGGCCGGGCGATGGCTGCCTTCATCAGCACCGCATGGCAGCCCAAGGGCTCGCCCTGGCCACTACCCCGCACTCCTGCTGCCTCTGGATGAGCTCCCAGCCCCAGCTCTGCCCTCAAGGTGCCGACGTGACTAGGCTGGGAGCTAAAGTGACCAAATGGAGGAGGAACGGCCCCGGCCTCGATGGACGCCTGGGGAGGAGCCCATCCCACAGCCTGCCCCTGGCCCTGCGGGTCTGTGTCTGTACCGCCTCGCTGGCCCCGTGGCACCGACCCCAGCCTTGGTGGGACCATTGGGACCATCCCTTCCCTGACAAGCCATGGAGATGCCAGGGCTGCTCTGGGAGCGTGAAGTGCCATCCCAGGGCCTGTTGGGGCCAGCCTGGCACTGCTGAGACTCGGGGGTGGCTGGAGGTGGCCACGCACGTGCTTTATTGCTGGAGGTGGTGGGGAGGGAACAGGCCAGCTGGGGCCCATGACCACCCCGTGTCCCCTAACAAAGTTGTTTTCCTGCCACGGAGGAGCTGCTCTCCCATCACACAGCGTCTGCAAAGGAGGACATGCTTTTAGGGAGCCCTGAGGCTGCAGGGATGCGGGACTGGTGGCCACGGTTGCAGCCAAGGATGATCATTTCTGGCGAGACCTCCATCCCACCCCGTGTCCCTTCAGGTCCCCTCGCCCCGAAGGTGTATCTCTGCCCAGAGCAGAGCAATGGGGCAGCAGCAGGATCCGGTCCTGCAGCGATGCTGAGCCAGGAGCATGCTGAAGGCTGTGCCCTTCACGCAGGTCTGTCTGGCACCCCACATGTCCCAGTGCCAGCCCCAGTGCCAGCTCGGTGGCCCTGGGCCCCCTTACCACCAGGCACCCGCATGCAGACGTGGCCGCAGCCGTTGCTGCAGCACTTGTGGCCCCAGGGACACTCCTCATCGAGGCTGCACAGGTCCAGGCACGTCCCATGGCTGCTGGGGATGGGGCACGCTCCCTCTCTGCCTGCAAGGCAGAGCACCCTGCCATGGGGCACCCAACTAGGGGCACCCCACGGCTCCCGGGGCAATGCCTGGCTCCTGGCTGACTGAGCTGCATCTCACCTCCGGGGATGTCCATGCAGATGCGGCTGCAGCCGGTGCGGGTACATCTCTGTCCCCAGAGACACTGCGAGTCGGCCTCGCACTCCTCCCTGCACTGCTTGGCACCGTGCCATGGCACAACTGCGGCGTCACGCTCTGCAGGCAAGAGAGGACAGCTGAGGCCTTGTGCACTCATCACTCGCATGGGAACAGGGGGAGGCGTGGAAAGAAGGACAGGGCAGATCACATCTCTGGAGCCAGAAGGGGCAGGACCCCATGGGCACAGCCACCTCGGCAGCCCCCGGCATGATTCTCCAGCGTGGTGACAGTGGGGGTCCTCGTTAGGGAAAGAAGGCCAGGATGTCCCTGCGGGGTTGGTGCCAGGGGGACCCTGGGCTCTGTCCCCGTGGGGCTCAGCCAGGCAGGGGGACCCTCATCCTGGTGCAAGGGGCTGACCTTGCAGCGAGGCCAGCATGCAGATGTGGCCGCAGCCATTGCTGCAGCACTTGTGGCCCCAGGGACACTCCTCGTCGAAACTGCACAGGTCCAGGCACGTGCCCCCCTCCCTGGGGACGGGGCACACTCCCACTCTGCCTGCAAGACAAGCACTCGGCTAGGGGGGACTGGCTGGGATCACCCCTCCATGGGGCACCCTGGGGCGGCTCTGCACAGCTCCTGGGGAGCCTGGCTGGCTCTGACCTCCGGGGATGTCCATGCAGACTCGTCCGCAGCCGGTGCTCGTGCACCTCTGTCCCCGGGGACACTGCGAGTCGGCCTCACACTCTTCCGTGCACTGGCTGCCAGCCCTGTCCCGACTGTCTGCAGGGGCACAGTGACCTGCTGTCACCCGGCTGCCCTGGGGAGCTGGTGGCTGGCTCCCCCCGAGAGCCTGCTCCCACTACCTCTGGGCACGGCCATGCACTCCCAGCCGCAGCCGGTGTCGCAGCACTTCTCCTCGCGCTGGCAGACGCTGTCATCCAGGCACTGGCTCCCGCGCCTGCGCCGCGGGTCCCAGCACGGCTCTGCCTGGGGACACTCCCCGGGGTGCTCTGTGGGAGGGAGCACCCGGGAGAGGACGCAGGGTCCCAGCCCTGCTCGGGAACCGCTGCCCCGTGCCGGTGGCTGGGCTGCCCACGCTCACCTCGAGCAGGGCGGATGCAGTGCATGGCGCAGCCGGAGAAGCAGCACTTCTCCTGCCGGGGACAGTCCCTGTCGTGGGTGCAGGAATCCTCCTCCGCGCACGGCTCTGGCGTCTGCCGCGGCCTCACCTTTGGGCACTTGCCGGGTTTATCTGAAAGGGGCGAGAAGGGGCAGGGGCAAGCACCCCCCCAGCACTGCAGGCACTTGCCTTACTGGAGCCTCGGGGCACCCTGATGGCTGCACCCCAAGAGGTCTGAGTGCCTGCCCTGCGGCAGCACTGCCCCACTTCCAGCCCCGTGGGAGGTTTGCCAGCATGCCTGGCAGTGTGCAGCACCTCCATCCCAGTGACTGTCCCCTCACCTTGTTCGGGGGCTGAGCACGCATGGCCACATCTGCTCCTGCAGCACTTCTCAGCCCCTGGGCACTGCCAGTCCCCAGCGCAGGCGGCGCCACATGGGGCCGTGGTGGTCAGTGCCCCCTCGGCCAAGGGACAGATGCCTGGTTTCTCTGGGGGGCAGGAGGCAGTGGGGCTGGGGATGTGGGGGACGACAGCGGGTCTCCCTTGCCCAGACCCACAGCTCCCAGAGCTGAGGGGGACACCCCTGCCCGCTCCTTCCCTGCCCTGCCCGCTGTGGGGCTGAGCGGCTGGCACCTTGGGACGGAGGCAGGCAGACATAGTCACAGCCGTGTAGGCAGCACTTCTCCTCGCCGGGGCACTCGGCATCGTGCTGGCACCAGGCTTTGCAGTCATAGCTGGGGAACAGCCCAGCGCGGGTCGGGCAGAAGCCGGCTTTCCCTGCAGGACATGGCGCTGGGTGGCTGTGGTGCCCCTGGGATGGCTGTGCAGACCCACACCACAGTCCAGCCGCCCCCACGGGTCACGCGGCCCCCTTGGCACCACAGGCCCAGGGACACCGGGCACTGCAGCATGGCTCTGCCCCTGGCAGCGCTGCGGCATCTCCTCCCATGGGGACCCTGGGGCTGGCACCAGACCCCTCAGCCAAGGGGCACGGAGAGGAGCCGTGCTTGGCCCCATGGCTCTCTGGACTCAGCCACTCTCCGTGTCCCACCTTGGTGCTCAGCACTGCACAACCCTGCGCACTGGCCGCCGCAGCATGTCTGCCCACCGCTGCAGTCCCTGTTGCTCCAGCACTTCGTCCCCTCCTGCCAGGCTGGTGTGGCTGTGGGGGTCCCTGTGAGGCAGACGGCTTGCAGCTGCACGTGGTGCCAGGGATGCCAGCCAGGACCAGGACACATCTGTCCCCTCTGTCAACCCTGGGCTCCCACCCAGCCCCGCTCTGTGGCTGGGGCAGCTCGGCAGCAGGGACTTCAAGGCGGCTGGGGTGCTCCTGCCCCCTCACCTTGGCTGTGTGCGTGGCACTCCTGGCTGCACCGCTGGTGACAGCACACCTGGGATGGGGGACAGTCCTGGTCCTGACGGCATCTCTGCTGGTGGTGCGGCTGTGGGGTGGCTGGGACAGGGCTGGTGTCCTCTGTGTGGTGGAGCAGGGCCCGGCCGGCGGTGTCAGCAGGGAGGAGGTGAGAGTGGGAGGGTGGCCTCCCTGGATGGTGGTCTCGCTGCCCCCTCCCCATCCCAGTGCCCACCCGGGAGCCACACGCTGGGTCCCCACCCTGGTCCCTCTCTGCCTGTTGTGGATAATACCCCGGTGGCACCACAGCCCCGAGCACCATGTCCACCTGTGCAGGTGTCCGGGCAATGCACAGGGAACAGCAGCGAGAAGTTGGGGACAGCGAGAAGTTGTCTCTCCTGCCAGCCCCGACAAAGCCCACCCCAGCGAGCCCAGAGTGAGGGGGCCTCCATTGTGCCACAGCTCTGTGCCTCAGGCTGGCCATGGCCCCGTGGCATCACCCCTGGTCCCCAAGCCACAGCTCTGCCTGCACTGCCTGTCCCATCCCGTCTCACCGGCCAGGGCTGCTGGCACGCACTGGTGGCCACAGCTGCTGTTGCAGCATTTCTGCGCGTCGGGGCAGTCGCTGTCACCTCGGCATCGCTCCTGGCACAGCCCCGGCTGCGCCGCGGGGCACTCCCCGGGTTTGGGCTGATCTGGCAGAGTAGAGCAGGCGTGAGGCTTCAGCATTACCGATGGACTGCCCTGCCTGCCCTGGGGCTCCCCGGCCACTTGTCATGGCCCATGTGTCGGTGCTGGGGTTTACCGATGTAGGGGAAGTGGTGCGTGGCCACCGCGGCGGCCCGTGGCGGTGGGGTGGTGGCAGATGTCCATGACACAGAGGAGCTCCGCGGTGACCCTGGCTCTCCTGCTGGCCCCATGGAGGCCTTACCCTGCACCGGCTCCAGGCAGGCAGGGCCACAGCCCAGCGGGCAGCACTTCTGCGCTCCCAGGCAGTCCTTGTCCTCCAGGCAGGGGAAGGAGCAGGGGTAAAAGAGCCCCTCGGGGGCTGCCAGTGGGCAGGTGCCGGGTTTCTCTGCAACACCAAGCGGTGTGGGGCCGAAAGGTGAGGCTGCACCAGCGGCATCCCAGGAGAGTGCCGGGAAACCCCCCCAGGCTGGACCCCGCTGCCTGCCTCTCTATGTACCCCTCCATGTGCCCCATCCCGGACCCTCTCCTCGTGCCCCATCCCAGCCTCGGGACCTGCGGGCGGGAGGCTGCCAGCAGCCCACAGAGAGCTGCTCCGTGGCAATGGGGATGGCACAAGGATGGGGACTGTCCTGGGACAGAGGTGGTGCCAGGGGCTGTGCCGTGGTGCTGTACCTTCTGCTGGGGGGGTGCAGCGGAGCCGGCACTCCCGGGGGCAGCACTTGTGCCGCCCAGGGCAGCTGGAGTCATTGACGCAGAGTGGGGGCTCCAGGCGCAGGCAGCGAGTGAAGTCCCGTGGGCACCTCCCTGGCTTCTCCGGATCCCCTGTGGCAGGACGGCGGCGTCAGGGCAGCACCAGGTGGCAAAGCTCCATCCAGCAGGGAGTGGAGCATGGGTCCCCGCTGATGGGGACAGGGGACAGGAAAGGGGAGCGTAGCCTCGGGAGGCAGGGTCCTGGCAGGAACTCAGCTCACACTGACCCTCCCTTCCTGGTGTGGCAGTGCCCGGCTGATGGCAATGCCTGGGGCTGCCAGGCAGAGCCTGGGGTGCGGGCAGCCCTGCTGCCGTGGCAGGAGAGGGACTGGTTGGAGTGGGGCTGGAGCCTCCCCTGTGCCACGGCCCCGGGGCTGCCATACCCCACCCCGAGACCTGCACAGCACATCATGGCACGGCACAGGGCTGTGCGTGCCCTCGCAAGGCAGCGAGAAGTGGAGAAGCCAGCACCCAGGCAGCACCAGCTGGAGGTCAGGATCCATCCCTGAGCATCCTGCTGCCCCGAGCATCCTCACTGCAAGCAGCGTGCTCCTCACCACTGCCTCCTGCTCTTCTTCCTCCTCCTCCTGCTAGCACCCTATGCTCCTCTTGGCTGGGAAAATCGGGCCAGCGCTGCCTTTGGCACAGGCGAGCTCCAGCTGGAGCTGGCACCTGTGCCTGGCTCCTGCCCACCCAGGTGGGAGACACTGAGGGAGCAGCAGTTTCTGCAAACACCCCTTGCCATCTCCTGGCGGGGCCGCGCTGTTTGGGCTGCAAACAGAGATGCTGCCGGGAGGTTTCACTCCAAACAGCAGCTGTTTGGTTAAAACAAAGAAGGAACACAGCTGGTGTCTTGGGGCAGAGCAGCTGCAGCTGGGCACAACCGCCCCTGGCATTGCACCCACGGTGGGGGGGCCCTGGCAGCGGGGGCCCAGGCCCCACTGCTGTGGTTTGGGTCCATCTCCGCGGTAGGAAGCCATGTGCAGGAGTGGGGAAGGGATGGGAGGTGTGAGGAGCAGAGCCCAGACACTGCAAGGGTGCAAGTGCAGGGGGGTCCGTCCACCCCTGCACCCTTGCACAGCCCCTGCCAACCACTGACAGCACCCTCCTCACTCCCACCTTCGCGATGCAGCCCCTGCTCTGCCCAGAGACGACTCCTCGGCGCTGAGCCAGGTGCTGGGCTCTGTGGGCACAGACAGCCCAGAGCCAGGTCTGCCCGTGTCAGTGTGGGGGTGCCCAGGGAGGCCGGGGGGGCTCCTGCCATGCGCAGCACCCCCGGGTGTTGATGGCTGCTGGGCATGCAGCAGCGGGTGTGTGTGGGGGTGTGCATGGGGGGCACACACATGTGCCCGCGCAGCCTGGGGTGGGAGCGGGCTCCCCAAGGCAGCGGGGCTGCGGCATGGCACTGCAGCCAGCTGGGACACCGCCCTCACCAGCACATGCCAAGCAATGCCAGCATGTGCTGGGCAGGGACAGAGGGGACATGGCAGGGGCACGAGGGGGTGGCGGAGTGCAAGGAGCTGGCCCCAGGATGCCTGTGCCGGGCGCCTGCCGGGTTTGCCTGCCAGTACTCACCACCTTTCTCCTCCGGTGCAGTGCCCTGCTCTGCCCTGAGGACGAGGAACCCCAGGAGGAGGAAAACCCCTGGCCTCATGGTGCTGCTGGGGATGTTGTGCGCGTCTGGAGCTGAGCTGGGGCCGGGTTTAAAGTCTCTGCTGGGGGCGCCCAGGGTGAGGGGGCAGCTGTAGCCCAGCTGCTGGCCGTAGCAGACTGTCCGTGCCGCGGGCAGGAGGGGCAGGAGGAGCAGGAGGAGGGGCAGTTCCCAGAACCTGCCGGCGCCCCGCCAGCCATCTCGCTTATCTCCAGCCGAGCCACGCTTTCGGGTCAGGATGACCCGTGGGGCCGGGGAGGGCAGCTGGGGTCAGGCGGGTGCTGTCCCCCATGGCACGCAGCCCTGTCCCTGCCACAGCTGGCTGTGACCCCCTGCCTGGGTTTCCATCCAGCCCCGCTTGTCCCTCTCCTCCTTGGGGTGGGAGCCACGGACAGACCCCATGGCTTGTCCCTGGCGCGGCAGCGGGAGCAGATGGTGGGGCTCTGCTGGCTCTGCCACCACGGTGCTGCCCGGCACCACGAGGTGGGAGAGGTGTCCCAGCATGGGGATGGGGCTGGGCTGGGACTAGGGAGCAAGCGGGTCCTGCCGTTGCTCCTGGCACGTGGGTGCTGCTCCCTGCCCCCTTCCCATGACTGCTTTTCCAACCAGGTTTTCACACTTTGGGATGCAAATGAGCCCTTCCTCCATGCAAGGAATCTGAGGGAACTGGTTTCTGCACTCCCATCCATGACTGCCGAGGGGACATTGGGACGATCACCACGGGGAGATGGTGGCTGGAGGGCACCCGCATGGAAACAGGAACCTGTCCCTGCCTCAGGGCAGCACCTGCTTGCACCTCCCTGCCTGTGCACAGCCCAGGGCTGCCTGCGCCTCCCAGGAACCTGCAGCAGAGCAGAGGGGTGGCGAGCCAGAGCAGAAGGCAGCCACGTGCCGGTTTATTCTGTTTCAGTGCTGTGAAGTGGCTGGAGCTGATGGGGATGCAGGGATTTTCTTCCATGCTTGGGCTGGCGGGAGCATTGGTCTGGCGTGAGGTGGTGCAGGCAGTGCGCAGCCCTCAGCAGCATGGCTGGAAGGAGCTGGGGATGCCGACGACCTCATCCAGGACCCATCACAGCGATGCTGGTGACCTCTCGCCGGCGGTGCACAGGATCTGGAGCAGGGATGGGTGCAGGGGTCTTGCTCACTCACAGGGGTGCGACGGCAGTGGGGTGGGGGGCAGCCCCGAAACGGCAGCTCCCAGCGTAGCCCTTCCCGGCCAGGGCTAGGCTGTGCCTGGAAGAGATGGACAAGGTGGTCAGCGCAGGATGAGTGCTCCTGCTCCAAGGGATGGGGGACCCTGGGGGTGCCCCCACCCTGGTGCCCACCAGCCTCCCTTTGTCCCCTCCGGGCTGGACGTGCTGCAGGGGCAAGACCTGCATGGTGCTTCGGGGCTGCTGGGACCCAGGAGGTGGCAGGCATGTGGGGGGTCTTACCCCGCAGTGGGCGGACGCACGCCCGGCCGCAGTCCCGCAGGCAGCACTTCTGGCCAGGGGGACAATCCTTGTCCTGCAGGCAAAGGAGGAGGCACTCGGCCGCCCGGTCACCATCAGCCATGGGGGGACAGAGCCCGGGCCGTGCTGGCACATGCAGAGAGACAGAAGGGTGAGGGGCTCACTCCCTGTGCGTAGGACACCCCTGCGGGGTGGGGGAGCTGCCCTGCCCTCAGGGGGTGAGCCCCTCGCCCAGCACCTGCCCCATGGGGACACCAGCTGGGTCTCTGCACCCTCATCACCCCTCAGGAGGGTCGCAGCAAGGGGTAGCACCTGGGGAGGGTGGGCACAGCTAAGGGGGTGATGGCCCTGGCTTGGGGGGCTCAGCCTGGGATGGAGCAGGGTGAGGATGTGGGGGGGTCTCGGCCCCACAGGGTGCCGGTGGCTTTACCCTCAGTGGATGGTTTGCAGACATGGCCACAGCCGGTAGTGCAGCATTTCGCAGGCCCAGGGCAGTCGCCATCAGTGTCACACAGCTCCAGGCAGGGTCCCACGGAGCCCCGCAGCACCACGGGGCACACGCCGGGCTTCGCTGCGGCACGGCGGCTCCCTGGTGACAATGGAGACGGCAGCTGTGCCAGGATCCTGCTTCCCCCAGCCCCGCTCCTGGCATGACCTCAGTCTCCAGCGTGTCCCCATCCTGCCCTCATCCTGCCCCTGTCCTGCCCCTTATCCTGTCCCCCATTCTGACCCCCATCCTCTCTCCCAGAATCCAGCACTGGCCTCGGCCGCCAGCCTCACACCCACACCAGTTTGACCCAGTGAGACCAGTCACAGCAGCACGTGGGATGCCAGATGGCAGCTGGAGCACTGAGGGACAACCCTGGCCACTGACCCCGCCAGCACCCAGCCCGAGTGGGGTGCAGGATGGGGGTGTAAGGAAAGGGATGCAGGATGGGGGTGGCAGGATGGGGTGCAGCCCCTCACCCGCATGGGGACATCGCCTACCCGTCATGGAGAAGCTGGGCCTGGTGATCCCTGGACCCCAAGGACCTTCTCCTGCGTGGGGGTTCAGGAGGGGGCCAGGGCTGTCCCTGTGGGTGGCACCGTGAGCTGTAGCCAGTGGCACATGCTCCCCGGGGCCTGGACGGCTGCCATCGGCTGCACACTCGGCCAGGCACAGCCTCTCGGGCTTGTCCGGTGACACGGCCAGGCACACGCCGGGCTCTGGAGGGATGGAGCCGTGCCACCGCCAGCATGGCTGCGGGGCAGCTGTGGGGTGGCTGTGGGGCAGCCGTGGGCAGTGCGGGGGGTGCACCTGCTTGGGCAGGGGGATGCAGGTCTGGCGAGCCTGGCCCCATAGGAGGGATGGTGGGGCTGTACCTGTGTCCGGGGGGACGCAGGCCAGCCCGCAGCCTGAGAAGCAGCACTTGCGGCTCCCAGGGCAGTCCCGGTCGTCGGCGCAGCGGTTGGGGCAGGCAGCGGCGTTCCTCCGGGTGTGCTTCCATGGGCAGAGGCCAGGTTTGGCTGCAGGGGAGGGGAGGCTCGGGGCTTGGCGTGGAGCTGGCCTGGCACCGTGGCACCTGCGTCTCCCCCCTGGAACAATGGGAGGGTGGCACCGCCAGCCCAGCATGGGGACACCCAGGCCACCTTACCTGGCTCGGCACGCGTGCAGCGGGCACAGCAGCCGCGGGTGCAGCACTTCTCCCCGGGGCTGCATGCCGTATCGTTGTTGCAGCTCATCCTGCAGCTCTGCCCACCGGGGCTGCCAGCACGGGAGCAGTAGCCCGGGTTCTCTGCAGAGGGAGATGCTTCAGTGCAGCCACATGTCCAGGGAGCAGGGCTCGCACTGGGGTCACCTGATATGGGTACCGACCCCCGCCTGCATCCCACCCACCACCCTGTCCCCACGCTGGCATGTCTCGAGGTGAGCCAGTGGTACCTGTGGTGGGGAGGAGGCAGGTCCTGACCTGCCCACTCTGGCAGCACTTCTCAGCGCCGGGACAGCTGTGGTCAGAGATGCAGTACAGCCTGGAGGGGCGCGGGGCCCTGCTCCCCACCGCTGGGCACTCACCCGCTTTGCGAGGGACAGGCAGGATGGTGGGGGGCCAGCGTCCCCATGGGGCCTGGTGCGGTGCCTGGGTGACCATGGGGACAGTGCCCTGGTCCCCAGTGTGGTGCTGCCGGGCCGGGGTGGGCAGCAGCTCCACAAACAGCACCAGGAGCACCAGGAGGAGGGTGCGCTCGCCCGGCATTGTGCTGCTGTCAGAGGGCTCTGCTGCCGGGCTCGCCAGCTGGGATTTAAACCCTGCTGGGGTGGGGGCCAGCCGAGCTGAGCTGCTCCTTCCCACGGCAGCACCGTGTTGGGACCGTGGGAGCGCCAGGCACGAACAATCCCGCTCAGGGGAGACTCCTGGGATAGTGCTGGGCTCGTGGCCCACAGCTGATGCATCCTCCGCAGTGTGCCCTTTCCAGGTCACGGGTGACCTGCAAGCAGCTGGGCTGGCTGCACGGACAGTGCTCCCAGAGCCCCAGTGCCTGCACTCCCATATGGTGAGCAGGGATGGGACACGGGGGAGCAGTGTCCTGTCCCCGGTCCTCAGTGTCCGCCTGGTCCTGCCCAGGGAGCGTTGCCGGTTGCCTCCCAGCACACATGGAGCAGGGAGAGCTGCTGCAGAGAGCCGTGGCACTAAGCTGGGGTGCACCAGCCTGCCCCAGGGAAAGGGGGAAACGGCACCAGGCGCGGGGCTCTGTGGGGTAGGTTGTGCGAGGCTCACTCTGCCCCAGGGGAGATCTGTGTTCTGTCCCCTGCCAAAGGTGGGGGCTTTGGATGTGCTGGCCCCTCAAAGGCATGTGGGACTGCTTTCTCTGGTCCCAGGGGCTGGAGCCAGAGTGGGGCAGGTCTGGGAGGGCCATGGCACCAGGGGAGCAGGAGGTGTCAGGGAGAGCAAGGCAGGAGGAGCAGAAGCATGGCCCAGCTCTGAGCAGACGGGGGAGGAAGGGGGCAGGGGCAGGCAGGGGGCAGGGATGGGGCAGGAGGCTGTGGACTTCACTGCCCATGGCTCCTTTGGGCTCCTGCCATGGGCTACGTGCCACTGCTGGGCTGGGGTTGTGTAGGGCAGGAGGGGCTTTGGGCGATGCTCGTGCAATGGCACACGCCGTCAGCCTCCCTGTCCCCTGGCCATTGCAGAGCACAGAGCAGCTCTGCTTCACTGGGACACAGAGGTGGCTGCTCCGCGATGGCCCCGCTCTGAGCGCGTCTGCACACAGGTGGAGGAGCTGGTGTGCCAGGGCAGCCAGGATGTGGGGCCATGGGGCACCCCTGGGCAGGGGCACAGGCTGGGGACCCTTAGAGACATGGTGCAGCCAGTCGGTGCTGGCGCTCGTGTGCAGCCAGGCGGCCCCAGCACCGGCACCAACACCAGCACCAGGGTCCGGGAGCAGGCAGAGCGGCTGCCGGGCTGGGAGCACAGTGGGACAGAGAGGCGGCCACGAACGCGTCAGGGAGAGGCTGCTTTATTGGTGAGAGTGTGGGGGGCTGTGGCACACCCCGAGCAGGGGACCCTGGAGAGGAAGCTGAGGCTGAAGGCTCCGAGCCAGGAGCGTGGCCGGGCCGGGGAGGACGGTGCAGGGCTGGGGCCTGGGTGTGCGGGACTCGCATCAGGCAGCAGCTTCCCTGTGGATGGGCTGGCAGGAGGCAGCTGTGCCTGCAAAGGGAGCAGAGGGCTGTGAGTGGGACAGGCGCACCGTGCCGTGGGTGCCACGGGCTCCCCGGGGTCGGCGGGTGCCCAACTGACCTCAGTGGAGGGGCGTCACGCAGGAGACCTTGCCGCAGCCATTCCTGCAGCACTTCTGGTTCCCGGAGCAGTTGGAGTCTGTCTTGCACTGGTTTGTGCAGACGCCCAGCATGGGGATCCCCGGACTGACGGGTGGGCAGGTGCCGGGCTTCTCTGCAAAGGCAAAGGGACACAGCCTGAGACCCACAGGCCCTGGCGCGAGGGGCAGGGCCAGCCCTGCAGCTCCCGGAGCCATGGGCATGGCCCTGTCCCCTCTCTGACATGGAGGAGAGATCCCTTTGCCAGCTGGTCGCTCCCCTGCCCTGTGGCTCTGGCTGTTGGCACTCTTGCCAGCCTGACACGATGGGGACATGTCAGAGAGGCCACGTGGTGTGGTGGTCCCCCATGGTCCCTGTGTTCAGCCTCTCGCTCAGGGGTGCGTGGCTGGCACAGGACACGCAGCCGCAGCACGCAGCCCCAGTGGCTGCATTGGCTTTCTCTCACAGCTGCCACAAAGAGCCCTGTCCATGCACCCATGGGGTCAGCTCAGGGTGAGGGGCACATGTCTCCCAGACAGCCTGTGCCCCAGCTGCGTGGGGCCCTGCCCTGCCATCCTGCTGCCTGCCACTGCCTGCCACCGACGCTGGGCTCCCCACTGTCCTCTGCTCTGGCACAGCCAGGCCAGCTCTGTCCTTGTAGGCGGCGATGAAGGTACAGCAGCCTCTGGTTCACATCCATGTTTGTGGCTGGAGATCCCAAATCCTGTGCCTGCCTATCCAGGCTGCTCCCTGGCAGGACCGTCTCGAGGAGCATACTCAGCTGGGAGGCTGTGGGGCCGTGTCCGGCACAGGGCCGGGGTTGACGCCATTGAGAGACTCATCCCAGGTGCGGAGTCGGGAGGCAGGACAGTGCCCATGTCCCAGGCTGGAGGCTGCTCGTGATGAGGCTGAGCAGGCAGCAAGGGCAGTGGAGACCCCTGCCCTCTGCACCCGTCCCAGCGTTGTTCAGAGGTGTCTGCTCAACCCCCATGTCACTGGGAGAAGGAAGGGATGAGCATGGCCCCAGCAAGCCTGGGTGGAGGGTGCACCATGCTGGGACGCCACCCCACAGGAGGCCACCCCACAGGACGCCACTCCTGACCCCGCCAGCTCCCCATGCAGCCCCCAATAACCGCACTGCAGCTGGACACGCAAGGGGTGCCCAGCCCCATGACTGCTACCGCGCTCCGGAGCACCGGTGCCACCGGCTGGGACGTGCTGTCGGCTAGCAGCAGCGGGGCCAGCTCTGGGCAGCGGGGCCAGGAGCAGGAGGGAGTGTTACCGTCGGGATTCTGGCAGGCCTTTCCGCAGGCTGCCGGGCAGCACTTGAGGGTGCTCTCGCAGTCGCCATCGGACTGGCACCCCACCGTGCAGTTCACTGCTTCCATCGCTGGGTCCGGGCACACGCCGACTTTCGCTGCAAGGCAAAGGCGGAGGGCGTGGGTGGGTGCCGGGGCTGCCGGCCCCGTGGCAGGGTGAGGGCTGCCGTCCCGAGGCGGGAGATGCTGCCGCCAGTCCCAGCACTGGGTCCAGGGATGCTGCTGAGCCCAACCGCGCTGGGCGCCGGCTGGCTCTTGGCCCCGGCCCCCACCCCAGCAGGCCCTGGGGCTGGGAGTGATGCTGGCTGCTCGCCCGGGACGTGCTGAGCCAAGCCGAGCCATGCCGTGCCGTGCCGAGACGTGCGCTCATACTCACTGGTGACATTCTGGGCGGATGCTGGAGGCAGCTCTGCCCAGAGAGCCAGGAGCCCCGCCAGGACGAGCACGCTGCGGGCCTTGGGCATGGTGCGGGTGCCGGCGCTGCGCCTACGGGGCCGCCTGGCCGGCCTTTAAGCTCTTCTCCAGGTGGGGCCAGCGGGCGGGAGGGCTCGGCCTTCCGGGTGGCTCCCAAGGGCCGGGCAGGGCCAGGCTCCCCCTTCGTGCTTGCACAACCCGAGTATCAGGTATCTGCCGCTCCTGGCTGCTGACCAGGAAGGGGGAGCCTTGAGGAGACCGAGCGGCCACGCCGAAAACTTGCCCGGCAGGAACAGCAGCCAGCCACCACTGGCCGCGGACCCTGTGGGCCGCACGCCGGACCCCAACCAGTCCCAGACCCTGAGGTGGCTGGAACTGCCATGGCCCCGTGCGCAGCTCAGCCGCCACAGGCCTTGGGGATGTGGCTGGTACGGCTAGCAGGGAGCGCGGCAGGCACCAGGGATAGGGTACGATCCATCCCTGCCACTGCCCTGGCCGCGGTCACAAGCTGAAAAGGAGCCCCTGGCCTGGGCTGCTGATGCCCAGAGGCTGGGATATGCTGGCATCGCAGCCTGGGGCTGCGGCTCGGCAGCGGCTGCCACTCGCCCAGCTCCTGCTCCAGCCTCTTGTTCTCCTCCAGCTCTCGCTCCTCGACTGAAGGGCCCTCCAGGCTGCCTGCGCCTCTGGGCAGGCGCCCGCCCCGGGGCTCCCCCGCGCCTCCCCTGCAGCCTCGGGAGCTCCTTCTGCCCGGCTGCGGCCTCGTCCTGTGGCCCCTGCCATCCTCACAGCCTCCAACAGCCCCAGGGATGCGTCCCGGACCAGCCGGCACTGCCGGTTGGGCGAGTGGCTGGCAGGGAGCGAGCTGCCGGCATGCTCTGGCTGTGTGCCCGGTGCTCTGCGGCATGGCGGTGCTGGGGGGCCGTATGACCCCAGACCCCCTCAGCCTGGCGGCTGTCGGGATACCCCTCCCGCGGCACATGCGCCGCCCTCCGGCGGGCCGGGATGCTCCATGGTGCCTGGCAGCGTCGAGCTGGGGTTTGTTTGAACAGGCCCAGCTGGCTGAGCAGCACAGATCACCCGGCGCAGCTGCCCTGCTCTCATCAGCATTTGCCGCTCTGCCAGTTCTCGTCTCCTCTGCAGGCGCTTGGCTGTAATTCCTCGGGGCTGCCGACAGAAGGGGAGCAGCCCAGCACTCTGGCAGGCGAACCTGAGGACCCCAGCTCCTTTGCTTGTGGCTCCCAGTTTGGGCTCAGTGCCTTAGGGTTTTTTGGCTGCCATTGCGATGAGGGTCCCTCTGCGTGGTGCTGATGCCGCCCAGCCGGGTCATAGGTTGGACCCCTCTGCTGGGAGGCAATCCCAGAGCATCCCAGCTCCCTGTGTCCCATCCAGGGCACAGTCACAGGCTGAGCCTCTCCTGCTTGGGGAGGAGGGCGAGACCTGCCCTGTCGCCGGTGAGGATGTGCCCTTGTCACTGGCAGAGGCTCAAGGGGCAGCTCCAGCTCTAGGCTGGAGCATCCTGCAGCCCTACATGAGCCAGGGGTGCCAGGGGCCAGGGACACAGTCCCTGCCCTGAGTCACGAGCCGGTGTCTGCTCTGCTGGGATCCGTCTCCAGGTAATTTAACCCCACAGTCAACAATGCAGCACAGAGCGGGGTGGCAGTAAATCAGTAACTGTTTGCCTTTGCCTGCAGCTCCCTCCCCGCCGCGGGTGTTTATGCAGTAACAGGAGCTGGTGCGGATGGCCCGGCCGCCTGCCCAGTGGCTGCTCCGCGCTTCACCACCGTTGGCAGCGAGATCCGACACGTGGGGACAGGGGACAGGCCTGGGGCAGCTGGGAGAGCAGCAGGGCAGTGGCAGGGAGAGAGGCAGGGCAGACCTCGTCCATGCTCCCTCCAGACTGGGGTGCTCAGTAGCTGGGTGCCAGGGAGCTACCGGAGAGGCTGCCAGGACCTGGCCACGCTTGGGCTGACTGGGATGATCCTACTCTGCCCATGTGTCCGGGCCCTGCTGGGGACAGTGCTTTGGGCAACCAAGCTGTGCTGGTGTTTCTAGCCCAGGGCCAACACTGGGACTCTCTGAATAAAGGTGGTCCTGTTGCAGCCCAGAGGCCACCATGCCAGGGCTGGGGCACGCTGTTTCAATGGCCGGGGTGGGATGGGGGTGGTAATGTGGCTGCTGCAGGTGTGAGCGTTGGCTGGGCGGTGTGAGCACTTCCCTCCAGGATGGACGTGAGGGATCTATGCTTTCCCTGCCTGTCTGTACAAGGCGAGAGCCCACCTGGACCCAGCGGTGGCATCCCTGGAACCGCAGTGCTGCTGCTAGTCCAACGCTGCCCACCCCAGTGGTGCTGTCCCCACTGCCACGGCAGGGGCTGCCCCAATGTCCCACCATGACTGAGCTGTTCCTCCTGTGCCAGCATTTGCCCTTGAGAGTTATTGCCCTGGTCTGACCCTGTAATTGCTCTGCCCCGACCCTGTAATTGCTCTGCCCCAGCGTGTGGGATGACCTTGGTGCCAACAGCGAGCAGCCGGAGCTGGGAGGCTGCGAGAGTGAATGCCAGCAGCTGGGCTGCACCGGAGCAGCTGGATGGGACCAGACAGGAGCCCAGAAACAGGCTCATGGCAGGAGACAAAGGGGAAACTATGGAGGAAGGCGAGAGCTGTGGGGAGCAGCGTGGGTGTTGGTGGGTTTGCCCAAGGTTGTGCCTTGGCCCTGGCATGCCCGGCTGGCTGCCAAGTGGCTGATCCACTGGCCCTGCTGCCAGCACGTTCTGTCCCTCTCCAGCTGCTCTGGCCAGTGGCTAAGTCAGGCTCCAGCCCATGCAGTCGGCACTGCTTTCCAGGGGACAGAAATGCTTTGGCTCCCGTCTACAATGTGTGGCATTTGGGATGCTGCCGTCCCCACCCTCGCTCTGCCAGGTCCTTCCTTGACAGAGGCTGAGGATGGCCGTGGGGAGCGCAGGGGTCTGCCGGCGCAGCTGGGGGCAGCCATCCCTGTGCCAAAGCACATCCCGGGGGAGGATCCTGATTGGGAGCAGCAGCCCCAATCCCAATCCCCAGGCCTCTTCCCTGCAGCATCCCTGGGTGGCAGTGCCTGCCGCTGCTGAGCCCCGTCATGCTGGATGCACCCAAGCCCTGTGGGTGACCGCAGCTCCTTCATGGCAGCAGGGAAGGTGCTGGAGTCACGTCTCCCTGCCTGCCGTGGGAGGGCGGTCAATGATTAAAAGGAGAGTGTTGCTGGGCCAGGCAATGTGCCCCCGCAGCCGGTATGGAGCAGGGAAAGCAGGGGACAGTGATAGAGAAGGACACCTCTTTCTCTGGTAGACCTCGGGCCCCAGCAGTCATCAGCTCAGGGTCCCCATGCTGTGTGCGTGGGCTGGCAGCTGAAGGCCGTTGCCCACAGGCAGGGCTCCCACCACGTTGCCACGTCCTGCTGCTGCCACCAAGCCCTCCCTGCCTGCCCATGCTGCCCGCACAGCGCAGACCTCGGTGGCCCCTCCGTGCTGCAGACCCGGAGCCTCACGACTCAACGGCAATGTGTGTCCTGGGCCACCCCAGCCCATCATGGGGTACCCTGGGACCAAGGATGTGTCTGGCTTTGTGCCGGTGTGATTGGTCTCACCTGCTCGTCCCATGCAGGACCCCCCAGCGCAAGCCAGCCCCGCAGCGTCCCAAAAGCCGGTGGGATGCAGCCGCCCCATGCCCCTCAAGCACTCACCTGTACCCCTGGCAGCCGCAATGGCTGGCTGTAGCTGGGCACACAGGGCGAGGATGCCCACGAGCAAAATGCCAGCGGTCTTCATGGTGCTCCCCATGGGTGCCGGATGGCCAGCACGGGTCGGCGGGGGTTTATATCCACGTGGGACTGGGGAGGGGCCACTGCACACATAACCTTCGGGTACCGAAACTCTTGTTGCGTTTCACAGTTGTGCCCGAGGCAGTGACAGCCCCACGACGTGTTGTTGCCTGAGAAATCATTTACCACGGCCCCATTCCAGCCCCAGCAGCCAGGCTACAGCTAGGGTGGGGACGTCAGCACCCAACAGCACCCTCCCCGGGGGAAAGGGAGATGTGAGCCACGGGCCAGGGCCACCCCAGTGGCCATGGGGAGCCCAGAGGAACGGGTTGGAGCTCTCTGGCTTGGAAAGAGAAGGACAAAGGGAAGGCTTGTACTTCCAGAGTGGCTAAAGGGGTGCCGATAGGACTTTCTTCCTGTGGCTGCAGGTGCCGGGGGAGACCCACAGGCGAGGGGCAGAGGGTGGGCAGTCTCCCCACTGAGCTGTGGGACTCAATACTGCAGATGTCAAGCACTGCCCAGGTGTGACAAGTGATTAGACAACTTTACAGGACAGGAACCCAGGGAGGAATGAGCAGGTGGATGCTCCCCTGGGGTGGTGGCCATCTTGGCGGGGTGGCACAGGAGCATTCTGGGACGGAGCAGCTGGGGGGTTCTGTCTACAGCCATGCCCATTCTGGAGACCCGGCGCCTGCCTGCCCTGGTGCCCACATCCTGCTGCATCAGCCCGCAGAGCCGTGGGTGACAGCTGGCTGGGTCCCCACGCCTAAGCATGGCCTCAGGGGGAGCAGAGCGTGGGAAGCCTGTGCGACGTGCCAGGCTGGGCGCACCCGCTGCCCCACGCCATGCACCGAGCACCATTCCTCTGCGGGGACAGACAGGTGGCTGGTTCTGTCACATCAGCTGGCTGCAGACGCATCCCAGCAGACGGGTGCCCCAGCGGGGTCAGCACCGGGGCTGCCTTTCACCCCGCCATGCACCCCGGCGAGAGGCAGCTCTAGATGGGGTGGGGAAGCCCAAGGTTAACATTGCGGGGAGGTTGCAGAGCGCTCAGCGCAGCCAAGCGTGCGAAGGGTGACGGTGCCGAGGGTGAGGTGTGCTCTGTGCCCGTGGGAACCCCGCGGCACTGCTGCTGCCGCGCCCCAAGACTCTGCCGAGAGAGGCCTTTGCTCCCTGCTCACCATCCCACATGTTGCAGGGGCATGGCTGGGGGCTGCATCCCTGCCGGGGGTGCACTGTGGTACCTCTCGCTGCTGAATTGCAGCCATGCTGGTACAGCCGCCAAATGGCAAAGGGCACAGGCAGGTGCTGCCAACAGGTTGAGCAGAAGCAGCCTGGGGGGGCTGGCAGGGCTGTAGCAAGGCAAGTGAAGCAGCCCATGGCCATGGTGGGCAGAGAGGGGCAGGATCTAGGTTTTTGAGGGGCTGGTCCTCCACCAGAGCTGGAGATTTGGAGAACAGCCTCCGCCAGTGTCCTGGTGTGCGGGGGAGGTGGCTCCCTGCCTGGGGGTTTGTCACAAGGCCAGCCCAGCTGGAAACAGGCGTCTTTGTGCTGAGGCTGACGTGACCTCTGCGGTCTCATATGGGGTTTTACAGCTCGATGATCATATTTCCCAGCTTGGAAATTCCTGTTTGCGTCATCTTGGCTCCAAGTGGCCAAATGCACTTGTTGCTACAGAAACTTTGGGTGTGAAATAAAGGGAACCTTTAGCAAGAAAGGTGCCTGTGAGAGCAGCCCTGTCCCCAGTTTATGTGCATAGGGTCCTTCTGAGTGACATTTTTGCCTCGACGTGGCATGTGCCGCAATGCCGTGGTGGTGATGCCTGGAGTCACCAGCCTTTGGCTGGCGCTGGCAGCTCCTCACTCTGGGGCCTTCGGCCTCAAGCCCTTCCTCCCCCAGCTGCCACACGCCCGTTGCACGTTACTGCGCGTAGCTGCGTGCTGTTAATGACGGCGTGTTCAAGTCCTGCGAGCACACGGCGGTGTGAAGCCTGGTGTGTCTTCCTGAAACTGTGCCCCGGCCGTGGGGAACAGCCCCCCAGCCGGTGCAGACCCCTTTCTGCCTGCGGCCCCCTCCCTTCCTGCAGCCCCCACCTGCCTGCAGCACCCTCCCTGCTGTGCCGTGCTGGTGCCGGGGCTGGGGCTGCGCAGCTCCCACCTTGTGCCCCCGCCTGCCCTGTCTCGCAGCTGCGTGGGCTCCGTGGGCTGCGGGGGCTGACCGCGGCGCAGCATCCCGGCCGGCGGCCGGCAGAGGAGGCTGTTGCTCCGTCAGAGCGGGCCGGGCCGGGTCGGGGAGCGGAGCCGGGCTCCGCCGGGCTCGGGGAGCCCCGTCCCCGGAGGCGGGGACGAGCGCGGGGGCTGCCCCAGCCCGTGCCGGGCCCGGGGCCCCCGGGCTGTACTTAAGGGGCCGCGGGCGGCGAGGGGGTAGCGCCATGAAGCCGGGGCTGTTCCTGCCGCTGCTGCTGCTGCTGGCCCCCTTGGGCCCCCCCGGCTTCTGCCGGGCGTCCTCGGGGCACCGCCTGCCAGGTGAGCCCCGGCCCGGGGGTACCTTTGAGCTCGGCCCCGCTCCCCGCCACCGACCCTGTGTCCCCGGTGTCCCCTCGCCCCTCTGGTGGGTGATGTCACGGCCTCCGAGCTGGGGTATCCCGCCGAGACACGCCGCGGTCTCGCTGCTGCAGGGCCCGCACCCGAGCGGCAGGGCTGGACCCCCCCGGGGGGCTGGGGAGGTGTGTCCCCCATCCCGCCAGCACCGCCGGCAGCTCCCGAGGCGCCGGGCGGCCCCGCGGGCTCTGGAAGTGGCGGGTCCCCGCTGCCGGGGCAGGGCAGGTCCCGGCCGTGCCACCCCCGACGAGGGGGGCCCTGCCCAGGCTCGGGGGGGGTCTCTGCCCGCTCACCGTAACCCCCTGCCCGCCCTCCCAGGGAAGCACGGCGAGTGTCCCCCGCCCAGCAGGTTCCCCACCAGGCCCTGCGACAACTTCTGCTCCACGGACGACGACTGCCCGGGCAGTGAGCGCTGCTGCAGCACCGGCTGCGGACGGGAGTGCCGGCTCCCCGCGGGAGGTGAGGGGGTCCCTTCGCCCCGCAGCAGCCCTGAACGAGCCCGTGCTCTGCCCTCCAAGGCACCTCGGGGAGCGGGTCCTGTAGCCCCGCCAGTCCCCACACGCCGTCCTGGCATGTGGACAAGTTGCCCTGGGTCTGGGGTCTTTCAAGCAGAGACGTTGCCTGGGGGGATGCATCACCCACAAGGGCCAGTGTGGGTGGCTCCTGCACCCACCCCCTGCTCTCAGCCCTCTGGTGTAGGGGGACAGGGGTGCCTGTTGTTCCCTGCCTACAGGACCTGGGGTGGGCGCCCTGGCGGTGGGCCGCGCGGTGGGAGCAGGCAGGGGCTGGTGGGGCTCTGACCCTGCTGGCCGCCCCCAGCCAAGAGGGGCTTCTGCCCACGGCTGGACCCTGGCATGATGACCATCTGCCTGGTGGAGTGTGGCGGAGACAGCAGCTGCCAAGGCAACAAGAAGTGCTGCCACATGGGCTGTCACATCCACTGCACGTCGCCGGTGCCAGGTAAGAGCAACCGGGGGACTCGGTGGGAGGGGGGCCATGGCCAGCACAGACTCTGCCTGTGAGCCGGTGTCCTTTCCCACCCACAGCCAAACCGGGTGTCTGCCCCAAGAGAAGGGTGCTGCACACCTTCGCCCCCTGCACCAGCTCCTGCCACGATGACACCGACTGTCCCCGCCGCGAGAAGTGCTGCTTCACCGGCTGTGGCCGCGGCTGCCTGCCTCCAGACAGAGGCGCCACGGCCCTGCTCCTGCCCGCTGGCTGGGGCCACCAGCTAGGTACTGCTGCCTCTAACGGTCCAGTGTCCTCTGGTAACATCTGTCACCTCCCGCCCGTGCCTGGCCCGTGCAGGGGATTCTTCCTTCACTATGCCTACAACCCTGCCACGGGGACCTGCCAGCTGTTCATCTACAGCGGCTGCGGGGGCAATGCCAACAACTTCAAGACGGTGAAGGAGTGCCAGCAGGTCTGCCAGCAACTGGGTGAGAGGACTGAGCTGGACTGGGCAAGACTGGGCTGCCTCTGCGTGGGCAGAGGTGGGGGCGGGCAGGGGATGGGAGCGCAAAGCTGCATTGCCTGAAAATGGGCAGCTGGTCCCCTTGGAGCGAGGGCAGCCTCCCTGCAGCAGGGAGAGCAGCAGCATCCCACGCCTGAGCCTCAGCGTGTGGCACGGGGGCCTGGGGGCATTTATGCTGGGTGATTTCAACAGCTCGCAGCTCTGTCCTGGGAGCTGGTGGTGTCTTTGGTCAGAACCAGGCAACAGTGTTAGTAACTGTAATTTTGCAGCCCGATTACCAAAGCAGGAATCCTGACCACCGAGGCACTCCGCCTGCATGGGCAGGGGGAAGAGCCTGCTCTTGCCATTTCCCTTTCCACATCTCTGGTGAACGCAGTGGGCACAGGGTGTGCATTTGGGAGAGCTGGCGGTTGGTGGAGCTGTGCTGACCTCCATGGGGGGACGGGGGGGGGCAGCACCGTGCAGCCATTCGCCTGGTTGTGACACTTGTTTCCAAGCAGAGCCGCAGGCAGTTGGGGCCGTTGGTGGTTGAGCAGCCGCCGCTTCCCTGGCGTGGCAGTTGTATCTCCATGCAACTCCGGAACCACGATTGCTGCTCCCGGCTGTGCCACGTCCTGGGGGTGTGGGCCAGGGGGAGCAGCCAGTGCCTGGGGCTGGGGGCAGATGCTGGCAGAGGGTGAAGGCACCAGGGGAGGGTGCAGCAGCCGGTCTGGGGCCAGCTCTGCTCCCCAGTGCCAGCACCCTGCTGCCTCCCCCAGCCCTGCCCGCACCCCCCTCCTCACTGTCCCCTTTTGTCCCCCAGGGAGAGCCAAGGAGTGACGCCCAAGGAGAAGGCAGCAGTGGGGCATGGGCCCCTCTGTGGGGCTGGCAGTCCGGGGGCCGGTGTCTGCGGTGGTGCTGGCTGCCGCGCTCTGCCCCACGCAATAAAGCTGCCAGGATGCCTGGCTTGCAGCAGCCCAGTCTCCATCACCTCGCCTGACCCGCGTCTGCAGGGTGCCAGCAGCTCCACGTGCTGCCCCGCGCCTTCCCGCTTCCCAGTGCATCCACGTGCGCTGCAGCTGTGACCCCCGACCCTGGCTGAGCCCAGGGACCCCGTACCTGGCACACAGGGTGTGGGCTTGCTTGTGGTGGTGAGTGGCTCCAACTGGCCCCTGCCTTCTGGTTCTCAGCCTGGCCCCTCGCAGCAGGCAGCCAGTGCGGGGTCCCTGGTATGGCTGCACTGAGCCAGGCAGCACTGACCCCGGTGTGAAATGTTCCTCCTGGACATGTCCCATTCCGTGGTCCGTGGGGACCCTGTGGGGACAGCCCCATGGTACTGCCCTGGCCAAGCAAACACAGCTACTTGCTCCCAGGTCGATCCCAGGGGAGAGCACAGCTGGGGGATGAGGATGACGCTGCTGTGCCAGGGGTGGGACAGGCCTGCAAGCCAGGGACCTGCAGGTCTTCCCCAGAAACGCCTCCTGTCAGCACTCATACCGTCTTATTAATTTGCTAATTAATGAGAGCCCAGAGAGGGAAGCGGGCTGTGGATGAGTGCGCTGCCTGCAGATGCTGGAGACATTCCCAGGGCACAGAGTGCCCTGGTTTGCTCCGGGATAGCAGCACCTTCATAGCTGTCCCGCAGTGGGGACCCTCAGGCTGGGCTCGGGGGGTGACAGAGTGTGGGGGGGTGCACCTCTGACCCCTCTGTGTCAGGTGCGGCAGCGACCAGATGCAGGCGTGATGAATCACAGTGTGACCGCAGGAGAGCCTGTGCTCCGGGCATCGTGCCGGGCATCACTAGGGAGCTGGTGCCGAACTGGTGGGGGATGCCCACCCACGCTGGCAGCATCTCGGTGCTCCCAGCCCCCCGGGGACAGGTCTGGAGAGCTGGGGCTGGGGAGCAGGAGTTGCCTCAGAGGTGGCATTTGCTTGGGGGGAACGGCAGGCGGATGGTGCCGTGGGTGCTCCCTTCCCACACGCCGCTGGCGGTGGCCACTGGCGAGCTCTGCAGGCAGAGACAGCAAGGAACTTGAAACAGAAAAGATGAAAACCTCCTGCAAGTGTTGATTTATTATTCAGCTCCCGCCCCACCCGCTCCCGCGTGACCCTGAGCCAGCACTGTGGCTGCTGCTGAGATGAAATTCCCCGCGTGGGGCAGGCAGGGGGGGTGGCCCCCCGTCCCCAGCACCCCAACCCCGGAGCCAGTGGGGGCTGCGATCACTGCACGGGGAGCTCAGGGAAGGGCTGCGGTGTGTGGCCCCAGGGCCGTCCCTCGGCTGGGGGCAAGGAGGGTGGCCGTCCCAGGCAGGGTGCTGCCCACTCCAGCCCCCCGTCCCCCACGATCCACCTCTTGGGATTTAACAGCACTGGCTGCCTGCATGCGGTGCAGAGGCTGTTGCTCCATAGCGGCTCTAATAGCTCCTATCCATAACTGCCGGCCGCGGCGAGACCGAGATGGCAGTGCGGGGGGGCTGGGGCAGGATGGCGCTGGCTGCCTGCGGGCAGGCAGCAGCCCCGGCCCTGTGGCGCAGCCCGGACGGCGGCATGGCCACGCATGGCGCGCCGGCTGGCGGCACGGGGAAGGCGGCCTCCCAAAATGGGGTTTTTATTACAGCCATACATCACCGTGGCGGCCTGATGCGGGCAGACGGCGGTGATTTTTCTTCGTGGTTTACAGACAAATGAGGGGAAGGAAAATTGATGTGAACTTTGCTATAGCGAGAGGTCGGGCGCGGGCAGGGGGCTGGTTGCGGATGAGACGGGTCTGCTGGGGCCGTCTGCCCCTGGGCATCTCCCAGCCCGCTTCTCTGGGCTGGGTGGATGGGAGCACCGGCAGAGGCAGGACTGGGAGGATTGCGTCCAGACCGTGCTGCTCCTCCAGGGGGCTGGAGGAGGACCAGGGTCCAGCATCCCCAGCCTCACGTCACTCACAGCATGGTCCCGAGCAGGCGGCTGCACCCATCCCTCGTCGGAGCGATGCTCGGCTGTTCTGGGAGGGGACACACCCCACATAAGCAGGGCTATTAATTCCCGCGGATATTCATTAGTGCTGCAAATGTGGTTTGGATGTGCAGTGTCAGGTGGGCTGCTGTGAATGGCTTCTGGCGAGATCTCAACTGCTTTCAACACAATCAAAGTTGCCTCCAAACACCACAGTCCTGCCCAGTATAAGATAACAGTTAATACTCTTAAATAGCGACTGTCAACTTCTCCATAAGGCACATAAATATTAATATGATTCTAATTAGTTCCTTTAAATACATTGCCTAAATTAAGCATTTCCTGCTCTCACTCCTTAAGCAGATCATGAGCTCTCCCTGCCTGCCCCATGGCCAGTCCCTGCCTGCCAGGGGACGGGACCCACGGCAGCCCGGGGCAATGTCGATGTGAGGGCTGGCGGTGCTCCCGCTTTGGGAGTTTCAAGCTTTGGGATGGGGAAAGGTTTTGGGGCTGGAGCAGGGTCATTCCTGTGGCTCCTTCTGCAGCACAGTGCGGCTGGGACATTTTCAGGGTGAACCCTGGGGCTTGGACAACGAAAGTCCTGGTGGGCTCCGGCACCGTCTCTCATCCCATGCCCCAATGAGGGTGGCTGGCGCTGCCAACAGGATCTTGTTAAGTGACTGCAAAGGCATGGTTTGAAAGCTCCTGATAAAATATCTCCTAAGGACTCCACAGTCACAGATATAAAATTAACCAACCATTAGATTCAAGAGAGGAAAGGAAGCCGAGGCTTCACTGAACAAGCAGAAAGTGCCCTGTGACCTTAATCAGGAGTAATATTGTTAATACATTTTTCCCCAGGTGCACCCAGATTTGCATTCCTGGCAATTTCCACAATAATGAGGTGAGCTGGCCATGCCTCACCCCGGCAGCAATCACCTCCAAATCGACGGCACCGTGCCGGTGAGCTCATCTGAAAGCTCATTTGCTCCAGCTGCAGCGGTGCCGCGTGTCCCCGGCGCTGCTCTGCCCCGGCCACCCCGTCACGCCTGCAGCCCCGACACCACGGGGCGAGAAGGGCTGGGAGCCTCATGGGCTGCGTGGCTACGGGAAGCGCGAGCCGTGTGGCCAAGCGAGCCCAGTGCCACCTCCATGGAGCCTGGCTGGGTGCTCCTGCTCCATGCCAGCCTCCTCCAGCCTTCATCCCCAGCTCTGAGTCCTCCTCCTGGGAGGTGGCAGTGTTGGCTGTCCTGCTCAAACCATCCCTGGAGGAGAGAGGATCCCTTCCACAGTGCCTGTGTGGGCACATGGTGGGGTCAGCGTGGGCGCGGGTGAGTGTGACCGTGGGGGCGGGCACGGGACGAGTGAGCGCAGGGTGAGAGCGCAGGCTGCGGGTCTGAGTCTGGGGGGTGGAAGTGGCACACGTCCTCCCTGCTCTCTGGCATTGGCGGCCACTGGAAAAGAGCAAACAACCACACTCATTTGCTTGAGGAGAAATTAATACGGTGTGAAGCCTGTAGTGGGTGATTTAAGAAGTGAATTTAAAATCTCAATGCAAATAGATTTTTTTATAAGGTCAGAAGAAAGATTAAATGCTACAGACAAGCACAGCACTTGCCATTTCCAGCGCCGCTTTTACCATAAATATTTTGGGCTGGTGCCGTGTTGTCCCCGCGCTGCCCACATTGGGTCAGAACCCACTGGCCCTGCTCAGGGATGCCCCGGCGAGGGCACAAGCCGCGGTGCCAGCCTGGCGAGCTGTGAGTCCGCTGCTGGCTTCCCCTCCTGCCGCCCGGCAGGGACCAGGATTGATGGCAAGAGATTTGAAAGGCTCCAAATGTGGAGGTTATATCGCTGAGCCACCCCCATCCATCACGAGACGTTCATTATTAAGTAACACCCTGCACGCCGGGCTGATTTCACACCTTATCTGAACCCAGCAGCTGTGCCCTAAATCCTGAGCGCCGCGACTGTCTGGAGGAATTCGGCTGCCTGTGCTTAAAATTAGTGTTAGCATCTATCATTTCCCCACACCAAATGGCTTTTGTGTCGGCACTTGGCAGCGCTCATCTGTCACCGGGGCTCTGGGCTGCCCAGCTCCGTACCCTCTCCGTCACTGTCACAGGACCCCTCGTTGGCAAAATGTCACCCAAAGGACAAGTGCAACAGCTTGGCCTCTCCCTCCTGTCCAGGATAGTGGCACTGCTGGCAGTGAGGATGTCCTCCATCCCCTCGGGCATGGTTGGCACCAGTGGGGTTCCCGGTGGGGCCATCCCCGTCCCTCCAACCCCACCACAGTTGGGCACATGGCATAGGGACAACCTCCAAACCACCCCCCTGGGCACAGTGGCCTCTCCCTTCCCCTGGCACAGCGGCTCGCCACCTCCTGCGGTGCTAGCCACAGGCACGTGGCTGGGCTCCTCCTGGCCACTGCTGCCGGCAGCTGTCCCTGGCGAGGAGCTCCTGCCAGGCAGGTGATGCTGGAGCTGTCGGCGTGATGAAAAGCCTCCCGCGGCAATGCAGATAACATACAAGCACAGGTCAGGCGAGGCCCGTGTAGCCCATCCATCAGGCGCAGCAGCTACAGGCGCTCCCCATGCCACCATCTGATGCACGTTATCTGGCACAAATGTGTTTCTTCCCCCAAGGTTAAACGGATGAGTGAGGTTCAGGCACTGACAGCTCTGCCTGCCCCGCGGAAGCGATAAACAAGCTGGAAGAACCGGAGGGGGAAAAAAAAAAAAGGTTTGTTTTCTGTCAAATGCTCCTTTTCATGGTGCTGGCACGAGGATGGTGGCAGCATGGAGATGGGTGCAAGGATGGGGATCTGCTCCAGGCACGGGGCAGTTGGCAACGGGCACTGTCACTGCCATGTTGGGTGCCACCATGCCACTGGTGGGGACAGATGGGGGAGAACAAGGGCTCGGTGAAATGCTGGAGCACCAAGTGGCCCTGGTGGCAGGTGCTTGGTTCAGTCC
This sequence comes from Rynchops niger, assembly GCA_013400035.1. Taxonomy (NCBI): domain Eukaryota; kingdom Metazoa; phylum Chordata; class Aves; order Charadriiformes; family Laridae; genus Rynchops; species Rynchops niger. The sequence continues at coordinate 7,198 of VXBH01001611.1, read as the reverse complement.
TGCCAAGGCGTGCTGGGGGCAGCGGGTATCGGGTGGGACATCAGGGAGCCAGCACGTCCCCTGTCACAGCTCCCATGGGTGGCCCCAGGCATGGTGCTGTGGGCTGGGTGCTGGAGGCGGGCAGGAGGCTGGTGGTGCCCTCTGTGTCTCCAAGTCTGTCCCAGCTTGCGATGCCCAGGGCCTGATCCCGCCTGGGAATGCCTACCCGCTTCGGGTGCTGCCCGCAGCAAGGGCTGAGCCGCGGTGCCCCAGGGTACGTGCCCAGGTGAGGGTCCGCCTCCCCACATGCTGTCCCCGCCGGGCTGCCGCTGCCCTCGCTCAATGTCACACTTGGAGCCTGTCAACTTGAAAAAAGGTTTGCAGCCGATAAGCGATCGGGCTGTCAGCTGCGGAGTGCCGCTCGCTCGTGATTTACTGCAACGTCGCTAACGGAGCACAGATTTTTCTTAATCTAAATTGAAAACTACTCAAGTAGAAAAATAATTTCATTGCTTCATCTTGAAGGGGCGGGGGGAGAGGAAGGGGAAGAGCTGTGCCAGGGCAGGCAGGTCCGGGGCTGCCCTTGCCCCCCTTGCCCCCTTGTGGCTCTGTGCCCTGGCTGGGCTGCCAGCCCCTGTCGCCTTGGGCAGCTCCTACGCTGGCGACAAGTCACAATTTCTCCTGCACCCGCGGCCCCATGGACATGCTGACTTGGTAGGTCCATGGAGGCTCCTGGGTGCTTGCTCCCAAGTCAGCCCTACATTTGAGAAGGGACCGTGCCAGCCAACCTGGCGGTTTGGGGCGTTGTGTGTGGCAGTGCCACGGGGACGCCGGAGCAGCCACTGCCCTCACCACACGGCGCAGGAGACACTGGCAGAGCCGGCGCGGGGTTCCTGGAGCACGGCTGTGCTGGGGTGGGGGTCCCATAGCACGGCTGTGCTGGCTGGGGGTGGGTTCATCTTATGCAGGAGCAGGATCCGGCCTTTCTCCATTAGCCAGGAGCTGGGATGGGCATGGGGAGGGGGCACCCAGCAGTGCTCAGCTCCGGGGTGGTGGGCACAGCCTGGGCCCGGTCTCACTCGCTGCCAGCAGGGCTGTGCCGCAGGCCCCCAGTGCCGGTGGACGCTGGTGCAGGCGGGGATGCAGTGCCTGGTGGAGACATCGGCAATTTGGAGGATGAGCGAATTCTGGGAGCATTTGCTGAGCTGGATAATAACGTGCCCACTGAGCTGCATCCCAAGCACGCTGCCAAATTAAAGAAATTTTTTTCCCCTTTAATTTAAAAGTCACCGTTGGGAAATCTCTGTCGGCCTCAGCAGTGATTTCCCCCCAGGCTGCCTTCCTGGAGAAATCTTTAATTTTGATTGTCACACTTTGTGGAGTTTAACTCGGGGAAGGAGAGCCATAAATAAGGTGCCGCTCTGGCACTGAGGCTCCAGCTGTGCCAGGACAGCGAGTGGCACTGGCACAGGCAGGAAGGAGGGAGCAGCCTGACCACGGCCACCCCACTAGGACTCACAGGCACCCATCACCCTTTCCCCTTACACCTCTCGCCCTGCCCACCCTCCCCTCCGCACACCCCAGCCCCTCCCAGCCTGATTTCACAGGTCAGCTCCCTTTAATTAGCCAGGTCCCATCCACCTGCCGAACGAATGGGCAGGTTCATGAAAATCTCATTAACCTCAATGCCACAGCTGGCTTCTCCCGCTGGCACCCACATCGCCCGGCCCCCATGGGGCTGGACGGCTCTGCCCTGGCACCCTGGGACCCAGCACCCCGGGACTGTGGCCAGGAGCCGCAGCGGGCTGGGAAGGTGGTGCCGCACCTGGGAAGGTGGCACCAGAGAGAGAGGACAAAGGCTCCAAGTTTTGCTCCACGCTCTGCTCTGTCACCGGGGAGCCCGGTCCACGCACCCCCAGCCACGGGGCTGTGCCGTGGGGCTGGAGCGGGTGTCATGGCCAGCCTGGGGCCACCCCGGCGTCTCCGCTGCCTCCAGCTTGGTGGGACCAGCGTGTGACCCTGAAGCTGGGCCTTTCCTCTCCCTCCTGGGACCTTGGGAAGGAATCACCTGGCAGGTCCATTAGCAATTAAGAAAAAGGGGAAGAAATGCAGGTGCCTCCCTTTTGGTGCAGAGCTGGTGCTAGCTCCAGAAAGGTTACAGCCCCTTTGCATTTTACCCTTCAGTAATTTCAACACTTACAGGTGCAATTAAGAGGCAAGCCTGGCGTTATGAAGCTATCACCGTGGAGAGACCTGAATGCTAACAAACTCTCATGCGTGTTCCCATCCTGGGCCGTCCAATCTAGCCATGATAACACCGCAGTAATGCCGGTGGATTTCCACCAGCCGCAGTAATGGGCCTTGACTACATTAAATGCACATTTTTTAAACTTGTCTGATAGCCCAGCTCTCCCCAAGGCATTCAGGGTTTGGCGCTCGCTGCGGGCAGGGCATAGACGGCCGCGGAGGGGAGCGGGCAGCCGACCTCCTTCTCCCGCTTTGGTGGGACGCCGGGCTCGGAGAACAGCCGTCTTCCCCTTTAAGCTTCATCCCAGTTTAATTGGATAGTTTTGAGCCCTGGCTCATGATTTCTGCAGCAATTTGGTCTGAGATTTCTTTCTTTCCCTCCATTATCCACTCTGATTAACTCAGCTGCACCTGTCAGCTTTTATTCGGTGGCGCGGGGAGCGCCTGCAAGAACCTGTTAAAATGCATGAGTTTTATCGCAGCCACTCTTTTCTGGCCAGCGATGCTGAACTGGGAGGGAAGGGGCTGCAGGGAGCGGGGCTGCGGCGGGGGGAGCCGTGGGCTGCGGGGGCCACTGAGGCCGGGCTGCTGGTGCCATGGTGGTGGCCGGCTGGGAGCTGGCCCGGGGCTGGTGGCCGTGGGGAGCCCCGGGCCCTGCCACCACCCTCTGCTGCCAGGGTGCTCCGTGGCTGCAGTTTTTCTGCTTTGCGAATGCTCATTTTACATTCCAGCTATAACTTGTTCCCTTTTTCTCATTTTAATAAAAACGAAAGCATCCGGAAACACTGCTGCACCCAAGAAAAAGCGAGATCTGACATAATTAAAAAGTGGCTTCAATCAGGCTGTTTTCCTAATGGTTTGTCATATCAGCCCACACTGCCCTGCACCCCCCCCCGTGCTCCCAACCCCCTGAGGCATCATTTACATTTCTTAATAACCCCTCATTAATATTCATGATGTGGGGAGGGTAATAATGGCTGAGTGCACACCACTAATTCAATTTCAGCGAGCCTCAGTGTGTTTAGTTAATCACCGGGGGACCTGGGTTACTCAGTACAATTATTTATTCGGAATTAGATCTCGAGGCATCTGGATTGAAACCTGAACTTGGAATAAAATGAAACTGGGATTCTCCTCCTTGCCCCCTCCTCCTGCCGCCATTCCCAGCTGTGGTGCAGAGCATCCTCCTGCGGCCCTGCCGCGCTGAGCACCTGGGGACGTGGAGTCAGGCTTCTGCTGGGGTCCTGGCTCTCCTGACCGAGCTGAGTCCCAGGGTTTGCTCCAGCCTGTCCAGAGCATCCAGCACCTTCCTGCAGCTCCCCGGGAGAGGCTGGTGCCGGTCCCACGCAGAGCCCACCACCCAGGCCGGCTGGCTCGTCCCCATCCTTTAATTTCCTTGAGGACTTTTTTTTTTAATACTTTGATTTTGCTCCTGGTTTTGCTTTTAAATTCAATATTTTGTCCCTGTGCTCCAACTCCCCTTATTGGATAAAAACCTCTCTGTTATTGAATCCTGCCCTGCAGCAGCTTGGTGAGAATTGGGTTTCCCGGGCAGCAATACGGCTGTTTCGGAACATGATGAGGCCGGCAGAGAATGGGGATGGGAGGGGGGAACGGGGGAAGCTGGCGGAGCTGGCGGCTGTTTCAGTGACAACTGGGCTGTGCTGTGCTCCGCGGTTCCCCACGCTGCCCCTGTCTTACCCAGCACCCCGAGGGCTCACAGCGCTGGGCAAAAACATCACAGCAAGAGGAAAGCCTTTGGGGGTTGCTTCTAGAGGCTGCTTGCAGCGAGAGAGGGGCTCTAAAGATGGTCTGGGGATCGGTGGCTTGGCAGATCTGTGGGGCTCCCACCCACCCTCCGCTGCCTTCAGCCTCTGCTCCTACCCGCCCTCCACTGCCGTCAGCCGCAGGTGCTGCCGCCGGCAGAGCCCTGCCACAGCCGGCACCCTGAGCATGTCCCCTGTCCTCCCCACACGGCAGAGGGGACGGGAGGTGCTAGCGCCCAGCATCTGGTTTGCATTCGTTCTTTTCAGTGCCGGTGTTTTCACAAGTAATTTGCCTTCACAGGCATGGGGTGGTGGGCTGTGCCTCTGCTGGATTTTCAGCCGTCGGGGTAAGAAATGGCACCTGCGCTTTTCTGCCTTTCCCACGAGGATATAGATTTCTGGCTATCAAGTTTTATTTAAGTCGGTTAATGCAGCAGCCACTTCTCAAATTCCCAAATTTGTTTTTCTGAATGTCCCCCCTGGCCTCACAGTCCTTCCAGGGAAGTGAATAAACCATTCTCTATCCCTTTGTCTAATGAGAAGCTTCAGGAGGGAGGTGCCGGCCCCGCTGCCTGTGTTCAGGTTGGGTCTCCTTTCCAATTCGAAGATTATTCCCTTTGCCCTGGGCACGTTTGCAGACTGTCAGCCAATGCTTGGTGTCCCAGGCCTGCTGTTGTGCTGCCTGACGCAGCCCCAGGCTTCACACAAATCAAAGGACCGATAAAAGAGTGTTTGCAGCTCTGGTGTGGCGGTTGTGCCGTATCTTGCCCTCCTGCCAGCACCGCACACCAGCTCCTGCCGCTGCGTCTCCCAGCTCCGCAACGGAGGGTCCCATGTACACCCGGAGCTGCTGGGGTTTGCGGCCATGCAGCCTGCGCCCCGTCCTGCGTGGGGTCCGCGAGGCTCCCTTCATTCTATGCATCAACTGCCTCGAGACATGGGTAAAATACAGGTCCAAAGTGCTATTATGGAGTGAAAGGAAAAACATGATTTTAGGGAGATAACATTGTTCAGTGGGAACACGGCAGGGGAAGGGAATGGGGAGGAGAAACCCCAGAGCAGGTGAAGATCGCCATGCCGGGTGTTTCTGTCTGTAGATGGAGGGTCGGTTCTTATCTCCTGCTGCACTCCATGTGCTTTACAACTGCTTGTTGTGTTTATTGCCATCACTGGTCAGGCGTCCCCTGTAGCTGTATCACGTCCACAAGTACGTGTCAATACTCCTTGAGTGACTGCAAACGTTCTGGTTTCACAGCTGGTGAATTATTTGAACACTCTATAAAGGAAAGCCAGATGATCCAATAATTATCTTCTATTTATCTCATCCTTAACATGCAGATTTGTTGAGTTAATTTTGTCATGACTGATCTCTCCTATATTTTATTGAAACAACAGGGGATGCGAGGGACTTCTTTGAAAACATTATATATATTTTTAATTTCGTGAGTGTTCTCAAACCAGACTCCTACTGAGATAACTGCATAATAGCTACAACCATTATGTTATGAAAAATTATTTTTGCTCAAAGCTGTTTTTTAAAGCATAGTTGAAATAAATTCAGTAAGATTTTGGCCAAGTCGACTCTCTTCTAATTATTCATATTTGTTAAGTTGAAAAATGCTTCTGTCTGTCTGTGGTTCTACATCTTGTTGAATTACAGAACTATTTGTCACGACCTCAGCAAACAGAAGGATCGGCACGTCCCCTCCTGCTGCATTCAGTGCTTAGTTATTGGCCTGTTTTCAAGGTGACAGCGGTTAATGACGCTGTATATAAATAGAAGTGTGTTGTCAATAAACGTTGGCAACAGCCTTCTGCATTTCCAAGCCTGACTCAGCCCTGGGAAGGCTTTGCAGAAGGTGACACAAAATGCGTCAAAAGAAACATCTGATTTTTGGTGCCTCCGCTTTGCAGCGGTGAGGGCCAGCTGCTGGGGGACTTTGCTGGGGCACCATGCTGCCACTGCTCTCCACTACTGGAGACAGTACAGTGTAGGGCAACAAAGACGATTGAGGGATTGGAGCATCTCCCTTGAGGAAAGGCAGAGAGAGCTGGGACTCTTTAGCCTGGAGAAGAGAAGGCTGGGGGGAAACCTCATTAACAACTACAACTATCTAAAGGGTGGGTTTAAGGAGGATGGAGCCAGACTCTTTTCAGTGGTTCCCAGTAACGGGACGAGGGGTAACAGGACGAGGGGTAACAGGCACAAGCTGGAACATAGGAAGTTCCGAACAAATGTGAGGAAAAACTTCTTTACGGTGAGGGTGACAGAGCACTCGAACAGGCTGCCCTTGGAGGGTGTGGAGTCCCCTTCTCTGGAGACTTTCAAGACCCACGTGAATGCAGTCCTGAGTGATGTGCTCTGGGCAATCCTGCTTTAGGAGGGGAGTTGGACTAGATGATCTCTAGAGGTCCTTTCCAGCTCTGAAAAATTCTGTGATTCCGTGAAATGTCAGGTGACAGGACCCCCGTCCTGACCCATCTCGGCCACAGAGCCGCAGAACAGGACCCAAGGTGTCTGCTTCACCCATGTCACCGGGCTCCAGGGTTCGGCCGCCCCGTGGGGCAGCAGCTCATGTCTCCCAGGGGCCCCTGTCACCCGGGAGGGGACTGGGGACTGGCCCTCTCCCTGTTGTGCAGCAAGCAGCACACTTGGCCGCTCTCCCTCGGGACCAGTCTGTCACGTTTAGCCCTGGCCTAGCGGCTCCCCTCACCAGGCCGCTGCAGAGGCCCAGCCTGCCCTGGGACAGGTGGGAGGCCTCGGGGTGGGCTGGGGCCGCGGGGGCCGGGCCAGGGGGGCAGAGCAGGGTCCATCCTGAACCCCTCAACCCGAGGGGCTGTGGGGTAGCCCCCGGGGCCAGCACGGCCCGTGGCACGCGGCTGTCGCCTGCCCCACGCCGCGCCGAGGCTGCTTGACCCCCCCGTCTCTTGCCCATTCCGGGGGTGCTTTGCGACAGTGTGGCGCCCCCCACCTCGCGCTTTGCGGCACCACCCCTCCCGCCTCGCTTTCCGGCAGAGCGGCGCCCTCCCGGCTCGCCTGCGCTCCCTGCCTTACGGCACAGTGTCGCGCCGCCCCGGTCGTTGGCGACAGTTTCCCGGTGGCGAGGCCCCGTCGGTGCCATGGACGTGGGGGAGCTGCTCAGCTATCAGGTGAGCGGCCCCGCGGCGGCTGCCGGGGCGTTGAGGGGAGGGCGCCGAGCGGGGCC
>VXBH01001609.1:368823-401122 GCA_013400035.1 Rynchops niger | reverse complement strand
CACGAAGATTCTATGATTCTGTGTCCGTGATGTAAGCTGATTTTCTAGGACTCTAGTTATAACAGGAGTGACAAAGCACTTAAAATTAAATTCCTACTGTTGGATGTATATAGCCATTTTGACTTTTTCCTGCTGTCACTATACAAATGAACCTTGTGACACAAAATCCAGGAACCGTAAGGTATAGAATTAGTGCAAATTATTTTAATAAATAATCCATAAATCTAACAAACTAAATAAGGAGGAGGATATACATGAACAGAGAAGGTGAAATCATTCAAAAGCATTACACTGCTGTTTAGTTGAACATGTATTTTATTTGCTGTCTTCCTTTGTCCTGTCTTACACATGGCTTTTGAATAGATTATCACACAGGTCCTGTTTGACATTAAATAATTTACTAAAAGTAACAATGTAATTATAACTGCTCTTCTCAGGCAGATTCTGTGTGCACCAGTAAAAAGATCTATATTCCCGTAATACACCACCATTCACCTTTTTCACAGTGGAATTTTTCTGCTGATCTGTTGAAACAGGCATTAAATTCCTGGTATTTTAGGTCTTTCCGTGCAGGCAGTATAGCAGAATTTACGCTAATGGTCTCAGTGTATGTGTGGACTGTGAGAGCCTCCAACAGTGAAACTAAATCAAAAGTTTGAGCTCCAACTGACGGCAACGAGTAGAGCAGAGCAAGCTGCTGCCTACAGAAAGCTTCTTAGCAGCCTTCTCCAGAGTGCAGCAGAATCTGGGGCTCCTCATCTGGCCTTCTTAGGAGGGTTTCCTGCTGTTGCTGAAAGATAACTTCACAAACCTGACGTCTTCAGCCAAATGTGGTAGTCTCACTGCTATGTTTAAAGGAAGAGATACCAGCATGTTTTTACACAGCATATTTGCAGATTTCTCTGAGTTTTAAGTACATCCTTCTTGCAAGAGCCTGTTCTCCTAGCTCCAGACAAATATGTTGGAAACTGCCCGTTTTATAACTTTACTACATCTTAATTTTATAAGACATGCCTTTATTTTCACATTTAAAAGTCTTTGGTTTTATTATCTGCAGGGCTTAATGACTTTGCTTTATCTCCTTGTGGAAGATGTTTTCCTCCTCATTAATTACTACTGCTTCAACTACTGGCTCTTTGTGGGTCTGTCTATTGCAGGACTGATATATTTGAGATATACACAGCCACGTAGACCACGGCCTATTAAAGTAAGTAAGTAAGAGGGGACAAAAGCCCTAAAAGCTAGCCAATGCACGTGTTTATGTGATCCTTATTACCACAACCATAACATTACTAGTTATGTTATAGACTATTTATCAGCCATGGAAATCCTTTCAACATACACAATAAGAAATGAAGGCGCAAAAACCCATTTGAGTTTCCACAAGAAGATCTGTTCTGGTGCTTTTGCTGTGAAGTGACGTTTACCATGTCTTTTTCCTTTCATTCGACTTTTTAACTATCTTTATTTCAAAATAAATAAGGAATAAATAAATAAATGCCTGGAGTTCTCAGCCCCTCCTGGAACAACCCCTTTTTGTATTGTTCACAGCAGACCTCAGTAGAACTAGTGGTGGGGGCTCCGGAGTTTAACTCTCTGATCGAACTTACATGACTTAACAAACTCAGAAAAATCCCTCCAAAGCCCCAAAATGCCCCAAATTCTGCTCATGCATAAGATCAAAAGCTTAAATAATCAAACATATTTTCAGTTTTTTCCCCCACTGCATAGTGGTCAGAGACAGTAAAATGCAAATGTAATGACTCATTGCAGACGCACGTCTGTCTGTCAGTTAGGAGAGGGAGACTGCACAGAAACAAAGAGCGCCTAAAACCTGTTTCTAGTTTTAACCCAGTGATTGTCCAGGAAGCAGGGACGGAAACCCGCAGCTTCCCCCAGGCACAAAAAACCACGCGCTGGCTCCTCTCTCCCTGCGCTCTCCTGGCTCTGTGACCTGCCTTTCGGCTGTGCAGTGATGCAGTAAAAATTATAAGAAATCCAAATTAACACCCTATCTAAATATTTCTTCCTTGTCACTCACTCTTCCTAACCTCCCACACCAATTTTAGCAACATTTTTTTTCCCATTTAAGTGTAACATCGTGATTATAAGAAACATGATTCAAACGACGGAGTAAAATATGCAAAGCACCTACTGTTAGAAAACCTTCCATTCTTCCAGAGCAGAAAAAATTTTCCTGAAGCATGTTCACACTTCATTTACAAACTCTCCCCCAAAATATGTGGAAGATAAAGATTAAATCTTGCCTTATTGGCAGTTTTGCTATTGACTCTACTAAAGCAAGGATTACAGTCTGATTATAGACAATGGCCATTTAATTCCTGTCAGCATTTGCCAGTTTAGTGACCGTCACAAGTCCGCTTACACTTTTTCCTTTTCTGAAACATAGCTGTTGGTTTTCATCAACTTATATTTTTAACCTTTATAGGAAAAAGAAAAATTTGTACCAGAAAACTCTCAGGAGTTTCTGCTAGTATTCACATGTCAACTCCTGGACTCTCGGGAAGGCTCATTACTACAGACAGTGAAAAATACCTCAGTGATAAATAAATCCATAAAGAGGTTATTCAACTTTTCTTATTTGTGGTGTGATATTTGTTGAGTGCCCAGGCAAAATGGTTGAACATCAGTCTGTTAATTCTGTAGCATCAATACAGTAACTGGAAATCTAGCTGAGGTGGTTCCCAATCATACTTACAATTAAAAATTTGCAATTGAAGTTTGAGGGGATACTAGCCATTGCTGCTCAGTTTTAAAGTACTGCTTTCAAAGATTGATCTCTTACTAATGTGGAAAGGAACTGAGCTTGTGCAGGCCTGAAAACAAAATGGTCAGATATTCATGTGGGTGCCAGATAAGAGGTTCTCAGGAGCACACACAGAAGCTAGGAAATCGCACTGGCTGTAAGCAGTCAAAAGATTTAGTACACAGAAGTCATATGGTCAATAGTGATATTTTTATTATTGACTTCTCTAATTTCAATCTGCAAAGCCTGAAAATAAGATATTTACTGCATCTTTTAATGAATGTTGGAATATATTTTTTTTGTCTCCACAGCTTAATCTCTTCTTCCCTATAGTATACTGTTTATGTTCCCTTTTCCTGGTCATAGTTCCTCTCTACAGCGACACAATCAATTCCCTTATTGGTATCGGTATTGCCCTCTCGGGTATTCCTGCGTATTACCTGGGAGTCTACCTGCCAGTTGAAAAACGACCTAAATGTCTACAGTGGCTCTCTGGTAAGCAACATCATCTTGTCCTAGTCAGTGCACCAAAGTCTTGAGTGCTTGGTCTGAAGACAGAAAGAATAATTTTTCCTAGAGTCCTTTTTCCTTACAAAGTTTTACTGTGCTGTATACAGCATGTCTGAGATCATTTGCTTCATCGCGTGGTTCTGAAAACAAAACCTTGCATACTTGTACAAAACAGTCCAATACGTGTATATATATGGTCACCTAATATTTGTGGTGTTGAGCTGTTTCAAGACGTTGGCTCAACAAAAGCCATGTAGGATTGTGAAGACTAAATGCATGCAGTTTGATACCCTGGAAGGCAGAAATACCAGGACACCATTGCTCCACTTTGCGAGTAGAGTGGAACATCTCAGTCAAAGAAGTCCATGGCTTTTCATAAATTATGAAATAATGAATTATTGGCCTGAAGGGTAGTTTCCACTCCTCAAATTCAGGCAATCTTGAAAAGCAAAACTTTAATATCTTTATTCAGTTTGAACTCTGCTATCAATCTGACAATTCAATGAAAATGTTGATGAAAGTCTGCTTAAATGAGACTTTCTGTTTAATTATTGAGCTCCTTTTGCCTTTGGCTATTCATAACGTGCTTAATCCAATTGAATAAGGTGGTTTAAGATTATCCTAATATCTGTGTAGTGCTTTCAAATCCTCAAAATCCATATATTTGTCTAAGATATATTATAACTTTGTCTCACGCATTTTTGCTATATATTACAGTTACAACAACAAAATATGTTCAGATGATCTTCTACTGTGCTCTGTCGGATCTGGACATAGACATGGAACCTACAGCAGCTAAGAGTAAATAGAGTTGCCTTGGCATTGAGAGGTGTGCCTTGACATTTCCCATCCGGAGCAATTTTTGTCATCTGAACTTCTCTCCATCTGTTCAGTTATAGTAAAGCACTAACCATTGTACTCCGCATCAGTTTGATGTCTGTTAATTTGTGCTTGTTTTATAAACCCCTCTGTTTTACAGGATTTCTTTTAAAAATTCTTAATTTTTTTTCTCAAAAAATCTTTAAAAGAAAAAAATTTAAATTGTTAATAGTGAGTTATCATGTAACACTTTGAAAGTACAAAGCACTGTATAAACAAACATTTATTAGTAGATAAGTGCTAAATATTACATTAATTTCAAAACTGTAATAAAGAGTGTTAGGTCTAGTCAGAATCCTAAGAAATAAATTGATAAATATAACAAAAGACAGACCTGATATTTGCAAGGTTCAAAACATGAGTTGAGAAGTAGAAGCCACAATGTACTTCTAAAAATATTAGTGAATTCTTAGCTGAAGTAAAAAACATATAATTCAAACTGGTAGGCACGCTTTGAGTCAAAGTAGTATTAGTGGTAAACTATTCTAATGCATAATTACCAGCATACATACTGTACCAAAAGGAGAAACCCAAAGTTTTCGGTTAAATTCTGTCAGAAATTCTTGTCTTACAATATCCCACATTCATTACCCTTTTGCAGAAGGGGTATTTTCAATGAAGAAATGATACCATTATAAGTGAAGTACTTTTGCTTTCCAGCAGAACAATCTGCCGTGAAGCACTGTAAGGGACCAAGTCATGTTCCAGCTAGAGTATATTCAGGGAAAACACTTCACCTTTTCATAGTGTCCATTGCTTGCCTAGAAATACCAAAGGTGGGACCCCATGAATCATACTAATTTTTTCCACGGTGGAATTTATTTAAGGAATTCACAAGGAGAAGTTAAAAACTATTGATGTTTGCAAAATCCCTTGAGCCCCCTGCCCAACCCTTCAGGCCTCACCAGGTCCTGCTGGCGAGGTGAACGGCAGGTCTCTTCCAGAGCACGCAGAGAACCTCCAGCACCGGTTGCCAGGTCTTCACGCCACGTAGGTGCCTGTTGCGCAACCGCCAGCACAGGCATGTGCACTGCACAAGTGCACTCACCAGTGGGTGCCGTGACAGAGAAGGGCAGTTCAGAACCAGGATCATTCTCTTGAACACTATGTTCTTCCGTGTGGCACACAGGGATGTATAACTCGTTCTAATTCTTAGTCTCCTGAAATGGAAGAGACAATAACTGTCATTAAAAACAAGCCATCAGCCTTGCAACCTAGACCATAAAAACAGCGGCTCCAGCTCTAATATGGTTTGTTGACACATAGCACCATTTGTTATCCTTGTTGGCAAGTTGTACTTCCTTTCTGTAATTATATTTTAATATAACATACATTGTTTCTAATTTGAGTTTCATTATTCCTATTTAATTAACCTCAATTAAGGTAATTTAATCTTCTACAAGTCCCCGTGACTTCTAGCATTATTGTCTTTGATTGATGTCTGTCCAGAGAAAGAGCAATGGAATAGGGAAGAAGGCAATCATTGCTACTTAAACCGCTCTTCATTCCCTCCTCCCCGTTGTAAGGTCATTTGCAGGATTGTAATTCCACACATCTCCAACACAACGTTTTCTGACAGGGCTCCTGTGAGACCTTCTATTTGCATTTCAATGCCATCTGCTGTGGCACTTTCCTTTCAGCTGGGTTTTCCACTGATACAAAGTATGAACAATAAAAATGCACTAAATTAAGGTACACATTAAGATATTAGAGATGCATGTTTTGCTTGTCGGAAGCCACAGCTTTTGAGCACTGAAATCACTTCAGTATCACATTCACAAAACATGAAGAGGAAAGAAGACCTAGGGTGTAGTTGAGTTTGCCCAGCTCAGAACGTCTCTTCACACACACAAAACACATGCCTCTGTTACAGCATAGCCGTTTTGGTCCTGCTCTATGATTGTACGGAAATATTGTGTTCTCACCCCAAAAGGTGAAAGCACTTGTTAATGACAAATTACCAAGCACTTGTTAATGACAGAGCCGCAGGCTGTATCAGGGCACAGAGAGAGTATGAACTACAAGTCGGTACCAAACAGTCTTGGCCTCCACAGAGTTCAAAGTCATGTGGGTGCTGAGCTCTGTGTCACACCATGACAGCACTGTACCATCCTCTGAAGCTTTCCCTTGCAGGACCAAAGTTCCTAAGTGATTTGAGACACCTGAAGTGAGATCTTGGGTGGTAACAGATGGCAGGCACTACAGGTAGTGTAATAAGGGCTGCAGACTAAGACCATTTCCATAGGGAATTCAGAGCTAAGAAACGTCTTTGTCTGGTTTTTGCCAAAATCTGGTTTTGCGTGAATCTGCTAACTCTCTGGGCAGGACACGGAAGACTTCATTTTCTTTCTTTCTGGACAGAAAGAAAGCAGTAGTCAGATGTAAGGGTATAAATGTGAATAATGTTATTGAAATTCTCTATGGACATCAGAACCTCAGAAATGTTAATGTGTTTGTTGATTTTTCGCTCTTTACAAATATTACATGTAAGTTATTGTGAAATATCTAAAGCAAGTCATAGATGCTGACGTATTTAAATAAATAAACATTTGATCGTTGGCAAATGCTATAGCTGTGTGGTTTTAAAGCATAAAAATAGTAATGTGAATTAACTTTGCCCTGCCTTACATGTCACAAGTTGGTTTCCCAGGAGATCAATGAGACGCTAACTTTTATTTGTGTTCTCTATAGCACATCAAAATAAGCATTTATGGAAGGAAAAAATTTCAGTTACTCCAGGTGGGACTCATTCTCAGTGCAGTTATTAGCAATTCTTTACCTGGACACTTTCTTGTTCTAAGGGTAAACACATCTTTTTACACTATTCACAGATGCTCAATTATGCAGTCAAACAATAAACAGCTTTTCATAGACGATCTTGGCATCCAGGCTAAGTATGTCATCATTACATGACAAAACAACGAGAAGACTGTTTGACATCTAGTTTGTAAGCTGGCATCTCTGTGGCAGAAGGGACTGGGGTATGGATAACATGGGATCTTATCAATGCTTATATATATCTAAAGGCCAGATGTCAAGAGGATGGGGCAAGAATCTTTTCAGTGGTGCCTAGCAACAGAACAAGGGACAACGGGCACAAGCTGGAACACACAAAAATCCATCTCAACATGAGGAAAAACTTCTTTACTTTGAGGGTGGCAGAGCACTGGAACAGGCTGCCCAGAGAGGTGGTGGAGTCTCCAACTCTGGAGACATTCCAAACCCGCCTGGACGCGTTTCTGTGCAACCTGCTCTGGGTGACCCTGCTTTGGCAGGGGGGTTGGACTAGATGATCTCCGAAGGTCCCTTCCCGACCCTACAATTCTGTGATTCTATGGGGAGCCTTTGGAAGACGTAGCCCATGGAGTCACAGGAGCCTGGCAGGCTGCAGGGACAAGAGACCCTAGAGAACAGCCCACCTGCAGGGCTGGGGAAGGGTCTTTCAGGGGTAAAAGCTGGGGCAATACAATACTTGGGAGTAGTACTAGCTCTCCTTTAGGAATAAAGAAAATATAGATTTCTTGCTTTTTATGAAGAATCACAGCTCTTTGAATAAAAAGAGAAGAGAATTGGTATCAGATTCCATTTCTTTATCAGCAAAGGAAAACAGAGGTCAGTGTTGACGGAGGAAAGATTATCAGCTACAGAAAGTCTGAAGGTGTCTGGGCTTTGCATGAGCCTGAAGAGCCATAAGGCGGGTTGTGTGGTCCCTGGGTACAGAGGTGAAGAAATGCCTTCACATATCGGGTAGGACGAGGATACTGGAGTGTGAAAGAACCTGAGAGATGCACAACCTGGCACTGGGACGGGTCATGGCTCTCTTACAGGACGAAGCGCCTTCAGAACATCTGTGACTTGAAACTGAAGACACTTCCTAAAGATCTTTTCTTGAAATTTACCTTCATTGTGCAACAGGAACTTTAGGAGTATTATTGCACAATCTTTGAATCTGTAGTACTAGATCTGTCAAGTCCCTGTTCTCTAGCTGATAAGCTATCAGGTTTTGTAAATCTTCCCTTTTTTTTTCTGCAGGATTAATTTTTTTACTTACGAGGAGTGGCAGCCAAGCCTATGTGAAGTGCTATAATTTTGCAAGTGCCTCAAAAGCCCTAAAATTAAAAAAAAAAAAAGGAAGGCGAATGAGGAAAATAAGATGCAAACCTAAACAAGATGCCGTACAATAACAGGAGAATAACTTCATTGACTTCTACATCAGGAGCCTGCATTATAATCACAAGAAATGAGAAGTGCTTATTTAGGAGCACGCATTTAATGTAACGGATGTCACTGGCAAATACGAAAGACGAATGGGCTACTGAAAAGTCTGGTTATTACCTACCTAGAAAGGTCAGTATTAGATTCAAAGGAAGGGAGTGGGATTTGGTTTACATGACCATCGTTCTGAAATGGGAAAGGTCAACATTAAAGCAAAAGATCGTGAGTTGATGCTTTTCTAGCAGGAAGAGTAAATGAGAACTAATTGGTCCATGCTCCAATTCAATAAAGAGCACAATAGAAACTAGTAAGTGTTTAAAGAGCTGGTCACCCAAAATGTGCTGGGTGTCAAGTGATGGAACTGAATGCACTTGGGCATACAAAGAGAACAAAGATTAATTCAGCAATATATTTACTTAGTGCTCAGAAACGTTCATTTCACACAGACAAAAACAACTGTGAGCCACAGCTGCTGGAGGGAGGGCAAAGAGAGGTTAAATTGGGAAAAAAAAAAACCTGCTTGGGGCCATTTAAGAACATCCTATCTACATGCAGAGACCAGAAAAAAAAGAAAGGAATGTGCACTAGTTTAAAACTGTAATAGACCTTTCCTCTTCAGAGGGGAAGTGTAAAGAGTCATTTAGAAATAGAAAAAAAGGGCAAATATGATGGTAATGACGGTAAGTTCAAGACAAGCTGCTGAACAAGATGCCTGACCAATTGAGATGTGCTTCTATAATAGCACAAAATAAGAATTTCGGAACCTGGTTGCAATGACACAGTATGTGCTGGGGTCAAAATATGCTTGCTATGATGATATTACCTTATTTCTGATTAGCTATTGCTCTTGTCCAGGCAATGTCATCACGTAAGAAAAGCTGCAAATTAAATTCACCTTTCTCTTGCTGTCTTCGGAGTTAGGTCCTACCTGGCTCAGCGTGTGTGTGTGTTCATGGAAGCAGAATTTAAAGTTCCCCGTGGAGTTACATTTGACTCCACAAGAGGGAGATCTCCTTTGCTTGATGCTCTTAGGAAAGAGAGAGAGCCCGTTGTTTTGAGACCTTCTGCTCAGAGCAGCAGAATCAGAGCCTGCTGCTCTGAGCAGAATGTGTATATTCCCACTCACAGCAAAAGTCCTGAGAAGGACAGGGTTAGTGCCAGTGAAGAGTATCAGCTACATATTCTGAATAATGCTGTACAACATACTGCTGCAAATACAGATGAAGATGAGGTTGAAGTACATTCATCTTTCCTTACAGGATAGCCTTCGTGTCTGTAGCAGAAGACAGATTTTCTCATGCTGGCTGTTTCACAGCGTATATGAATTTCTAATTCAAAAGGATGATGAACATCCTTTTCAGAACCTCCATATTAAGCATAAATAATAAACAAGTTAAAATATCTAATAGATAATACATTAGCTATTTTATGGTAATAAATGAGCTATTTTATGGAAATGGAAAAAAAATTTTTCTATTTGAATGTCTGAGAAGTTCTCTGTCCTCATACTTCCCTTTTTCCTTCTTCATCTTTTCCTCAGATAAAACTTGTGAAATCTCCAAGTCTCTCTGCTATTTGGTAGTGAAGAGCTATTTATAAAGACACCCTTTGGAAAATACAGCACTTGGGTCAAATCAGTTGCCTGTTGACCTCCTGCCAATATGATGTCAGTACATGGGCAGCTATGGCTTTTGTTCTATATATATATTTGTTATTTTTCCATATCACTGTGCTGAATTCACTTCTGCCTTTTAGACTAGTCACCTAGCTCTGCCTACTTGGTGGACTACCAAGCCATCCTTGCCTTTCATCTCAGCTTATGATACCCATCTGCTGCCAGTAATTCTCTCAATACATCGAGGTACTCTGAATTAGCTCCTGCCAGTAATAGCTGCAAATGAATAATACGCACAGAGTGGGCACAATCTCTACAAGCAGTTGCCAGCAAAAGGCAGCAAGTGGAGAAGGGTATGCAGGTTTCATGTTCATTTCTTCATTTTGCTTATTTTTCTCTCAGGCAGAGCACCCCTATTAGTTGTAGCGCTTGCTGCAAATCTGGATGGCACAGAGATGTATATTGGCCTACTGACCTCCTTCCATATGTTTCAGCTACTCATTCTCCAAAATGCATTAAGAAGTAGCAGACTTGACAGCGTTCCCACTTTCCATTCATGCCTTCGTTTGTTAGCTGTGCAGAGTTTCTGAGCCCTGTTAAGTTGCTTGCTGGGCTTGGCTAACAGCATGGTGGCACTTGGGTCCTTTGTGACAGTATCGCCTTACACCCTTGCACTGCACAGGTTTCGCCTCTTCCTCCTTCTGTGGGACATGCATTTAGGCAGGGCTGTTTGCACCAGCTGCATCTGAGGAGGAAGTTACTGATGCTGAAGCAATTCCAGTGGACCCAAAACATACCTCCTCACCTTCTGCATGACCTTGGCTGCCGTGAGATCATCAGACCTGGCTTCAGATGTTACATTGGCTCCAATTCAGCAACAGATGCCAGTGAGCAGGATTTATTCCTAACATTCACTGCAACTAATAGATCAAATCACAGATATACTAAATATTGAATTGAGACCTACAAGTCACTAAGGTGTTCTGCTTTTCTGGGGCAGCGCAGATTACCAGACTTCATGTGTGTTCTGGTACAAAAGAAGGGATTCAACTTTCTAAGAGCTTTGAGGCCTTTTGGAGAGTAAGGTTTATTCTATAATCTGTATATAGAAAGATTCAAACTTTCGTACAAGGAAAATAATCTATAATTTACCTCATGGCTGAAGATGATAATGAATGGAGCAACAAACTGCGAATTGATTCTTGTTCCCGGTAAGAATTTGGCTATGCAACAAACTTTCAGAGGCCATCGGACCACTGTCTAGATGTTGCTGTAAACCTCCTCTTTTGGGAGCTCAGGAAGGACAGATGATGAGTAGAATTGGGAAGATATAATATCTCTCTCTGGAATCATAAGAATGAAAATGTTTATTCTGTTTAGCAAACTGCAATTCTTTTCAATGCTACACCAAGAATATCAACTGAGTATGTTGCACACTCAAGGCATATGCTTATTTCTCCAAAAGACAGGACACCAGAAACCAGGTAAAACTGAACAGCCCAGGACATGTCACAAGGAGAAATGTGACAGTGATTTTATCCCCACTTCTCTGTTACACTGACTTCTGCTCCTACGATTTATCAAGACAAACGAGGTAAACATTTTGACTTTGAATGCAGAAAACATTTACTTTTACAAACAGCTTCACAAGTAATCTAGCTGCTGCCTAGGGACTAGTCATGGAGTAAATGACTGCCAAAACAGGTTTAAATTGCGGAAGGGCGAGGCAGAGAAATGGACTCAAGAAACTATTTCTTTTTGCTTTTAGGTATTTCATGAGCTGACTACATGAAGTATCTGGTTTAGTGAGTAATTATGGGAAGCATACTACTATAGAATTGGATGCAACC
The DNA here is from genome assembly GCA_013400035.1 of Rynchops niger. Taxonomy (NCBI): domain Eukaryota; kingdom Metazoa; phylum Chordata; class Aves; order Charadriiformes; family Laridae; genus Rynchops; species Rynchops niger. The sequence continues at coordinate 389,286 of VXBH01001609.1, read as the reverse complement.
TGCAAAGAAACAACGTAAAGATTGCTAAAAATCATGCTGGCTTTACTGGAACTATACCAGCCTTCTTCAGCCACGCACACTTTCAAAGCAACGCTATTTTAGGATAGGGGTGAACAGTGTTAACTCATCCTCACATATCAATGTGGCAAGATTTGGTCTGACCAATTCGCAGTGGCTGAAAAGTATTACAGTCAATAGGGATTTGTAATTAATATTACCTGAGAATTTATCCAACTTTTCTTTATTTTGCAAACAAAATAGGCATTTTTTCTAAGTCTTTCTGGTTTTATTAACTTACTTTCTAATGGATGGTAATAAAAGGGTAATAAACACTCCAGTGTCTCTCTCAGAGAGGTCTCTCAGACCCATTTACAGGCTGAGTGAATCTATCACTGTCACTCTCCGCAGCGGTGCAGTCCTACCACCACATCTGGAGTGAAAGAGCTGGTGCTCTCTGACTTGTCAGACATCTCAGGGGAGTGGGCAGAGTTTGTCCAGTTGGGTCTTGATTTTTTTAACAGGTGGCCTTTTGATTCCCCCTGCTTTTCCTCTAGTTCCTGAATCCCCCCTCATTTCCTAGTAATATAGACTGAGCAAGCTTTCCAGCAAGTCCATCAACACCAGCCTAGCTGTTAATAGAGTGAATTTTGTGAGAGCTGCTGCCTTTTTCCCTTTACATCCTAAGTGATATTACACAGAAACAAAATGAGCACAGCTATATCCAAAAGAAAGGTGTTCTTAAAACGTGTATGAGCACAGCTACATACTGTGGCACTGAAGGACTTTTCGTGGCTTTTCAAACAGACCATGCTAAACTCTCCAAGAAGACAGTAACAAACTTTCCTGTATGTCTTGAATGCCCTGAGAGGACCATAGGAAGAGCCAGGTGCTTGTGCACCAGGAGCTGCTGTGATTATCAGCCTAGAAAAGGGCAAGTGAAAGGTTACAGTAACTGAGCCAGAAGTAAATGCCCGCCATGTAAAGTAACACAAAGCCACATTTTAAAGGTTAAATACAGGAGCCAACTTATTTAACTTCTATTTTAATGGACTGATTTCCATTTCCAGAGGCTGATCTGATCTTAGGTACTATCTAGGTACACCAGTGAAAGCTGTATCGTTTTTAACAGACAAAAAGAAACATAACAGACCCATTTTCAGGGCCGAATGAGGCACTGAAGCAGAAAAGGAAGAGAAACAACACAGAGCAAATGCTGGGATTTGCCAAACGGTTTTATGATATTTTGCTTGGAGACTCTTCAGTGTGCCTAGAAACGAAACCCAGTAAAGCTTTCTGATGGGTGTTTCTCAGCGATATAGTCCGCCATAGAGAAACTGTTCCTGGATTTCAGTGATTTTCTTGCTTTCCGTTCTCCTCAAGCCCCTGTTTGTTTATGTTGTATATATAACGCTTCCACTGCAAACAGCATGCAAAAAGGATGAGGGCACTGCCTCAGGTAATGGCTTCGATTTCATTTTCGCCATAGTTACATCTATATTGCGTTTCTTGCCTAAGTCCTTTCATGGGCTTAGCCAGTTGTGCCTGTAACGTCTGTGTTCAAGTTGTGGCTGAGTCTTCACCCAGCTCAAGCACACCCAAGCCGCCATAGGTGGTTTTGGTGGTTGGGGATCTGAGATGTAACCTGTGTGATGACAAGCAAGTTATCTACCTCTTTCTAAGCCTCAGCTCTTTAAAATGCTGGTATCAGGAGCTCTTCACAGCAAGATTGTTGAAGCACATACCTTAAAGATAGGATGATACTTAAATACTTAAATAATAAGGCTTTAATATGTGCTATTTTTAGAGCTGCACAGTCTGTAATACATCTGCTAGACTTTTCTAAACCTTCGTGTAATATTAAGGATATAGCTTTGCATTAGTTTTTCCAGTTACTGTCAGTTGCATTATGGAAAGGCTACAACTTCCACTTGATTTCAAAAGGTTTTTAGAATAGCAGTGGTCCTATTTCACACTGCTGAGTGTTTCTAGAAAGAACAAGAGGTTTGGAATACAGAGAAAGGCAGCTGTAATTCGGTATGCGTGCATTCAGTACCCACGCTGCCTCTTTCTGTCACTATGGAGGAGGACGTGAAAAGATATTTCTCAGACAGAGATAAACACAGCACTTAAAAAAAATTTAAAAAAAGGGTCCCAAACTAAAAGCCTTTCCCCTTTTGAGGACATTCCGTCAGCAGTCGCCTGGGCGATGCGGGGCAAGACGCAGGGAGAAGGCTGCTCCTCTGCAGGACGATGCTGTGCTGCGGTGGCAGGGCTGGGACCAGGAAGGGGAGCCGGGATGGGGTTGCCTCCCCCGACACCCCCGCACGACCACAGCGCTTGGGCGCATCCCTGGCCCCTCGCCCTGCTGTCACTAGACATCAACAAAGTTTCCCTAATTACACTCCTTGCCCGTTTCTCAGACAGGGAAAGTGATGGGGGGAGGGGGAGTGAACATCACCATCTTACACCAGCTGCAATCGTCGCAGTCCTACAATTTCTCAGAGCTCTGCAAAAACACCAGAATTGCCGACTGGTACCTCCCGTGTTGCAGGTTTTACGTCCTGTTGACATCCGTGACATTTTTATAACAGTCTGACAATGTTTTATTTAAATTCCAGGGCAGAGGGAGGACGGGGATTGACAGCAGCTCAGCCTCTCAGGTGATTGGGAAGATGCATCGGCACAGGCTAAGTGGGGGTAACGCAGCCTCCTGAACACAGCGCGGGCAATCCGTTTCTGCGAATGGCCCAGAGCAGGGTGCTTTTGCAAGATCAGAACCCTGGAAACAGGCCTTAGGGCAAAAGCCTGTGACAGTGAGTCACCTTCGTGCCTCCAACACCCCAGGCCCCAGCAGCACTGGTGTTCAGTTGCCCTGTGGCTCTATCCCATTGCTTTAGCAGAATGAAAAAGGCTGTGACACAGACATGGTCATCAGGAAATAATCATCTGAGAATGATTTCTCTGTGTAAAGTAGGGACAGGATATACATTTCTCACCCCTAAGTGCACTATAGGGCACTGTCAGAGAAATGCTATGCCCTGGCTGATCACAGGCACCAGAGAAGTCCTTTGGTGCCATGAGCATCTGAGGATAAATGACGATGGGAGCACAGTTGAAAATGGTACCTGGGTAGACCAGGCAGCAACTGTGCTCAGAATATGAAGGTCGACAAAAGTAGCCTTCTGCACAAATGGGACAGATACTCAGCAACCTACTGCCAGAACAAGAATATTCAGAGTCTGACATCAATCTGGATATAAATAATCATAATTAAGTACTTCCTGCATTGATAGACCAGAGACTGGCAGTCCTGAAGTGGTGTGAGCTTTGTGCTTGTGCTGTTCAGCTCGGAGAGAGTCAGCAGGACTGGGCAGTGCCCGTGGGGGACAAAGGGGGACAGAAGTACTTTGCTACTGGTGTTGTCTTAACTTATTGTTCAAAAGTCAGATATCAGGCTCCCAAATTAATAAACCTAAAAAAAACCTCAGGAGATCTAAAATAGCAGTGTTGAATTCTTTTTCTGTCAGGCCTTTTAGTTTCTCTGTTTATGCTTCAGTTGCGTTTCAAATTTTCCTCTGCAATAGTGAGGCATGGAAAGGGTATTTATTCATGTAGGTTTGTTCTTCTATTAGTTGTTTTGTGGTTTTAAAAGGAGAGAGTGCTACAGAATCAAAAGACCGAAGTTAGGGTTTAAGCAAAAACATGGAACAGTTTAAAGTGAGAAATACAATTAACAGATTTTAATAATTATCCTCATTGGGAAAGTCAGTAAGGCGGGCAAATAGAGTGCAGCTGTGGTCACATTGCAGTTTCAGGCCTGGCTGATGGGCTACTTCTGGCCGTACCTTCTCAACACTGCCCTTCACCTCCTCATTACAGTCCTTCCAAACATTGTGACAGGAGAGCAGAGAGCCAACGGTAAATGAGCTGATGTGAACCAGGGAAGAAATCAGCAGTGGGTGTGCAAGGACAACATCAACCTTTCTACAACAGCCATGCTAGCAGAAAACACACAAAGATTTAAGAAAGCCATATAGCTGGGTTTTTTCCTTTCCCCTTCATTAACCAACAGTTTACTTCTTTTCAATTTCTTTCCCTTGCTTTTTTTCCCAACTCTTCTTTTTTTTTTTTACCATTTCACTGCCATAATTAGATTCACTTGAGAGTGACTTGACTTTATAAAACAGTATTAAGGACAGCAATTTCTTTTCATTGCCTGCTTTCTCCCCTCCTCCCCCTCAAAATTTGCTTTAATGACTTGTCCTAATTAAGTTTGAACAAATTCTTTATTATGTTCCCATATTTTCTGTGGAGTGATCACTTAACCTGCAAATTATAATTGCAGGTTTGGTGCCCATGCAGACTGATCATTATAATTGGTGCCTGCTGCTTCCCCTTTAGTTTTTATTATAGCCTTACACTCAAGGAAGCTAAGACAGTTCCATTTTAGGAATAAACAGGATACAGTGCCCTAAAAGAACCCTGTTTGTCTTCCAAAGGCATAGTGCTTTCATATAATGTGTTTAACTTTTAAAAAGAGAATCTGCTGAGTGGTATTGAGTAAGTGTAGTAAGAGTTACACCACAGCTTGAAATAAAACCAATACTTCTGAGCATATTAGAAATGGACGAAAAATCAAACCAATGTTTGTGGGACCAAAATGAGTTATTCCAGCTGAAAATTTGACCAAAGATATTTTCAAGAGGCAGCTCTGACTCACCACTGCATTAGTAAATCTAGTCCTCTTCACTGAAAAGATGAATGATGGATGGTGCAGGTCTCTCTGCAGTAACTTCATTTCCTCGCAGCTTTACATATAATGAAGTGAGCCGTTTGAGACCTGAGCTAATGATTTGGTAAGAATGCCCTGCAATGCAGGTAAAATTCAAAACCAATTGATCTGAGCTTGCTCTAAGAAAGAAAAGACGAGCAGGAAAGTGAAAGAAGGCTCTAGAACAGTCAAAATAGGCTCCAAAATTTTGTGCATAGGAAGGTGCATAAATCCTGGATACATATGCAAGCTTCTTGCCCCTGCAAAGCTGGATGACAAACACCATTAAAAACTGCTACTCCTTTTTCAGAAAAATCATGCTTCTGCAAAAAGTTTCAGACAAAAAATAAATCTAGTAATCTTCAGAGAACTTGGCTAAAGTTTTAAATGGTGAGCAATTCAGATTTTTTTTTTTTTTTCATTTACTCTGAACTCAGGTAAAAAGGTAGAAGAAAAGTTACTGAATTAGAAAATTATTTGAAGCTGTGATATTTTTAATTATCAGCACACCACTGATGCTGGATAAAAATAGAACCACATTCTCGTCTGCTATAAATGGCAGAAGTTAATACAAATTGGCACTGCTCTATTGCCACTTAATAGTCTGTATAACCAAGACATGAGGAAGTAATTTAAAACATTTTTTATTTTTGTCTTGGATTGCTTGTAGTATCTCTTGCGCATTTAACATTTCATTCCCAACAGCACCTAGAAACCAGCTAAAGGTTTTAAAAGGTTATTGACTTAGTGCCTGTACCTATAGTCCTTTACTGACCTAAGTCAATAGTCAGTTGACGTTTCGCTCTGATTTAATTCCAAACTTTTTTCTTTATCAGACCTAGCCTGACAATTTTGCTCTGCATTCTCATTCCTGAGAGTATGTCTGTATTTTTTATTTCTGTCTGTATTCACTCTTGTGAAGTGCTGACTTCCAATGGAACGGAGAGTTGCAAAGGCCTCCCACAGCCCTCACCAACACATCGTTTCCAGCAGCAGGACTCTCTTACTTAGCCCTGCGCAGGCTTGATTCGTATGGGGCTTTTCCTGCGTGCTGCTATTGAGAAAGGTAGTTAATTCCAATGGTGAAGCAGTTCTTGGTACCAGCACTAGCTCTGCCCTATGGCCATTTTACGCAGTGTACTCCCAGGCTAGTATAGCTTGCTCAGTGCACTCGTAACAGGGACATTCTGCAACTCATCCAGCAGAGTCCAGCAAAGCAGTATTATTTTCTCCCTTCCACACTTCCTTTTCTCTTCAGCTATTCCTCCTCCTTCCTCGGGAGCTTGTAAGGCAATTTCTTTACCTGATTTTCCATCCATTCCCTCCTTGGTTTGCTAATTCGTCCTTGCTGCTGCCTCGATGATTGCCAGCTATCGCACTATCCTCTCTCCTGCCCTATCTTCAGCCTTCCCCTGCCGTTTCGCCCAGTCTTGTTTATAAACTCCGTGGGATATGGAAGTCTCCTGTTCAGTGTTTGCACAACATATTGCAGTTGTGATTGCTGGCGATTGTCGCAAGGCTACTGTTTATAATGCATGCAGTCATCCTACGTGTTTTGCAAGTTCAAAAGTTCCCTATTTTATTGCATATTCACAACCTTTCGGCTAGAAAGCATCCCTGTTTGTTGCAAACATGACTTCACACCACGGAAATAACAAATCAGGCCAATGGAGCAAGCTGTTTCCACTGGTGATTACGCTACTTTAAAAGGATAGAGAAACCCTGTTGCATCACAGAATACGTCTAGATTGTTTAGATAAATTTTAAGCTGTAATAGTATAGCCACTGCAAAGCCTTTCACAATGGGCAATGTGCTAAAACAATACAAATCAGAGTGGGGCATGAGGTCTGCTGAAAAGTTTATTTTAGTTGTTGTTACCTAAGGAGCAGCCAGGTCCCAGGAACAGAAAACCTCCGGTGATGCTGGGGAGGGGGCCTTCCCACAAGCACTGGCACAGAGCAGAAAGTTCCCTTTGTAACACAGGGAGGGCCACTGCTGGGACCAGAGGAAAGGCAAGCATTGGCAGCCTGGAGAGGGCTGGGTGGGGAAAGCCCAGCTGCCAGGGGAGAAGGAGACACCGGGCTAGCAGGTCCCCAGGAGTGAGACACACGGCCATACTGGCCATTGGTGGAAATGGGTGGTCACCCTAGTCCAGATGAGAGTGTTCAGAACGGATCTACACCCTAAGAAGAGCTGTGTTATTTAAAATGAACTAAAATACAAATTAAGGAAGCCAGACTTGTTCCAATAAATGATAAAAAATAGCTAAGAAAGGCCTGATATCCACACGTCTACAACACAGTTTCCTTCAGAAAGAAGTAGGCTGCTAGGTCATGGAGTTTCGTTTACTGATGCTATTGACACTGGCTTACTCAACTAATTAAAATCCTCATTAGTGCTCTTAACTGAAAATCAGCTATTTTCAGGTCAGGCTTCTGCCTGTGTTCATTTGTATGATCTCGGGGTTAAAGCGCAGAGACTCAGAAGCAGAAAATAGCTCTTCCCAGGTACCTCGGCCTCTCCTGGTGCGTCCTTGACAAGAGACTTGATCTGTTTGACTTTCTTTGCCAGGTTGTAACGTCAAGGCAAGAATTTCCCACTTGTCAGACAGACAGAAGCTAATTTCCCAGTATTTGAAAAATAAGGTATCAGAGAAAAAGGGATTAGCTTAATTTATTCAATCATAAGCCCGAGCAGCTTATGAAAATAAACAGGGCAACTGGGTAAGTATCCAGAAGACTTTGTGTTGCAATAGATATTAAACTGTACACACACAAGTGATAAAAGAGCTCTGAAAACCCGTGAGTGAGGTACCCAGCAGTAATACTGTTGTATGGAGGCAATACAGAGGGTGCAGCAAAGGGCTACCAAGGGTGGGTGTCAGAAGGATGGGGACAGGCTCTTTTCAGTGGGGCCCAGTGACAGGACAAGAGGTAACGGGCACAAACTTGAGCACAGGAAGTTGCACCTAAACATGAGGAGGAACTTCTTTACTTTGAGGGTGGCAGAGCACTGGAACAGGCTGCCCAGAGAGGTGGTGGAGTCTCCAACTCTGGAGACATTCCAAACCCGCCTGGATGCGTTCCTGTGCAACCTGCTCCAGGTGACCCTGCTCCAGCAGGGGTGTTGGGCTAGATGATCTCCAAAGGTCCCTTCCAACCCCTATCATTCTATGATTCTATGATACAGACTTGGTTGATTAAGAGAGGAGAGTGGAGGAGTTGTGCATGGAGATGTAGAGAGTATGAACATATGAATACCCTGTATATGAATACTGCTAGAAGTCAAGTACTGAGTCACCAGCTTCCCCTAAAGCACACTAATGAAATAAATTTTCCTTGGCTTACTATGTCTTTAAAGGTCTGAACACATCTGTGTTCTTTAGGTAGTCGGTTCACAGTATTGTGTTTCTGCAGTGCACTTCGGGATTTCGCCTTTAAAGAGATTTTTCAGAGTCACGTATACTAAATATGACTGCTAAAATTCATGCTGATTGAAACAGCTGACTCTCCATTAAATAAGCTGAATGTGCCTACTTAAAACAGAAATGGTACATTAGAGTTTATGCCATCTAGCTCCTCACCATTTCTTTATGAACAAAGCTTAAACTGGGCCTAAGAATATTCAATGATTTTGGTTTTGTAGTGAGAGCCTCACCCTGTTATCTTGTAACCAAGGATGTTTTGCAGTTTGTTTGACCCATATTTGAGTATGTGTAATCCACAGCTGCAAACACAAAAAAACAAAATAGTGCAGACATCTTCCCTTCTTTTTTAATTTCTATATAGCTATAACGCATGCCATTGCTTTAAACACTGCTGACTAATATTCCCTTTTCTAATTAAGAATTATCATCAATTCACCCTTTTAATAAAGGGAAAGTGCTAGTGTAAATTGCACCTTCATAGTAAATAGCTTTTTAGCTGTTGCTTTACTGGAGAATTGTATAATGCTCTCAGCTAAAAACAAAACTACATGTTTTCTATTATTTTCTAAACCTGGGAAAAAAGTCCTTATGTAAATTACAAATCCAAATACTTTATAAACCTATATGGGTCATTTGGAATTAAGCCTTTTTTTATATATCTCAGGTAGGATATTCTGAATCATTATTTCAGAGTCCAAAGAGAAATATGAGTCAGGGAGGGGATGGAAAAAAAAAATTAAGTGAATAGAATATGTATTTTGTCACTAAGCTAACTGATATATTAGTAAAATTATTTGCAAAAGAACAAGATGAAGTGTTTCTTCAGTCAACTATTTGTATTTCTTTATGACTTTATTATGACTTATTTCAACAGCCCTAAGTGACAACATTAAATTTTAAAAGCTGTATGGTAGCATTAAAAATTCTGTTTTATTTTCCCTACTGAGTATCTTCGACCCATAAACCCCAAATAAAAAAACATCAGTACAGCTGCATCAATCAACCTAAGGTTGTCAAAGAGGCTGAGTCCCTGGCCAATGCAACCCTACTGGGCATTTCATTATATCAGTGTGAGGTAAAGCCTTACCAGTGCAGGGGTGCTCTGGGGCCAGCGACTACTGTATGCCACAGCTTGCAAGGGAAGCTGTTCCTCCACGCAGCCAAACCCTCGTCAGAAACAGCCCCACATTGCCCTGGGAAGGGCCATCTCCAAGCTTTTGGGCACAGCAGCGACTGAGGGCTGGCGCGGTCTGAGGTGGACACACTACACGGGGCAGCCGCACGTCCCGCACGACGAAATTATTGTGCCCAAGTCCTCCGGAGCACGCTGGGAGGGTGGGTTCTGGAGTGTGTCCTGCATGAGATGTAACTATGTGATACAGGAAATTCATGATCTGGGATATCTGTTGAGGCTCGGATCTGGCTGATGTCTGAGCAATCCCCCACAGCAGGAGCCAAGGCCCCAAGCTTGGTGGCCTGAGTGGAAGGAGAAGACCCTTGAGGGAGTCACTCGGGGAGAGCCTCTGCAGCTATAAGCTTGGAGACTGCTTGTTTTCAGGCATTTTGTCTTTCAAAGATCACTAAGAATTAATCTCATGTTATATGCTGTATTAAATCTACATCATTAGCTTTACAAATGGTTTTCCACAAAGTATGTCTTCACTTGGAAAGAATGGAAAGACTCTGGTAGAGCCAGGTGGAAAATAGAGAAAATACTGTGGGAAGTTTTGTCGTGAAAGAAGACATAATTTTAAACCAATACATTTCTGCTAAGAGGAGTCAGTATTTTGAAATCAGACTATAAAGTACAGGTCACAAGAGCTTTTATTCTTAAACGAGTATTCCCTAAATGCTGAGAACACCAGCACACTACAATAACATTTTTAAAATCCTCAGGCTTTTCCATGTTTCTCATGTTGTTGTAGGATAGAAAAAAAAAAAAAAAAAGAAAGGAAGATATTTTGAGGAACATATTGTCCCAGCTGGAGACAAGGAAGTTCCGCAGTATGAATTGATTTGGATGTGACTGACTTCTGGTGAGAAGTAGAGAGTGACACAACTTCAAGGTCAGGAAGCACTAGAGATTAAGAACTTCTGCAGCTCCTCATACTACATTCTTAATATTATTACATTTCCCTGTGAAAGAGTTCTTTCTTCATCCTCCTAAAATCCATGGTCTGCCCAGATTTCATCCCTCCTTACCACTCTAAGTTCTTAACCAATCAACCCTCAGGAAAAGCGCTGCCCAAACTTAGCCCCAGAATGGAAGTTCCTGGGGTCAGTAACCAGAAGCAGCCAAGATCCTTCTCTCAGGTGTCACGTTGTGAGGCCAGTTTCACTCCCATTTGCAAAATACCTACGAGCTCTTTTCTCTGGTGTTCCACTAAAGACTACAACAGCTTTGTGGAAGCTCACCTACAAAGTGCTGTCACCCCCAAGCACTGAAGAATTACAAATGCTTACAGCACCGCTTCAGAAAATTTTCCAAAGTTTAATACTGAATAATATTGTTAATATTAGTCAGTTTAATACTGATGTTACACGCATCACAAAGGCTAACTACCCACCTGTACCATGTACTCAATGAAACTCTAAAGACCTCCCTCTTGTGGAGAACTTGGTCATGCAAGGGCAGAATATACATCTGGAGATTCAAGGAACAAGGATTTGAGGAAAACTTTTGACAGAAAGAGCAGACAACATGGTGGGACAACTTTATGACAAACCAAAGAGAACTGGATTATAAATCATTACCCAAATAGAGGATGCATTTCTTGGAAAAGGTCAAAGTACTATAGTACTATATACAGTTTCCTGTTTTTTTAGACACAGATTGGATTCCCTACAGTGAACAGGACAGTGTGGGCTGTTAACTTAAACAGTACAGACACTGTATTTCAGCATTGCCAGTAGTCACCAAGAATGACCATAAGTAACAGAAGTGAAAAAGGTCAGGACATAGATGAGGTTAACAAATGTTAATGATGATCATACACTGATCATAATGTTGGGCTCCTAAATATACATAAAGATTTAGGGAATAGGTTAAATGCAACACTATTAGCAAATCCTCCCCCACAGAGTGATTCAATCGGTTGCATAAATGCCGTTTTAACTACAGTGCAATCAACATACTCAACACACAGTGACACAGACCGCACAAAAGCTAATGTTAGCATCATTTATCCTCTTTTCTTGACATTAGGACCTGATTTTTAAAAGGCAAGGGCATATTCTTTTTGTTTGTATGTATTAATAGTAAAATTTATCAGACCGACTGCCACAAGTAGAAAAGCAAGACAAACTGTTGGGTACACACAATGTTGAAATAGGGTAGTGGTAGTGGCATATCATCAAGCTCTTACGCATCCTTCCCACTTGCAATTTCATGAACTGGAACGTACACACATGTAATCATTGAGAGATTTATTAGAAATAGTGCGCTCCAGAACCACCCTAATTACACAGGCCCCAACCTCACTAAACCCATTATGAGAAGCAAGCTGCCGACGGCCAAAACAAACTAAATATATTTAGGCCCTTCCCAAGTACAAAATGTAACCAACATCTCTCCACCACCAGCTCAATAAATACCCCTTGACACAGAACAAACAAGTCCTATGCCTGAACTTCTGGGGACGTAACACATTTCATCAAGTGCACCGAATGCTCTCAGGGTAACCATGCAGGTGAAACTAAGCAACTACTGTGCACCAGGAAGAACGAGCCTATACAAGCTGTAAAGGACAGAAGCGCCCAGTTATCAGGGAGGGAATATTTCTTAGAAAATAATCACTGCATTTTGAAACATCTTAGTCCTGAGCCTCAAGGAACCCTACAACATTTTCCAAAGAAAAACTTGAGTGCTTTCACATATCTGCTAGGTAGCAAAAATTATGAACTCACAGTGCTTTTGTGAGATTAAAATCACCCACCACCACCCTGATGTGTCTCTCTTCCTCAGACTCCTCTTCCTTCCTCTGTTCCTTCCTCCAATATTCTCTTTCCTTCAAAAACGTCAGCTACTTTCTCTTTGAGATGGTCTGAGACACAACTAATATAATAACAATGCTCCCAACTGGTACTTGGCTTTGAAGTCTGCTGCTTCTATTTCAGTCCTGAAGAAGGGCTCACATGCCCAAAAACTTGTATAATTTTGCCAGTGATACAAGCTAGTCTAATAAAAGATATTGCTTCCACCAACAAAATCTGTCTTGATTATGTCTTTAGGCTGTCATAAAAACATCACCACCGCCATTATTCTTCATGTGACACAGTCAATCAGTAGATATTTTATTTTTCCTCTTTCCGTAAGTGATGCATAAAGCTAAAATAAACCAGGCACTGTTTTTTTAGACTGATGGCTCAGAGAGAGAAGGAGAGGGTGCTCCAAATAGTACTCTAACCAGCCGAGCCATAATCCAGACAGAAAATGCATGTGGGCAGTGAATGGGCAGAGGTGCAGGAACTTGTGGTTTCAAAAGACATATACAAACACCTGAATTAAAAAATTGAATTCAGAACCAGAGTAAAGTGAGAACAGAGAGATGTGTTCAACCAATGACACTAAATGTCAAATAAACTTATGAACTGAATTGGAATTATTTGTGGAACTCATTACAATGTTGAATTAAACTGAATACTACGCTTAACCAAGCATAGAGGATATAAAGTTGAATACTTTTGCTTCCAGGTTTCTTTTTACTTCTTTTAAAGGCTGGCATCTGTCAAGATTGTCTTTTTGAGGAAAAACAGAAGAGAAAACTCAGCTGTAACAAGAGGAGGAGATCATTTGCCAAACAAACACAGCGGAGAATACAAGCATAGAACGGAAAAGGACATAAGCAAAATAAGGCTCCCAAGAGAGGCAGCCTGTCAGGGGTGTTTGAATAAGTACACACTGAGGGAAGGGAAAAGGAAGGAAATAAAAGACATGCAAATATTTTGACCAGATGTCCATAAAGTCAAAAAACTCGTGACTCTTAGAAATATGTTGTAGATCAGAAGGACCTGGTGAAGATGGAGGGGAATGACACATGGCTTGATCGGCAAGAGAGGAAGATGATTTCTGTGGCAGCGTTATAACCTCCATCCAAGACCATACAGCAAAAAGAAATAGAAATAAGCTTTACTAATTATGCATCAAAAAGAGAAATTTAAGAAAGCTGATTTTTAACCACTGCTTTCACATAATTTCTATTATAAAATGTTAAACCTTAATCTAAAGCTTCAGCAGATATTACAAACCTCAGTTGCTTCTGGACCTGATAACTGTTTCACATATCCAGATTAGTTCACTTATTAAATGCCTGATCTGCTAAAAGCAAAGCAAACACTATCACATCAAACTTCTTTCATTGACTACTGTATTGCTTTTAAGGAGTAACAGAGACCTGTTCCCCAAGTATCTATTTCCTTGAATGTCTATTTAAAAAGTCACGAGGGTGAGCTTCGCACATATTTTCAAACATACAGCTTGGATGCATCAGAGTTTTATTCAAACATTCATTCTTCAGCCTTCTTTAAAGGGCAGTCATAACAACCAGACATCTGAATTCCGGCATAAGCATGTATCCGTACTGAGCACCATCTTCTACCCAGGTGCAGCTCTACTCCATAGGGAAGAGAGAAGCAATTTCACAGCTTTGCCAGTGTTATAAAAAGCAGATTAGTCGAAAGGATCAAGAATGTCTGCCTCAGTGCTCCACTGCATAAAGGCACAGAGCTCAAAACAAAAGCTTTGAGATGTGCATTACCTGTTGTATTTGAAAGAGTATGTTGGGCTCTTCCTCAGGGTATTGGGACATGAGTCCTGAGCTCCCCAACACCGTCAGAGCAACAGGGAGGGAGCGGGTCCTGAAAAAGGCAGCGAACCGAGCAGTGAGAACACAGTATGGCCACAGTATTTTCTGCATTAGTTTTCCTCCACAAAATAATTCCCCTCAACTGCCCTGTAGGGGTTTCTTTTCTCTGTTTGAGGTACAGTAACCCTTGTCTTTGATCTTGTTCCTTCTCAAATGTTGCTTTGAACTACCAGAAGCTCATTTTCATTTCTCATTTATATTTCAAAGTTTTTATACACTCTACCACACCCATACTTTCTCACTCTCTAGCATCCCAATTACTTTTTTACAGTTTACAGTTCTCCTGAAAAAAAAATTTAAAAAATATTAAAGACATAAAGAATACCTCAGCCTTGATGTCACGAGCCTAATTCCTTTTCTTTCACCTACAATTTTTACACCACCTATGTTGTGAGAAAAGGGGCAAAGCGGTTTTGGCAGAAGATAAACCCCCTTGCGTTCTAACACTCCTCACCGAGGTGGGAGGCTAGGTGCGGCTAGGTTTAAATTCTAAGTGATGCCCAATTCAGCACTATCAGTCCAATCGCATTTAATACGTATTAAACTGTTACGATTTGGATACACTAATAGTGGACTGCGCCTTCAGTCTAGTCGTGCTCATGAACTAGCACGGCCACTCTCGAGTCTTTGGTCGCATTCAGTGAGAAACCAAAACGACTAACTACTTAGTGCAGTTTATCTAAACAACAGATATACAGGTTCTTAGGATTGCCGGTGATAAATACCCTGTCTGCAAAGCACGTGCAAATAAAGATATTGTTAAGTATACAAAACGCGCGACGAAGTTAAAACAATACAGCCTGGCTATAAATGTAGGATAGAGATTCTCTACAGAAATTTCTAAGTTCCCCGAGGAAACACTCAGTATGATCTAAGTCTTACCCAAAGACATCCCTATGGGGGTGGAAGAAAGGCTTAGCCCGTCGACTGGTCCCGGAAGTCAGTGATGGAGTTCTCCCGACTTGCTTGCGATGGTGTCTTCCCCGATATCCCCCCTCTCTCGGGCTATTTTTATACTATTTTTTTATCTTCATAGTGGAGTTTGAGTGACTTTAGCTATTAATACTTTTATTATGATTGGCGTACTCAAGGAGGAGTGGTTGCACCCTGAGGGTGGGTAGCCTCCGGGATGGAGGTGTGTTTTGGTACATTGTAATGAGCAAAGTTCGCACAAAGGACAGCATTTCATCAACATTTGATGAAATGTTTTCTCGGGTAGTGAGTAGGCCCCTTATCTGTTTCATAGTAAGCAAGTAGGCAGCTTATCTGTTCTGTAGTACCATCTTGTTCCCATATCTGCTATTCGTCACAAGGGAAGGCCATGGAACAATCGCGTTCCATTCCATCCCTTGTGTAGTTTTGCAAACAACCTTGTACAGGGAATCGCAGATGTTGCATTCTTCCTGTGCCAGCTGTGGCTGTATTCCACCTCAGAAGCCTCTTGATTTTATGACTTTCCTTAACATGTGAACAATGCTGTACTTTTGTATTCTTGGCCAATTTAGTAATTATTCCACAACCTACAAGCAACTGCAATGTCTACCTCACTCTAAATCCCCCCAAACCTAAACTTTGTGGATTTGAAATTTTTTAAGTATTGTTGTTAGTATAAAATGATGAGCTTTAATCCCAGTCTCGCCTCATGAAGCCTCAGCAGCCTCTATGAGCCTGAGTTTTATTCCCTCAGGGTATGGATCATGATTAAGAGAGGGCCTGCTGAAACCCCACTGTGTGTACAGTCATTCTTTCTGTGCTTATTAGTAAGTCTCATCCCCACAGAGTACTAAGCTAACTACACCAGTGGGTTATTATAAACTGCTCAGCTTTATCTCAAGAGGTTCAACAATTGCTAAAGACACTAGCATATTACAGGAAAACATCTAATTTCCTAAAATAACGCTGCTGTTTCTTGCTCTGTAGCCCATTTCTCAACTGATATATCTTACGGGAATTTCAGATTTCAGTCATTTTTAAATTGCTTCAATAAGGCTGTTTCGGAATGGTGTACTGCCTGAATATACATATCCATAGGTCATTTACAGGCCATTCTCAAAACTACACAATGCAACAAAGCACATACAAAACCGTAGTCTACATGTGGTGCCCTCAGACATGTCTAAGCAAATGAAGGGCCCAGAGCAAAGGAAAAGTCCTTTAAGCGCCTCTGAAAACTACATCCTAAATCTCTTCCTTTTTAATATTGAACAACCTTTGTGCCGTACATTTCTGAAACTTCCAAAGAAACTCAAGAAATCTCATCTGTTGAAACATCTTCTGCTTCCCCAAACTCTAGAAATTTAAAGCATGAAAAAAAGGCTCTATTGCCATGGAAATGCATCAAAAAAAGCTTTGCTAAAGGCAAACTCCTGCTTTAAACTTCTGTGGATCCGGTTTCAGTTTAGGTGTCCCTAGGTAGCCCTTACTGGTGTCTCCAGGTACCTGTGCTGGACAAGACTACCACAGGCTTCAGAAGGACCTCTGCCTGCCTACGGAATCCATCATCAAATCAGACAGGTAGAAGTCATGATTTTATTGCACCACTTTTAGAAACACAGAACATTCAGAGTCATTTTCTGGAGGTTTTAAAAAAAAAAAAAAAATTATGTTTAGCCAATTCATTAGTGAGTCTGTGGGGAGCAGATATGGCCTCTGGAAAACTTTTTTCATAAGAATTCCTGCTGGATTTTCTGCTTATGTTTTTCATCCTCTGTTCATGTAATCGTATTAATGAATTACTTGGGTAACAGCTTTCCTTCTCAAGAATGAAGTGTCAACTGAGTTCATTTGCAAACTGAAAATATGTCCACTTAGCAACCAAGCTTAAAAAATGCTGTATTAAAATTCCAAAATCTTGTATTCAAAATAATTTCTGGAGTTCAGGAATTGTAACAGTTTATTACAGCAATGGAAATTCTGATTGTAAATATATGATGTCAATTTAAAACAAAACTATTTTGGTAAATTTGGTATTCAAATTCTGACAAATTTTAACAAAGATTTCACTATAGGGGCTCTCGAAAAAGAAAAAAGACACAAACAAAATATCAATGTTTTCACTTTTTAGTATTTCAAAGTTATGTTCTTAATGCTGAACATCCATAAGCTGAACAGTCTTGTAATTTAATATTTATGGAAATAAAAATTATAATCTTAATAGTTCTGACAACATAATAGAATTTTTACTGTGTAACATTTATTTTTATGATAATTTATGTCTTTAAACTGTGACATAAAATATAATTGGTTCAGGTGAGACAAAACATGACAAAATTTAGCTCTCCTTTATTAGCTAAAATATGCTTATATACAAACTCTTTCTTGATTGACACACATTAAAGGACTTAATGTACAAGAGAATTTCTCCTTGCTCATTGAAATGCGTGTCTGTAATAAGACAACTGAGCTGCTGTCTCTTAGGTAACTGAGCCACAATAATGAATTCCCCCTGGCTTTTACCACAAAACCAATGAAGGCTTTTGGTTTTTTGCTGGTAGGGGCTGTTGAAATGGCCATGTCATAACATGGCACCTGATGAAAGGAACATTAAACCAGTTCTGAGATCTGCAGTGGAAAAACTGCAAAAACAGTAAAAAAGTGGCCTGCAGTGGAATATGGCCCCAATCTCAAAATTCATCATTTTCTGTTCTAAAATGAATTATTAGTAATACTTGCAGAACAGGCTTCTAGGCTACACCTTTGCTGCCTCCATTTTGACAAACCTGTTGGTATGAACAGGAGTCTTATGAAAAATGAGACTTGTGGAATAAAATCTGAAACCATTTGTACCAACAGCAGATTTAGGTATTGACATTTGCGCAGTTGCCATCTCATTCCTGTTTCTGACCACAAGCAGTTGGTGCAACGCTGCATCCACTAATTAAATTATATTCCTTATTTAAAATATAACATGATTATGCTCCGTTGGTGGGTACAGACAGTTCACCGTTATCTTCTTCCTACCTGGCTGTGTGTAAGCTTTTCATTAAAGGAGTGTTGTGTTTCTGCTAATAATGTTTTCTGGAGAGCCGTGCCTAGACACAGCATTTCATTTATACAGCTGTCCTGCTTTCAGACCAGAGCAGAATTAAAACCTGGCCACCATGGACTATGAGCAGAGCAAACACACACCGGTTTCCACCTGCCTATCTGGATATACCATTTTATTTTTTTACAGTGACAGGAGATGTCTTGTGTCACATGCATGGGGGTTTTTTTCCAGGTATTTGGTAAAGCCTTAAAACTGAGATTCAGTAAAGTAATATTGGAGTAACGTCAATAAGGACGTCTTTTCCAAGCATATGAAAAAATAAGACTCAGAGGCCGATAAGGCTCATAAAACTGAGAATCCCTACAAAAATGCAGTTGCTTAGACCACGAAAATCTGATATGGAGACAATATTTGTAACATCCCTCAGTTTTACACAAGTAAATGAAGTTTTGGCAATACTGTTCACTTGATCTGTCTAGCCACAGTGACTTTTATCACCTTACTTTGTATCATGTACACTTGTCATCTGATTGAATTAAACAGATTAAGTTATATCCCAGTGGTAGTTAGCTTTGTTATGAAGCTATAATTTACCACTACGCTGCACTTCCATGATATATTTTTCCCCTTGCCCACTGCTCCAATTTGATAGCTCTTCTCAGCAGATGGCGTTTCTAGAAAACAGCCAGATTCCAACTGCTTCTACCAAAGGAAGGTCTGGATTCAAGGAGAAAAAAAGTGTTTGCTAAACACCAGTTACTACCAACGGCAGAGTTGGTAATTTAAGCTGAACTCAGCTGACTTGTATGAAACAACAAATTGACTTACAGGCAAGAAAGACTTCTCACAACTGCCTGCTCCCCAGCTGGCCAGTTACCAACTGAAGCAGGGTCAGTGGTTTGGTTTGTTTCTTCAGAGGAGGCAGAGGAAAGGAAAAGGAGAAAGAAAGATAGTAGTATTCTAGGCATAAACCCCCCAAAAGAAAAGAGATTTAGCATACAGAGGACTAGTAACTGGAGCAAAGTATGCTACTATTTATTTGTAAATTACTACAGACAATAAAAACATGAACCTAGGTTGAATAACAACAGCCACACACTGAAAACAAAGGTGTAATGCATTGGTCCTATTGAAATTGCTAATTAGCTGAGCTGCTATTAATGTGACTCAAATAACAAAGATGTAACAGGCACCAGGGAACTGAAGGACTTACTTGTGTATTAGAATACACAAAACACAGACAAGGATGTAGTACGACCTCCATAGCAAGCAAGATGCTTCAGTATGTCCTGAGAAACATTGGAAATGAAAAAAAAAGTCTCTTCTCGTTAAAAATTATCTATTAATTTTGCATTTAATGTGGGGGTTTTGCTAAAGAAACTAATGGAGCCTTTAATCAGCAAGAATGGGAAGTGTTAAAATCCAATATTGAGAACCCTCCTTTTATTATCAATTTGAACAGTATGTGTTACTTTTCTTTTTTTCTTTCCGGGCTAAACACCTCTTTATTTACAAGGTGAATGAGTGGTACTTGTAGACCAGCCAGTTGAAAAGCCCTATAATCATAAGACTATGAGATTTTCCAGTTATTTGAGTCACATTAATAACAGCTCAGCTAATTAGCAATTTCAAAGGGACCAACCCACTAACAAATTAAAAGAAGTATCCGTATACAAAGAGAGATTGTTCGGTTTGGCTCCAGCCTTGAGAGTAATAAATAAAAGCATCTATTGTGTGAAAGCGGGGAAATGTCTCATCCGCAGCGATAGGGATTCATTTTGGAATGACACAGTCGCAGTTTCTATTTTCTCAGCGTTCTGTGGGGTATGTTTTGGTTTCTGCTTATTGAGAGTGACATTTAAGGTCAGAGGCTAAATAATGTCAAAACGCCTTCCAATCATTTGATGTGACAAGGCAGCTGAGCTGTTCGGGATGTGTCCCAAACATTACGAATAGGTGGCATTTAAGGGAATATTGTTAGTGGACTTACTGTTTGTCTGCAGCTCATTTTTCAGAAATAAAGTGACCAAGAAGGACATCTCTGAAAACATTGCCATACCCCTCTAAAAGTGGAAGTGCTGTTATTCTAAGACAAAAAGAGATTGCTGCAGAAAAAGTGATTCTAGAGGTATTGGCTGGATGCCCCATCGCCCCAAGCACTGTGACGTCTTTCATGGAGGCTATGAAACATTTCAGTTTGCCTTGGATTAGGACACTGGCAGTACACAGCATGTGATCCCAGCCTCAGCAAAGCATTCTTTCTCTTCGGGATACAGCTATAGAGTGATTTTTGCTAGGGGATTAGAAGTATCTAGCCTGGGCATCTGCAATACTTTTTTCTCTCACATAATGGAAAGCTTTTAATCAAAAATGCAAGACAAGCTAGTAACAGGAACCCTTTTGGTTTTCTCA
>VXBH01001609.1:355281-368812 GCA_013400035.1 Rynchops niger | reverse complement strand
AAAGCAAAAAAAAAAAAAAAAAAAATCAAACCAAATAAAAAACTCCAAAGACCCTAAAACTCCAAAGTTCCCTGAATATGGAGCTGAGAATTCGTATAACTCGGAAAAAAAGGAGCCAAACGTTCCAAAAAGAGATTGTTACTGCATGCTCAAAAATTATTCTAAAGGCAACCATGCAAGCTACTTGCTGGCATAACGTTATCCTCCTATCACAACTGAAAGCTTGTTAAAATAACTTCAGAATCGTTACTCTGAAAATATCAGGAGTACTACAAGCATAGCGCTCTGACTTCCAGAGGCCTGGTATCAGGCACTGTGGAAATAATAAATGGCCAAAGCCACAGGGCCTTAGTCTGTAAATGATGCCAAGATATTATGAAGTCAGTAGATTTTGTAAGTGAGTGCCACAACCAGATACACAGACGATAGCTCAGCAGTTTCCGAGAGGAAGATTATGGAAATACATTGCTTTTCCTGTATTAAAAGCTATGGTGATCTTTCATTCAAAAATCTCTGTCATTATCTGCCAGTGCCTGTGATGAGGCCTTTCTGCCAGTGTTTTATACTGAGATCAAACACACATTGCTGCCAGCAGTAACGCCACAGTAGAAAAGGCAAAATTTTGGCTGGTGGATCCCCAAGGACTGATTTTAAACTTCCCAGGAAGATTCTAAGCACAAAGGAGAAGAGCCCTGTAGGTTTTGATTGTAGTTGAAATGATGTGCACAGCTGTATTCTGCTAAGATAAAGAGAGAATTTCCTAGTGTGATAAAGTTTTGTTGTTCTCAGTTGAGGTATTTCTAAACTGCACACTGGATAAATCACGACAAACAAAAACAAATAAAGGAAAGGTATTAGCACAAACAAGAGGGAAGAAGTCCTGTAGAAAAAGCAAGAGTTTAATAGAAGTGACCTAAACACAGATGTTCATATGCTGGTGGTCTGGGGGAAGAAGGAGGGGAGAAAGGGATTGGAGAAATAAAAGCAGAGAGGAGGAGGAGGGTATGGCTGACATATAAAATTAAAACAGTGTCATAAGCATCTTCAAGTATTCAAACCAAAGTCGGGAACAGCTGAGGCTGAACAGAAACTACTTTTTTTATAAAGAACATAGCTTAAGAGTAAAAATAAATTAGTCCATATCAGATAAAGCAACTTTTGTAAAATAAAAATACAAGTACCATATAATCATAAAATAACCATATAATCAAGCAACTGAATGCAACCAAAAAAATCTGCTTTTCATACTAAGAGTTATAAAGATTAATAATTTTAATTGTAACTAGTGATTCAACTCAGAAAAAAAAAAAAAAAAACCACAAAGGCGAAATTCAAAACAGATAAAGCATTGCTCTTCTCCTTCTCCTGTCTCTGTTTTATTTTACATCAGCTTTTAAATGTAGACTTTACAAGCATGAGCAGACCAGAGACCCAAAATTACTACAAGTGCAAATAAACAGACTCTACACTAGTCACATCACAATTTGCTAAAAATCCTTTGCTCATTTACCAATGCCTTTGCTCCCTAGAAGAGCTGTATAAGGGAACACCCAAGGGCAGAGATGAAGCTTTTCATTAAACCAGCTGATACGGCTGTGGCAAGTAAACCTGGCGGGCTCCAGCTCCGTTGATGCAGCCTGCACCTGACTGGGCTCTGCAGACAGCAGCTGGAAACCATTCCTGATTCCAGTCCCAGGTGGGTTATGGGAGCTGCAGAGAGTCTTGTATCTTCCTTACTCTGCCAGGTCAGTGCAAAACAAGCAAGCCCAAATCTTGCCTAAGAGTCCCTGGAGTTTCAGAATATTTTAAACAATCTCTTCAGTTTCATCTGAATATGTGAAAGCAAAACTGAACTGTATATAACAGGTAGTTTTCCAAAGATGAGGTTACCAATATTAATTACAACGTGTGTTGCTGCCATTCTGCAGTGTGGGTTCACCAGGGATACGTACTGAGATCCGGCATTTCCAAGTAGTTGTGTTTTCCGTGTACTGAAATGCTAAATGCTTGCAATTGTTTGCTGTAATATGCAAAGGCAGTTGGCCAGCTCGTAGAGCAGTTCAGCCTTTATTGTTACTAGACTTAACATTTTCAGCAAGGTTGAATAAAGCTATTACCAGTGAGACTTTCATCTGTCATTTCAGTGGTATAGCATGGGGCTTTTTAAGCAAATGCAGAGACCTATGCGTATTACCGAAGCTGAGCCCAAAACAAAGTTGTACCAGGAAACGCTAAGCCACTTAAGAACATGCAAAATTAAGAGCCTTGTCTGCTTCTGTGCCAATTGTTCTCAGTAACTTGTCCCAACATACTTTCGTGCAATCCCACTGAGGAGCTACGTGACTTTATTTCCACCATGCATTCATCCAAAAATATTCTTTGAAGATGCAAATCAGTACATCTGGTCACCAGCAAACTATATTTGATTACTGAGATAAATACAGTCTAGAGGATATAACAGCATCTGCTTTTATCTGGTACTGAATGCTGCTTATTCATTTAAAATATAATTATGAATATGTCTTTGTATTGTAGCATTCCCCATGATTACCATCCAGACTAAGGTCTAATGGTGCTGTAGATGGTATAACTGGATGCTCTAGAAACATAGAAGAAAACATGACTTCTCCCTCAAAGTCTGTAGAATTCAGTACTTGAGTGACAAAATGAAGAAGGACAGAGTGATGAAGTTCACCCTACAAACACCAGAAAAATAGGTAACACTTGTCATGGACATTTTTTTAAAGCATTATTATTAAATATCCATTAGATTTTATTTCCCTACTTTTTCCATCAAACTAATTGCTATTGGTTTCCTTCAGACACAGCTGCTAAGGTGAAGCAAGCCTTACTGCTGGGCGCAGGTAATGCTTCATGGTTCATTTTGATGATTTTAATTTTCTTATCTAATTTCACCATCACTGTGTTACTCATGCAGATTTGACGCAAAAATGAGATCTTCCGTTTGGGGTAGGGTTTCTTATCTCTCTTCCACTTCTTCCAAAGTTGTTTGCACTTCCACAGTTGAAGACTCCCTAAAGCCACAAAAACTACACCATTGAAATGACAGGTTTCAGTCACAAAACATGAGTAGGAGGTGGCCAAATGTCTCATTTTGCTGTACAGCCTGCTGAAAAAAATAAAGATTTTCAGTGGTGAAACTGCTAATTTTGACAGACTGAAATGCTCTTCAAGGAAAGAATGTCCTTATATAATACTGACCTTAAAGTTTCTAATGAGCAGCTTTTTCCAGGCTTTCTTTTGGGAATTTATCACAGCTATTGCAAGTGGTCTGTGTCATGGTCAGTCTTCTTTTTCAAAAACATGTGAGCTTAGCAAGTATTTCCTACTGTTACATTTTTCCTTTGTCTTACGGATTCTCTAGTTTAGCTGCATTTGCTACTCCTCGCCTTTGATATTTCTTAAAAGAACATACGATAACACTATTGGGTCAGGTAATTTGCTTTGGGTTTAACAGGTTATATAGCGCTGCTTTGAAACGTGAAGGCTTTAATGCAAATTTAAAAAAAAAAAAAAAAGGGGCAAAAAGATACCTACACCAAAACACATCAGATGTACTCAATGACTTGAAAAAAAGTGTAAGACTCCTTTTTTAGAAATTGTGATGGGAAATTGTACTAAATAAATCTAATGAAGGGAACCTGACAATACTTGGATCCAAATTTTGCTTTAAATTATAGCTCCTAAGGAGCAAAACTGCATGAAAGAAATTGTGGCCCTTAGCATTTCACACCGAGAGGGCTGCATTTACTCTCTAAATGTGTCCTTGAAGTTGTAATACGTTCTGCATTTTCTGTAACCGGAGGTAAAGAGGAACAACTGCACTGGATTCCACTGAGCACAGCGCATCTTATGCAAGCTGCTATTGTATTTACAGCAATGAGAGAGGAATAATCACACATTCAGACAACTAATCCTTTAGCCCATGGACAAGGAAATCAAAAAGAGAGAGAGAGACTTTAAAAAAAGAAAAAAAAAAGATAAACTGTACCTCAGTGGATTGTGGAATAATCCATTTATTCTCAGATAAGAAAACATACAGTTAGTACTTATTTATTTATGTGCTTTTAGCTACGTGTTTTCTCAAATTGGTCCTTAAAAAATGCCCATCTAGTGCACTACATACTTTCTTTAGAAAAACAAACAAGCTCTGAGTGCAGTTATTACTGGCAAATGCTTCCAAAAATTTTGCCAAGTCACCACCCGAGTCAAATCCCATTTATCCTCAAACGCATGTAAAACCAAGTGCAAGCTGCAGACTATTCCTGTGATCTGAAAAACAACAGGACACAAAACAAAAGGTTGAGTTACAAAAGAGTGAGGAAAGTTATGATTAGGCAGGCTTATGAGACACTCGATAATATAGTCAGTACATAACAGAAAATCCTGTTGTTGTTTCTAAAGCTTTCTGCAATACTTGTTAATTGGCTGGTTTGCTTTTTGGACTGAATTTTGTCATTTTTTTAGGACACCTATGCGTAGTTAAAGCACACACACACGTGCACATAGACGATGTGAACTCCCTTTTGGTTCCGTCTCCTGTAACCTGCAGCCTCTCCTTTCCACCCCCTTACCCCATTATGGACTGGTCACACCTCTTATTTCACTCTTTAAATTCCAAGATCCTGGCAGTCTTATGCCTTTACAGACATGAAGCAGTTTACTGATGTGGCAATTAAAATAAAGTGACTTACATTAATATGGCACATTCATATACAACTGCAAAGTGTGGTCTAAGTGTTGTTGCTTCGGAGGTGCAGCTATAACCAAACTGTCAGTGGGTACTGTGCTCTTAAAGTTTAGAAAACTAACATTTAAAGGGACAAAACCTCTTGCATGGCTCTTCTTTTGGATTCCTTTGGTACCTAACAGAAGGAACGGCAGAAGGTGTGTATATATACACATATATAAAATAAGTATATGGTGGGTGTTGGGTTCTGTGAAAAGTGACTTCCCCCAATTTTCAGCAATTGCATCTCCCGTTCTGTGACAAAGCTACAAGTCACTGGCAATAGAGCAAAAAAATTGTCACTTTTAATTATTATCGTTCCACTTTAGGAAATGGGAGTGTCAGAATAAGAATAGAGACTCACATTTTGATCATCTTGAAACAGAATCAAAAAAGCACTGATGGTCTCAACTACATTAAAAGTGAGATTGACTGCTACAGAAGTGGTTACAAGGATTAGTGAAATGCCAAGTCAGCAGTAACTGTGCTTTTCAACAAAATATTTTTATCATCTGGTCTTTTTTTTTTTTTTTATTCTCACTTACTGAATTTGGGCTACAGCATAAGTTGAAAGGCCTAATCAGAAACAAGGCTCCAGGGCAGCAGTGCCCACCCAACCACACAAGCACGCATCGCTCTCCTAAGAATGTAATCAGAAACAAAATGTTACAAATAGCTGTGCCAGATAATAGAAAAAAAAAAGGGGGGAAGAAAAAACAGCTGGGATTCTAAGACCGTACAAGTAATTACATTGCCCAGTTCAACGATTGAAAGCTTTTATTTTCCTTTTTAATTAAATAGCTTTAAGACCTATTCCTGAACGCTCCGTCTTCCATCACTTGTTTTGATGTTTCTCTCCCACTCCCTCCTTCACTTCCCACTTGGGCAACACAACAAAAGTGTCAGTCAAAGAAGAAATGTGTGAAGCAGCAAAAGCAATAGAATGCTTGTGACAGCTGGATTTTGAATAGATTAAAGGAGGGAGGAATGCAAAATCCACAGCAAAAAAAAAGTAGGTTGGAGTACAATACCTATTGTAACTGAAGAATTTCAGCTGTTTCAGCTCCTGGGGTTTGTCCTTGTTTTGAAAACTGTTGTTATCTTTCTTTATATGATTCATTAAACCTCTTGCGGCCTTCATATATGTCAGCCTTGACCAGTTTGCTTGGCACACAGTCCTCTCCTCGCCCTTGTCAAACATCGACGCGAGCACACAAAGCTTCCTCGTGGATTTGTCGCTGTCCCTACGAGGTGCAACCTGACTTTCAGAACAGGCAGGTTTCGGAGTGACTGGGAACAATCTGTGTTTCGTAACAGAAGAACCGAGAAACATGAAATTCACGGTGAATTCAATTGCAATTTTGACCTCTTTAGAATTATGTTACTCTTTTTCCAACTTCTCCTACGAGAAGCCGCAGTCCCCTGCCCACTGTGCACTGCTGACTCCCAGAAGGCAGCGTGAAGCCTGTGCTGGCTACTGTCAGGAGCAAGCTGTACATGCTTACATTTATATCAAAATGCTGTTTGGCATTATATGAAAAAAAGAAATTAAAGCAACACAATAGAGCTAGCCCCAAGTATTTAAGAAATTATGAATCAGACCTACAAAATATACAGAGCTGAAACGAATTTATAATTAAAGAGTTCCTTTTGAAAAAGTTTTTTAACAACCAGAAGTACGATTGAGGCACATCTTCCAGATGTTTGGGGAAAGAGGATTAGATGCAGCCTATATAATAATTTGTCTTCAGGAGCTGGACTTTGGTAAAATAACGAGCACAAAGATCTGGCAGTACTGAGGAGGGGGAAGTTCTCCTCTTTTAAAAAATACTGACTTATAAATAAAAATGCATGTCCTAAAGTATTTATATAGGGAAAACTCTGAGGTAATAGGAAGCTTTTCCTAATTACAAATTGCAGAATTGCTTCCCCCAAAATGCATCTGGATAGTTATATATGATACAAAGTAGCATTAGTTGTTAATGTTATCAGTAAGCTTAGATGGGCTAGACTTACAAGGGCAGATGTTCATCTGTGTATGTAAGCAGCATCATGCCGCTGATTTTTTTTCTTGCAAACAGTAAGTATCTTTTGCTTATTTACCAACAGCAACCAAAGTTGCAGCTACATTTAGGGAAGATTCAGAGCTGTCTGACTGCCTACCAGCATCAGTATGCTTGAATAGAATAATCCATTTTCCATGAATTCTCTTCAAACAAAGGTGATATTTATAAGAACAAAGGTAGATTTGTGTGAACTGATAATTTATTATTTTTTAGATTTCAAACATACAGTCAGTCTTGGACAAATAAATAAAACAGAGCTGCAACGTTATGCAACAAAGTGTATTTTCATAGAGCAATTTGAAATATTTTTCATATACCTTCCAAGTGTGTTTTTCATAAATGCTTGTTGTTTTTATACAGGCAGATAGCACTAACGGCTCCTTCAAAGGTCACACTAGAGAACTGTAGAACTGCAAAAGGAAACAGAACTTCCAGACTAATTATATTTCAAAAAATACCATTTGCATATTTTATTTACAGTGTGTTTATTATTATAATTAGAGAGGAGGTAAAGATTTTTGTCAGAATGGGAAAATTCTCCAAATAAAACCTCGTATTCATTGCAGGCGGTGGCTAGTTAAATGTATGCACCACTAAAGACAGAGCAGAACATAGTCTTTACTTCCCTGGACATTTACTCTTCCTTGTATTACCTTGGGTTACATGGATAATTGTGTACACCAACACCACAGCAGTTCACAAATCCAAAGTTAAATACTAACTGTACAAAAGATTCACTTGTTCTACTGATGAAACAGTTGCCTCAGGGATTAATTTGATTATGTTTACAGAACAGGTCTAGTACATGCCATAGGACATGTCCTCACCCAGATCTTCCTACACACCTACTTACTCTTGCAAACAAATCTACGTCAGTTTTGAATGTATGCCTTTTGCCTTACTCAGGAATATGTCATAAAGTTTGCTTCATGGCTTGCAACATGCTGACATCCACACATTTGTTGGAACTGCCAAATTCTCCAGTTCCCAGAGTCTGTAACTTCTGGTGCTACCGCTTCTCACGAGTCTTAAGCACTGGAGGCTGCTTGCTCCTTTACATCCTCTTTTTGGTCAGCTGGCCCCTTCCCAGTATCACTTAATGGTAACTAGATCCTGGTTAGCTATTCTCCCAGCAATATCATCTTTCAAACACACTTGAGGTATACTTCTCATTATGTCAAAACGACAAAAACCTTTGAATGCTCAAAGATGATACAGCATACACAGCTTTCCGTGATAATTAGCGCAGAGTCTGGATGTGGGTGATTTGGCAGGCTGCAGTGGTCCCACTCCTCCCCACCCCACTCGGTACAACCGCAGCCAGCTCCCCCCATGCATTTCAGCAGTGGCCATGCGAAGGCAGCAATAGCTGACATGGGGTTAAACACAAAAGGAGACTGAGAAAGTTGTACCATCTGTAACTGGAAAATCTGGAGTTATCTTCACAATGAAGTGCGCTCTCTGCATTTTTGTTCATCCTTCTCTCTAGGTATTTGTAATTGGAATGGTTTTTAAAATTTAACAGATTTTTACAAGTGTCCATACTAGCAGGTATGCCAGTATTCATACCTTTAAATGCCTCATGAAACTGATGTCCTGACAGCTAAGCAACTCCAAGGTTTGTCATCACTCCTTTTATTCCTTCTAAAGTCAGGTAGCACAAACCCCCAATTACCTTGCCACCATCTAGCGCCTATTTAGAAGTCTCTCCTTCTACCTTGCAAAAGACAATCATGATTGACTTGTTTCCACTAATACACAGAACACATTAACTGCTCCCATGGAGGGGTGGTTGGATCTATAAACTTCTATCCTATGTCCAGAAGACTGGCACCATCGGCGGTCTCCAGGGGGTTAGTCCCTTCCACATGCACAGTCTTCCGGAGATCATTTATGCCTCTACTTCATCCATCTGTCGAAGCAGCCCAGCACAGTGTTAAGAAACGCCGGTTCCTTCTGTGTGCTAATGACGTTACCACAGCCATGCAGTTTACCACAGGCTGGGAGTTTTGACCTCGCATTGGCAGAATTCTTCTCGTCTCCTATCATCACAGAATACCACACAGACCCCTTTTGAGATATTCAGGCAAGGCTCTCTATGAAGTGCAAAAAGCCATTACAGACCCTCCTGTCAATCCTTCTATACTATTAAGATAGTTCTTTGACACTGCAATTGCTGCTTCTTTATTCTCCAAGCAAGTATTATTTCATTAGCACTTTGAAACATCTGAAGAGAACCATTTAAAAGGCTTTTATTCAACATGCGATGAAAAGATCCCAGGAACCTGACAGACCTGCTCCTTTATGCTTGTTCCATAAGCATCTTGTCTTTGTCCCTCTTGGCAAGTATCTTGCCTTTTTGGCAGGATTTGTTATATCTGCAACAGAACTTCTCGACTGAGATTCCCCCATCTTTATAATTTTTTTTTTCCCTTGGCCAGGCAGAGAGTTGTTTTGCAGATAGATTTCCTTAAGCCATCTTGCTTAACAGTACAGAGAGTAAATAACCTTCCTAATCTCCCCTGGCCTTTCTTCAGCACCTCATACTTCAGGCCGAGTGCCACAGTGTTTGCTCATCTGAGGAAAACTTTCACTATGCTGTCACTTACTGGGCCTTGCAGTTCATTCATCTTTCAGAGCCATTTAACGTTACAGGGAACAAGTTTGTTCTTGATGAGACATCTGTCCTGGGTAAGCTCCAGTACTGCGATATTGCATTATTTATCCAGACAGAGCTGATCATAGCCCTGTAGCGACATTTGAAGCCTTGCAGGTCTGTTTCCTACTTATTTTCTACTTTAATCTCATCTTGCAGTGGGTGGAGGCACGGGAATCTTACCAAAATGTTGCAGTCATTTTCCTTGCTTCCCATGCTGTATTAACAACACGCCGGTTGTATTCAGCACGCAGTTGTTGTCATTCTTAGTTCCTCACTGCCTATGCTGCTTCTACAGGAGAGGATGAAGACCTTTTTTCCATGCTGTGAATCATGGCTTGAGACAACAATCGCCTGCTCTGATGCTTCCACCTTATGTGTCCACAGGATTTTTAGGAATTCTGCAGTGTCAAGCTGGTGCTAAAAATACTTAGTTATCAGTCAGTTGATCAGGAGAAAGATTATGCTACAAATGTTGTCAAAAAGACCTTTGTGATTCACAAAAACTATGTGATAATGATTTTCTGAATATTTGGGGAAGAAAAAGTTTTAAACATCAATTGGGTTTTAAAAAATTATTTCTTGAACAAATGTACAATTTTATTACCTAAAATAGTATAATGGGTGTTAGTGAAATAGAGGAAATTTAAACTGGCTGATTGTTTAGCATGACTTAAAATGTAAAGATTTGGTATATACCTAGCAGCCAATAACTGCCCAAATCTGTTAACAGAAATGAACAGAACAGGAAGTATAAATCTCTTTAAAATGTGATAGTGTTTGCATATGGAAGGAAACATTTGCTATGGCTTGGTGTGTTTTATTCCCCTCTCTCGTTGCTTCCTTAATGTTAAATCCCTTTTCAATATGGCAAAGGTACATCTGAAGACAATACGTTTTATCCTGACACATGGACCTGAAATAAATCCTCAACAACAAAACTAAGACATTTGAAAAACTCAGACTAACATGTAGAATTTCAAGGGAAGATAAAATTTTATTTCGGGGAGAAGCATATTAATTATAACTTAGGCCATCTACTATTTCGAGAGAAGCCTATGAGTGTTTGTTAGGTTTATAAAATACCACCTTTACAACTACCTCCTTTGTATCACAAACTCAAGGTCCAGTATAACTTCTTCAGTTTTAAATGTAAAAGTGTGCTGGGGAAAGACATGTCCTGATCATAGATGTGATTGTTTTTCTCTTCTACTCAAGGTTATATCCACAAAGATAAGGGCACAAACTAATAATAGTACCGGTACAGCTGAGGTTCTGTGTTGTATTCTAGGCAAACAAATCTGCTGATGGGCAAAATAGAGGTGGCTGTGATCAAAAGCTGCACCGTACATAAAGCTGAATGCTCTTAACATGTTGATTTTGAAGTCATTGTTACCTAACTCTGCCATCAAATAGCTAGTGAAACCTGGAAAACTTTCGCTTGGCCATAGACAGTTTCCCTGAGACACAAGGTCCCGCCATTTTGTATGTGGGAAGAGGCTGTGCCCTGACTCGGAGAGAAATATTCTGTGAAAAAAATTGACCTTGCCCTTCTGTTTTCTGTAACTCGCTTTGAAGAAGTTGTTTTGATAAAATGGTATGAATACCCAAGTAGGATGGTACACACATACGGTCAACAAACATGGGCTTTCCTGAAACAAAGGCAATGTTTTTTGCTATAGTCTCCATTCAAAATATTTTGAGGCAATAAAAGAGCAAACTAAAAACAGTTTCAGTTTGTTGATCCTGGTCTAAAGACATATTTCACCCAGTGCTGGGTATACCTGAAGAAAAATGTGTTTAACTTGTGTTTCGTCCTTTCTAAATAGAGATTTATCAATATTCTGTATTTCCTCAGTGGTACAACTCATCTCCTGTGTTCTTTTGCCTTAGGTTTTTATAGTGCATGTATCTAACAAATATAAGGCCGTCCTTCTTAGTGGGAACCAGAACAGTGCTATTAAACAGTAATTATTTGCTGAATACAGTCATGACAGTCCGTTGAACCAACAACAACCTGGAGGTCAACTGGCCTGTCAGCTACCAACAGACACTTCAGAAGCAGCAACTCTACAGCCTTGTAAGATCTTGGTATTGGGGATTTGTGGAACAGATTCACAGAGAAGCCATTCTGAACTGTCAAGTTTAACTCTGTGTGAAAGGCTTTAATTGTTTAATAAATAAGCAGTCATAAATTTTATTGGCATTCTCCCTAATTGCTTAGTAGACTTGGGAGAGAGAAAAACCAGTGCAAGACATGGGTGTCCTGGATACCAAACTGACTACCACGAGCATGTGAGAAACGCTCCTTATCCAACAACAACAGCTCAGGCAGTGAACGATATGAAGCACATTTTATTTGAACATTCTTGCAAGAATGGGTGACCTAACAAGTAGGCACACTTGCAGTTCTTGAAACACACCTTTTTATTTTCTAATCCTGGCTGAATTTTTCCTTCCCCTGTTTCCCACTGGTTAGGTACTCCAGGGTTCACAGTCTGTCCGAGGCGCCTAAAATTCTTCCCGGATGTCTTGCCTCTGTTTACTTCTCTTTATGCTACACCTAAAGGGATTATCTGACTAGTTTATTTCTTTCCTTTTTTTTGGTAAAAAATTGCTCAATGTCATTAGCCCTGGTTAAACTTCTAGACTACCCTTCTAGACACTAATCCAGTATGAATCAGTTTGTCCTTTTGTCTGTGTGATATGTTCTACAAGCCTTTGCTGGAGCCTCTCTGTCTTAGTCATTGCCTTATCATGTCACCTCTGATGGAAACGGCTTTTCTCCTCTGCAAAAGCAATACCTGCCTTTCTTACAAGCAGAGGCTGAGAGAGCTGGGACCGTTCAGCCTGTGGCAGAGAAGGCTCAGGGGGATCTTACCCATGTGTATTATCCATAAATACCTGATGGGAGGGAACGAAGAAGTCAGAGCCAGGCTCTTCTCAGTGGTTCCCTGGGACAGGACGAGAGGCAACGGGCACAGACTGAAACAGAGGAAATGCCACTTGAACATAAGGAAACGCGTTTTCACTGTGACGGTGGTCAAACACCCGAGCAGGCTGCCCAGGGAGGTTGCGGAGTCTCCGTCCTTGGAGACAGTCAAAACCCAACCTGAGAGAGATCTGGGCAACCAGCTCTAGGGTGGCCCCGCTTGAGCGGGGGGGTTGGACCGGACGATCTCCAGAGGTCCTGCCGCCGGGCCAGGCCGGGTGAGGCCGCAGGTGTGCCGGGGCTGGCGGCGGGCAGGCGGCGCGGCCTGTACGGGGAGGCCCCGCCTCGGCGGGACGGCGAGCGGCCCTCGCCGTTCTCTGGGGCGGTTGTGCCTGGGGGGCGGCAGGAGGCTCGGGGGGGCCCCCTCCTGCTACCGGCTCGCGGGGGCCGCTGCTCCGCCTTCCTCGCTCATCCTTCCCCCGCGCCGCTACCAGGCCGGGGCTCCCCTCCTCTCCCTGCCTTCCCCAGGGGGAGGCGGCGCATCCCGCGTCCTCCTGAGGGGAGCGGGCGCGGCGCTTCCCCCGGCCTGGGCGCACGGCGGGGCTGGGAGGAGGAAGCAGCGCCTTCCCCTCCTTTCATCTCCTCACCCCGCCCGTCCCTCCCTCCCTCCTTCCCGGTGCCGTGGCGGCGGCTCCTCCTCCCGCGTGTGACCCGCTGCCGCATGCGAGGGGGGAGGAAGGACGGCGCCGCGGCCCCAGTGTGGTGGTGGTGGTGGCGGNCGGGGCTGGCGGGCGGCCGCGGCGCTCCCCGGCCCGCTTCCCGCGGTGCCGGCGGTGAGGGGATGGAGGAGGCGGCCCGGGAAGGTGCCTTGTGACCTTGGGCAGCGCCGAGGCGCTCCCCGGGCCGGGGGGAACCGGCGGCGGCTGATGCTCGGTTTGGCTGCGGCGGCGATCCCGGACCTGAGGGGCAGCGCTCTCCGCCGCTCCTTAAAAATAACCCCAGCCATCTGACGGTGTTACATTTGAGAGTCGATTTGAGACCAAATTTAAATTCCTTTTATGTAACAAGTTTTCTGTTAACCGCCCACTCCAGTCAGTTCGCTTAATTTTTTTTTTTTTTTTTTTTTT